>KQ435883.1:895650-908755 GCA_001276565.1 Melipona quadrifasciata
TTTTTTGTAATATTTGGTACGAGAAACAATCTTCTACCCAAATTCGGTTTCTTTAATTACATTTCCAAAAATTTTATTTTGCATAAAAATCCGTAGTTTTGGTAATGGAAAGATACAAAAATTTTAGACGAGCGTTTTGAAAATTCTCTTTGTATTGCCACTACCTCTATCAAATCAGATACTGACGAACTGATCTATCTGAAAGAACAAGTTCATCGTTCTCATTAAAAATTTTCATAATTTTCAAATTAATATAAATATGTATTTTTCTAATTATTGTTCCGCTATAAAAGTTGTTTCAATATCCTCATAAATAATGTAGGTTACATCGAACTGATAAAAAAGAAAGTATGTAAACAACGTGTGGTTTAAAACAAATTTTTGTTGGCCAATAAGACCAAATACGGCCGGATTCTACAAAAATATCACTCTTGCACACGAGTCATTTTCAGTCATCCACGTTCTGTGCAAGTTCTCTATTGCTTTTCGGCAATAAGTGAATAAAAGAAGTACAGACCAAGTGAATTTTGTCTGTCGTCGCAGCCAAGAGGACCAGCGACGACGACGAGATCACCGATTACGGAATTCTTTCGTTTACGGAATCTTGGGAGCCTCTTCGGGAGACGACGCGATAAAAACGTAATCGGAGAGCAAACGCGAGTGAAACGAGACGAAAGGAGCCGGGCGGGAAAAGCGACGTGCAAGAAGAAATCTCTCAAAGTGGTCTCGCCAGGCGAACGGACGAAATTCAAAGGCATCAGCTGGCTGTCCAGAGTTCGCTGGTGGCCACAGGTAAACTTTCGTATTTGGCCTGGTATCTGGCTGGATAGGACCGATGCGATCGAAGAACTCTGATACCCTCGGACACGTTTCATCCCGAGGATAACGAGCACGGACGTTTACAGGCGGTCGAGCGGACGTTGCCGATCCGAGCGAGATTCGATCTGGCTCATTTAACCGGAAGAGGGACGGCCGCTACTTGTTGACGTCGCTTTTCTCCGATCCTCGAAGAATTATGAATAATGGATGGCCAGCTTCTCCTCCGGCCAGGGCTCGAAACCTCGAGTCCCTCCCCCCTTGTCTCTCGATCTCAGATCGCGGCCACTTTCCGACGATCGCAACCTTCGAGTTCCTCTCGTCGCCAAATTTAACCTATCGTTCGCTTCACGGCGGCCGTGTACACGCTTGATTTTGGTTGTCTAAAAGCATTAATATAAATAAATAAATGAAAATATTTGTTGACACCAGTGACAGCTGTATCAAAATTTCTGACTTTACGAGCAAAGTTGAAACAATTTTTACAATCCTCCCCTGACAGTTTTTACTGATTAATTGTTTCTATCAATAGAACACGTATCCGAGAGAATACATGTATTGCAGAATATTGTGAAATACATATATTTTCTCTAAACCTCTAATTTTGAAATTCTGCGCGTGACGTATCTGTTCCAAACACCCGTCAAATTGACGGATCGACCAATTTCATAAATAGTCCTAACGAATTTCAGTTTCACTTCATTCGCGAAATTGTCATTCTAGTAACAAATCCAAAACTGTTTTGAAAAAAATCTGACATCTCAAATACAACGACGATGTAGTCCAAAATGGCCTCAGTGTCTATCAAGAGCGTTTACGCGTGTATTTATACCGTTTATAACGATACAATAAACATTTTATAACTATAATATCATATAACTAAATTTATTAAGTTAACAGCGCACAATTAAATTGATTCCAAAATAATTAAATCGATCTTTCGAGGAATATATATCGAGTAGTTTACTCATAAGTTTGAAGCAATATATGCAGTACAAAATCCTAACATAACCTAAAATCCAAACCCAACTTAAATTTAACCTAGTGTTAAATTTATACACGTTATTTTCAAAGTTGCATGACGGATTAACTCGTCATCCCCAGTTAAAAGTTAAAAATAAATACAAAATATCATTGAGTAATTAAAATCGAGCGAACGACTCGTACATGAATCGTTAGTAGCGAAAAGGTTAAGTTTTGTCGAAGAAAAAAAGGAATAAAACTGCAAAATTTTCAAACGATCGACGAATTGCAAACAGTGTCTATGGATAACCATCGAAGTGACAATTCTCACGTACGCGTGCAGCGAAGCGTTTCCTCGACGAGGTATATAATCGTGGCTATCGAAAGAACGGCAGAGGCGTATCGGCTCAAACCCCCTCCCCCTCGTAGAGAAAGCGGTCGCGAGCCAGCTCTGGATATACGACCGCTAGTAAAAATAAATCCGCCGGTGGTAATCTGTTTCGGAAGATGGCGATTCCTAGCGGCACCTTGGCACGCGATAAAGCAGCCGACTTTGCGAGAGAGTCTATTTCAGTCGGCCGAGACAGGGAGAAAGGAGCTCGTTTCGCCGTTCGTTCTCGCCACTTCTCGCGAGCGGAGTGCCGGGCCATTGCAAATTTTCTCACTTTTATGTTCTCTCTGTACTGCACCGACCATAGAGAGAGTCTCGGTCGTCGGTATCGATCTGTGTTTTCTACGAAAGGCGCCATTTTTGTTTCGAAATTTGTCATTTGTCTGTTGGGTTAGTTTTAGGTTAGGTTGACACAGTGTCAGAGTTTGTTTTTTCTTTGTGGTTGTACCAATATAAAATAATTGTTTACTTCGTGAAAAAACAACGATCCATTCGGTCTCGTTTTAAAATGCGAAGCCTCCACTTTGACAGTCGTTTCAAGCTCGTTTTTTTTTTCGAAGATGATTTTACATTGTGCGGCGAATGCTTTTCTCTTTTGTAAATTGTAAAAATTCAAACGTGTGTAGAAACGTTAAAAATTTTTTTCGTAACTTGATCTACCGTGGTTAATTGAAATTTTCCCTTTACAACAACCGCTCGAAATTTGCTGCACGATTTTATTGAACCTTGAAGTTAGACGAAATGTTAGGATTTTTTGATCGTTCAAAGTTCAATGAAACCAATGAAAAAAAGAATCGACGCAGCCACAGTTTTAACTATCGAGTCGTACTCGTGCCACAAGTTACAATTTCGATTTGATAAAAAAAAAAAGAAGCAAATCGCAAACCTGATGAAATTTCAGTTCGAACTATTATAAATTTAGTTTCTTCGAACTGTAAATATATTGATAGATAAACATTACATTACTAATATAATGTTACAGTTTCAAAAAATAATGCTTGCCTCAAAAATCACAAAGAGAGACTTCAATCTACTAAAATCTAGTTGCGAAAACAATTTCTCAACGGACGTTTGAATTTTGACAATTTCCGAGGAAGAGAGTATCCTATGTGCTCCTCGAAAAGGAGGATGACCCAAATGGACCAAACGGACCTGCTTTTTTTCCAACCGTCAATTGTCAATATCAGTTCGAATTATCGACAATCTTTCATTGTCACCGTTCGCGTGAAAACGTGCCTACGAAAAAAAAACTCCTACGATTGACCGGCTCGACACGATATCCAGAAGGCAATAAAGTTCGACGGAATTTGCACGAAGGCAGGTCGAGAGAGAGGAGAACGTTTCGCGAATAAAACAACCGACAGGACGGAAAGTTTTATTCGGTGGTAAGAAATGGAACGTAACACGGCGTTGCTTCTTATCCGGGGGGGCACTCCCGCTGGACCATCCCCCAGGCCGGGGCCCATTTTCTATCTTTCTACGCCCGCTTCCTGATCTCCTCTCGTGGCCACCGAAACTTTTCTCTTTCCTCGCTCCTCCCTTCCCTCGTCTCTCGAGTTTCCCAGCTTCTTCGGAAGCTTTGATCCCGCTTTTCTTCTCTCTCTCTCTCTCTTTTCCTCGCCTTTCAATTTTTATATCTCTCGCAGCTTTGATCCTCTCTCTCCCCCGTTCCATTTTTATGTCCGCGCGAGAAGCTCGCGCGAGAACTGGATCCCAGAGTGACGTTATCGTCTCGACTCGACGACGAGCGACGTTGCTCGCTCCACGTTATACGCGCCGCGATAATGTACCGCCGACGAAGGCGGTTTCTCTCGATACTTCTTGTGTCTTTTACCTGGGCGCGCTCGGTCGTTCGACTCTGCTACAGGCTACGTTATGAAACAAGACGAGGAATCGGTGGGAAAGGTTCTCTCGGAAAGGATTTTCCCGTGGTATCGTATTAACCGGCGGATATTTCGCCGAGCGAGAGGAAAACTTCTCGGTAGACGCTTCGTCTGGAACGAGATTTAATTTGCAGTAATGGAGAAGTATATACGGCGTAAAGGTGAGAAACCGGACGGCGATAACGTCGCGTTGAATTGGCGAGTTCCTTTCAGCGAGTTGGATGTGCCCAGGCGGACAACGATGTTGTCAGGGGGAAAAAAAAAAAAAAAAGAAAATGAGAAAAATAGGAAAAACGGCGAGCGAGTTGAGCGATAGAGGGGGGAGGAGGAGGAGGAAAAAAAAAACGGGTAAAACAGGTACACGGATTTGCCGGGGAAAATTCAGAGCTTGTCAGCTTTTCAATCGGTCATGTTGTTCGCTGGCGCGTTACAACGTCAAAATATTGTTTCGGACAAGTCGCTTTGTCGAAACATCGGTGGCGTGCCGCGACTCCGAAAATAATTTCGCCCCGTTCCGTTGGATCGTAACTCACGTTCTCCTTTTGTTTCGGAAACATTTAGCTCGCCGCGGACCCGTAGCCAGTCGTAACGAGCGTCGCTCGTAAATAATTTCTCAGCAGGAGTTTTCGTGAAATTCGTCTCTCTTTCTCTATTCCCCCCCCCCTCTCTGTCTATCGAAACTCGTCACCCTAAAAAAGAAGAAAAAAGCAGACCGTGAAAAAATTCGCTGATTAATCGTGGAATTTTCAAAGCGGTGCTCAACGATCGAACTGCTCGTTGACCATTATTTCTCGCGTATTTTCCACGCGTGTAACGTTAAACGTTTCGTGTTCGCTCTACTTCTCTCTCTCTCTCTCTCTCTTTCGCCCGTTTCATCCATCCTCCTCTTCCACCATTTTTTTTTTCCGTTCACTTTCTCTCTGAAAACGTTTCGTTTCGCGCTTTCTTGTTTGGCTTTTCATCAGTATCCGCGCAGCCAGTTCTCTACCAATTACGTCGACACCGTTTCCACCGTCGAATTTCGACACTCGAATCGCAGCGGCGAGAAAAAAAACCAGTGGCGCTGTTCGCTCCGCGCGGAACTCGAGCCCCCTGTGTACCAAAAGTCCCGCCGGGTAAGCGAGAGGGGAGAGAGAGAGAAAAAAAAAAATATACACACAGAGCTCGACCAACTTGGACTTGCAGAGTAGCTTGCGCCTCGCCCGTTTGCGTTGCGCGACACACACCCACCCCCGATAGCGAATCGGCCGCGCGTAGCCCGTGTTCCACGGAAATTTCTGTTCACCGCCAAGAGGCGAAACACACGCCCCCCCTCCCCGCCCGCCGTCGCGGTTCGTATTTCTCTCTGTCCCGTCCGTTTTGCGATTTTTTCGACTTGACTTTGACCGGTGACCGGCTCTCTCCCTCTTTCACGAAATTATTTCGTCCTCGATCGGACGGCTACGTACATTCATTAATTAGGTTAGCGGTTAGGGGTTGAAGAAGAAGGTGTTTTACACATGCACGTCCCAAGTGGAGAGTCTCTAACTGCAATTAAAGTTTGTCTGGACATTGGGCCTTATGAACGCAACGGAGAGGATTTGCACTATTATTACGATTTAACAAATATTATAAATGTTATAAGTTATAAGTTATTATAATATATAAAATAATATATTAATATATACAAGAATATTATAAATTATCATAAATAAAAAAATTAGTAAAAATTTATAATCGTACATTATAAATAAATTATAATATCATAAATAGATATTATAATTTTTCTAAATTTGAGATCCTGGGGTCGAATATGGAAAGTCGCGCCCGACGCTGGTATCTCGATTAGACAGCTTCTCGATCTCGAGGATACCGGATCGCTGGTTGGATCGCGTTGGTTGAAACCTGGTTTGCCCCCGTTTATTCACTCATTCCTTATTCACTCCGCCGTGGGGGATGATTGCTCCGAATTGCTCTCGGGTTCCTCCAGCGGCGTCGCAACGTTTTACGCTTCCCTCCACAAGCCCCCCTCGCCCGGTCTAGTGGAGCGTGTGCGCCTTCCACCTCCCGCCGCAACGCACCATCGTGCACCAAGAAAATTCAATTTCGGGCGTATGTATGTGCTCGAGCGAATACACGCTCCCACCGCTCTGGGTCACCCCGCTTCGTTTTACAAATTTTCGCGAGCACGTCGCGCAGAACGAGGGAGGGGGACTTGGAACTTTCGAAGCCCCGAAACGTCGGGCGCGTTGTGCTCGTTGGGTTTTGATCGTGGAACCTTCGCCGAGTACGTCGGGAGAGAGTTTTCGGCGCACGTGCCTCCCAGATGACTCGAGGCGAACGCAGCGGGAGAGAAAAATGCAGCCGTCTGCCTGTTGATAAATATTATCGCAGTCCCCCCCCCTCCCCCTCCCAGTGTCGGGAACAACGATATTGCCAGGGGATGGTAGGAAAATAAGACGCCTGGCTCCATTTTTCTCGCTCGTCTGTCGTTTAGTTTCATACGCGCGTGCTGCGTGCGCTTTCCAAACTGAAACGATATTACGAGGGAAACCGTTTACAAATTTATGATTATGGTTTTGTGTGCTTCGACGAAACCGATACGCAAGTCAGTTGCGTTCCTTCTTTCCTTTTTAGAATTATCGCATTTACTGTTCGTGATCCTCGATGAATTTGACGTTAGAGCTAGACGTGGCTAAAGCGTAGAATCTCACCATCAGAGGTGAGAAAGTACAATATAGTGTGCTATGATACAATAGAGTGTGCAAGGTTCGATTTGCATTTTACTAAAATACGCTGTGTTCTGTAAAATTTATTCACAGATATACTGTTTAAGGTTAATTTTTAAGTCCAAGGTCGTGTCATAAACAGACTCGAAGCTACGCGATGGAATAGAAAAAAAAAAAAATACTCGTTGCCTACGTAAAAAAGTACCAATGACCTTGAAAGCAACATTAAAAAATAGTTTTTCCGCCTGATTCGTTTTTCCGACCAGATTAAGTCTCGTCGTCCGATCACTAATAAAGAAGATACTCAGCTGGCCTGATTTCCTGCATATCCTCTCCGATTTGTCCTTGGCCAAAAACTTTGGGACAACTCGTGTCTGACAACAACTCGTTATCGATATCGTCGTGTGCAATTAGAATATTCGCGAGGAGCTGCCAATTGAAAATTACTTTAAAGGAACGACAGCCTGGATTTACGAATTTCATTATCAAATCGACAATCCTCGCGCATATATTTATCCGAAGGTGGCGAAATTCGTTAATCGTCGCGTACACGCGCGCGCATCGCGCGGAGTTTGCCCCCGTTAAACGCTGGATATTTGGAAAAACTGTGCGCAGTTGAAATTTCATCCGGTTGAAGAAAAAAAAAAAAAAAAAAAAAAAAAAAAAAAAAAAAAGAAGAAAAAAGAAACGGCAAATTTCGCGTGCGCTGACCTAATATTTGCCCCTTTATACTTTTCCCTTTTTTTTTTTTTTTTCAATCATCGTCCACAGTTTCGCTGTTCATATTTCCCAGATCGCAGCGATACAGCGTCCAACGATACAGCGATAAAGCTCTGAAAGCTCGAATAATTAATTCGAGGCCTGTGCGCCCCGCTCCTATAATTTACACGCTCCGCGAGTAGAGAGTTATTCTTCGACGTTTCGCCCACACGTAGACACACCCGCGCATGCGCGCGCACGCACGTTGTGTTGGTCGCGTTTTTTAAGGGATCGTGTACGCGCGGAGAATTCAGTTAACCGTAATATTTCTGAATGTGAACGATGCGTGACAGTTCGTCCGGTTCGTCGGAAATACACTGGGGTGGGGGCGAGCGAAGAGGAGAGGAGGGACGGTGGCGTGACGTGTCGCGTTTAACGTAGCGCGTCCCACCGTCGTTAAACAATACAGTCATTAGCGACTGTAACGTTGACGCTAATTATTCGCCCGCAATTTTGGCTTTTTCGTCCGACCCTCCCCCCCTCCCCCCCTCCACGGTGTAATGAATGTACCGAAAGTACGAACGTACCCCCCGAGGGTGGGGCGTTTAGATTACACTACTGTAAAATGTTGTTGCATTCGTCGCGCTCTCTCTTCTCCTACCATGCCCCACTGCCTTTCCACCTGATGGGCCGTCGGGCCATTGCAAATAACGCAGCGAACTAACGACTGCGAATCAACGTTAACGAGCTGTTTCATCGAATTTGTTATTAACATTTGCCCGTGCATCACGCAGGCCTGAATTTACGCCGCGACGAATGAAATCACGTGGATTTCAGTCCGAGTCGTGGACGTGCGTTGGACTATCGCGCGGTAGAGCGACGTTTTATATAATAATTTCGAATGGTGTGTTGGCGCGAGACTGTTGAGAGCTGTCTCGGGGCGTTGCGCTGTAACGGGGTGGAAAGAAACAGTTTGTTTGTGGTTATCATAGCATGAATTCTACATCTTCGATGTGATGGAGATACGTGTAAAGAACCTGTGAAATTAACCTTGACCTTGAATTTCAAGGTAAAGAATTTTCATATTTTATCATAGGTTGGAACCTAATAGTTCTCTTAAAAAATGGCAGAAGAGTTAACACTGCCTGCGTCCTAACAGCGACTTTATGGTTCTAGACGCGTGGCTGTCTATTTTACGTAATTATCGTTATTAAGTTTCGCCAACATTTGATTTATCATAGTTGTAACATCAGTGTGAGTTTAAATAACTAATTGGTAACATTATTCGAAATATAAACATTACGTAATATAGCTCAGAACCGTAAAGTCGCTGTTAGGCCGCAGTGTTTAAGTGATTAAGAAACTTTTTTGCCATTTCTCAAAAGAACTATTAGGTGTTGCGATCTATGGTTCCTTGGAATAGTTTTACCTTCGTGATGAGTAGAATACAATGCAAAAGAATTTTGACCTTGACATTGAAGTTTTGCGACAAGTTCTTTACATGTATTTCTCTATGATAGCCACGGACAAACTTCTCTTTCCACCCTGTACTTTGATCTACAGTAGTGTTGGATGATGAAATCAACCGGGCTTGACAATATTGATTCAGTGCTAACACTGACAATGAGTCTGTAATAGTCCTCCTAAAGTGACCTGCAAACATTTATTCACAGGTCAAATTCCAGTAGTCGATCATCTACGCTCCTTCACCTCCTTTCGATTTGCTATAAACATAAATATAAAACGACGTGCTGAGAAGAGGAAATGCTAAGCAGACTAGAGACCTTGTAACGTAATCTTTCAATTTGATCACGGTTGCAACGTGAAACAAAATATGAGTACACTATGAGTAGAGTAATTCTACAAGATTAATCTCAAAATCATAGAGAACAAATCCATACTACAAAATATAAGTACCATATAAATACCTAATCGCTAGTAACTTCGATGTCGATGCAAAATCGACTTTAAATCTGACACACACATACACAAAAGAAATCACAATCTGTCCGGAGGTATTCGTTTCCCAGAAACGAAATTTACATAGTAATTAAACGCGAACACGCGTTCGATTAATTTTCCATCGACCAGTTTCGGTCGTTCGCTTCTATTAATTACAAGCGTATATACGCTTCATAAATTTTTCTGAAAAACAAACGTCGAGGTAATTATTCCTCGAACCCCTGTTCCAACAAATGGAACACTTCCTGCCTCGTCCGAACCTTGCTTTCGAGGACTTTTCGTTCTTAGAAGGGAACATACCGAACTCTGAATCGCCGATTTTGATGAAATTTGGCATGAACGTAGTTTTAAAAAAAATAATTGACCCGTATTTTTTTCTATCGGTAATGGTCAACGTTGAAAGGGTGAAAACTACTCTCAAAGTTGGGGGGGGGGCGAAATATATTTTGTTAAATATCTTGGAAATTATCGAAGATATCATTTTTGTGAAAATCGATGAAATTGTGTTTTCCAACGACGTTTCTAATTTAACGTTTTGCAAGAAAAATCTTTTGTTTAAACAATATATTTAAAAAACCGCACGACTTGTACCTCAGTACGATTCGTCTCACTGAAAGGCCAAGAAGCAACTGTTCTGACTAGGAAATGAAGACGTCATTTTGTTCATAAAATTTTATCGATATGCAAACATTTGAATCGATAAGAAACAAATTACAGTAGCAGACAACGCCACTCCTACTCGAGGTCTAACCAACGCCCCCTCGCGAATCACGTGACCCAAATCAACCAATCGCTAATTTTCGTTGCATCAGCGTTGCACCCGAAGAGGTCCGATTTCCTCGGTTATACCCGCTAAAATCACTTTCAGTGATAAAATCGTATTTTTAATGAGTTTTTCCAAATAAATGTCAACAAGTTTTCCTGAATATTATGTATTCATACACCAATTACGCATAAGACGGAATCTTGATTTTTCATTACGACAGAAATTCATTATTTTCAAATCTTTCTCGCTGGACGTGCAAAGCAGAGTGTATGCTAGATTTGTTCTCTGTTCTCTGTAAATATATTTTAGTGCCGAAGAAAGCCGACTTTATCGCTCAGTTCTTACTGCTTTTGTTCAAATAGACACGTTCAAGACATGTTCAATCACTCGATGTAACCTTCATTGCAGTAGTGGTACTACTTGCTAGAAAGTCGCGAATGGACCCCTCTCGTTGCAACCGGAACCACAACCGGTGTAAAGTTTTGTCGCACGGTGACGACGCAAGAAAGCCATCAACAGGTAGCTAGGCGCCGGGGAGCTACTAGGTGGAGTAGCCGGCCACCTTAATTAAACTTTTCCCTTTTTCTTTCTATTTCTTTCTTTTTTTCCCCCCTCTTTCCTTTTTTTGGAAAGCGGCGCGGAGAGAGAAAGAGAAGTGAAGACGCGAGCGAAGACAAAGGGAGGGGAGGGCGAAGGTCGGATATCGGATAAGGGTGGTTGCGTAGGGGTTGGGGGAGAGAGTCGCAGCACGCGCACACATGTTGGCCAGTTGTGGCACAAGGGGAGTATTGGAGGGGAAAGGAGGAAAGTGGGCGAGTGGGAGAGGAGCGGAGCGCGCGCCTTTGGCACTCGGCGCGCACTGCCGCGACAGACCGACCGAAGCGGCGGAGAGCGAAGCGCGCTCGCTCGGCTATCAGTCGCAGTCACGAAGCGGCGCCGAGCACCTCCACTCTCGGTCCGTCGTCGTTCGTCGTCCCTCTCTCCCCCGTCGTTTCTTCTCCTCTCGGTCCGTCGTCGCTTCTTCTCGCGTGCTCGTGAAACTTCAACCACCAAAGCTGAACCGATGAAGAGGACGAAGAAGCTCCTCTCTTCCCTTTTCCCTCGAAAGAAACCAAAAATAAAAAAAACTGCCGAAAGGCGGTCGCGGGGCGCGCGCTCGCGCGCGATGAATCTTCCTCGAGAGCCGAGAACAGCTCCACGCGGCTATAATTAACGAAGCCGGCGTGATCATGCCGCCTCCCGACGAACCTGTGCTCTAACCGAGTTCTTCCACTCCGCCTGCGAGGATCGGATGTGTGGTGAAACGCACAGGAGGTGGAGGAGCAGAAGATGAGTGGTCGTTGAAAGGGGGATTCGTCGCGAACGGTCACCTTGACCGTGAGGAACCCGTGGCTTCCCATTCACCGGGGGAAGGTGGTCTATTCTCGTCAACGCGACGCGCGACGCGGCAGCTTTCAGTTCAGTGGAAAGTGAGTCAAGACGCGCCGCGAACGTCTTCCCTGAGCTCTCCGTGCTGCTGCTGCTCGTTCGCGCGCGTCGGCCCGCACAAAGGGAGCAGTCACGAGGAGAACACTCGAGGTTTCGAATCCGTGACAAGTGGATCTCGCGAGTGTCGGCGAAGAGCGCGAGCGTCGCGTCGGGGGAGATCGCTCTTTGTGTATGTCTGTGCGTCTTTTGTTCGTGTGTGTGTGCGTGCGCGCGCGCGCGCGTGTGTGTGTGCGCGGAATTGGAAATCCTCCGGTGGATCGCGACGGCTGCCAGCTTCGAAACACGCAGCAGTTTCGAAGCTGGTGATGCGCGAGTAGCGACGGTGAACAGAGAGGCACGGAGAGGGACAGAGGCGAGGAACCAGCGGCGGAGAGACAGAGGAGAGACGCTTTCAAACCGATGAGATGACAGTGCTGTGCGTGTTGTGGGCGACCCTATCCACCGTGGCATCCATCCTCGCCTGTTCTGGATTTTATCTGCCTTACTGGATCCAGGTGAGTCGACGCCGGGCGTAGTTCCTTTCGCCAGTCGAGACGGAACACAGATTTTAACACTGGAATCACCAAAAGCGATCGAAACGACGAATTTGTAATTTTTTTCCATTGGAAATTTTACACTTTTAGATAACAGTGTATTTTTAGATCCTTTGCCCTCTTTTTCACGTCATCTACCAGCATCACTTCAAATGAAATGACGCAGCGTTGGCAATAATCATCCTGTTGAAACGGTATTTAGCACGAAATTTTCGTTGATCGTATCTTTCCAACGTGTGATATCGTTTAGGTTTTGAAGAGGCGATCGTCAACGTGCATTTTTCGGAGTTTCTAAAACAACTGCAGTATATAAGATTGTAACGATATTACGTACAATACTTTCAGTCTCTGAAGAAAAAGAAGACAAAAATTATCTTTAACTTTCGTAAACTTTCGTAAGAAGCAATTAGAGAAATCTAGTTTATGTGAATTGTTAATGAGTTGTCGATACTATTGCATTATTATATCTCGCGCAACGCCAAACGTATATTTACATCCGTCACAATTATATTTACATTATAAATAAAAAATTTTTTACATTTATACTATAAAACATTTTTTTATTTTGTATAAAAGAAAAATATCAAGCTGTTAGCTCAGATGTAAGTGCAATGTCCCCCTAGAAGGGATAGTCGAGCGCAAAGGATTAACAAAATATGTCTCTATAGTGAAGCTTGTTTTTCTCATCGTATTAATTATCTTGCGCTTTAATTTCTTTGCTACGAATATCGTACTTTGGTCATCGGTAGTTCTAGTGTTAAACAATTCGTCTTTGGTCTACGATGCCCAGTCAGTTTCGTCAAATCAGTGCAAGTTATTCCGCAAGTACGCGGTTGGTCCAAGAGAAACGCGTGACAATTTCTTCAAAGTTAACAAATTACAAATTTTTTCCTACG
>KQ435883.1:927427-946131 GCA_001276565.1 Melipona quadrifasciata
GGCAGCAATCTTTATATCCTAGAGTCAAATTTAATCCGACAATCGCAATTAACGCCGGCGACAAATGAATGACCGCGCGCCGGCGCAGGGAAATCGAGTTTAGCTTTAAATCAAAGTTACACCCCCCCTTCGCCCTCCCCCCCGCCCCCCGTTAATTTACAACTTGAAATTTAATTTCCTCGAAATTTTGTCAACAATGCAGTTTAACGAGAACGCTGCGGAATACGGCTACAATAGAGACAATATTTGATTTTAGCTTCTGGGACATTCCGAGCGCCTGGTGGCAGGCGAGCACCGTCGCCATGGGGATCGGTGTCGCGATCGCGGTGATCGGCGCGCTCACTCTGCTAGCCGCCGCCTCCAGCTTTCTGCCCCACATACTGAAAACGCCCAAGCACACCAGAGCCCTCGGCTCCCTGCAGCTGCTCGCTGGTGAGTATCGCTCGCAATTTCTTTTTTCTCTTCTCTTTTCTTCTCTTCGTTCTTTCCTCCTGTATCGTCGTCACAGTCCACAAGTTCACTAGCCAGCCGGCGTTCCTTCAACTCTCGACCAAGGAACTCTGGCACATTCGAGTCCGAGACAAAGATTTTCCGAAAGTTTCCGCAAAAAGAAAAGTGGCGCCACGTGTCATAATTAGAGAGCCAGTTTCCAATTGAAGTTGTACCTCCCTTCGAGTTTCCTTTGTGTCTTCGACAGAAGATTTCATGAAATTCTTGTCGTATTTTGTTGGAACAAGCTTCTGAACAGAATCGTAGAATATGTTGTGAAAAACCACGTTCGAAAACACGAGACGTTGTCTCGTCGACGTTATTTACATACGCGATCGATAACGTAGCTTCACGTCAAGTTTTTAAGTTTTCCAGTTTAACACCGGTAATGTAGTTTTACGTCATTTTGAATTTGCCAATTGAATAATCAGTAACGTAGGTCTATAGCGTTTCAAAATTGGCGCTCCTACTATATAAGCTGTGAAATTTACACATCACACTAGACGACTGGATATAATTTTCATTTGTTTAATGAATATATAAACGTTCAACAAATAAGCAAACTATAATAATATCACTAATATGGCAGTGTCAAGTATTAAATAAAAATAATTAATTAATTCTCAATTAAAAAACTATTAAAATTTTTTCGTATAATAATTAATTGGCTGTTAAAATATTTTCGCGATCTGCGATATATTTAAAAACTAATTTTTGAGGTTTGTTTGTCAACCGCGGTCACGATTTGTATTTCATAAATTTGTTACACTAAAATCTATGAGAGGACAACCTGTTTTCTATATATTTCCTTGCACATATACATAGATATGTGTATGTACAGACACACACAGAACATAGGTCTCACAAACACAATAGCTTTTTTTTTGATTCACAATTCTGTCGATAGATGGAGCACGTTTTTCTCGCTAGTGCTTTTGAGAAGTAGAACTGTTAAATTGGAAGGAGAAACCACGTTAGTTATCGCTTCTCGGCCTTTTGGCTAAGATCAACGCGTAGTATCTGTTCTTATCAGCTTAATATCTGATACGCTCTCTAGTAGAGAGCCAGAATATTAAACTGATTTTTGAAACTAGGTGGAGTCTTGGAGCTCGCTCCGTCTCCGCCATGGGTTGACCTGGCATTGCAGTGCTGTTGGGATTAGCCCTCGTTTTTATTTCCAAAAATCAGTTGCGAACAACCCGATCCCGACCCAATTCGCCGACCCGACGACCCGGCGACTCAACGACCCGATGACCCGGCGATCCGTCGCTCCGCCGATCCGGCGACTCAACGACCCGGAATCGTTTTTCTACTCGTTTCCGCGCGCTATCGCGAGTACCTCCACCTGGAAAGAGGAACCGTCGCCCCGACGCCTGGACGAGGTGAGGAGTCCGGGGAGAACCAGATGAGCCGCGGGGAGAGACATCCACCCGGAGACCCTCAAGGTCAGGTGGAGTTGTGATCGACTCTAGGCGTACGAGGCAAGCGACGGCGAGGAGAGAGCACTTGAATAACCAGGAAATATCGCGTGTTTCGTTTGTGGGAGCTCGTTCCCATTCTGCCATGGGTCAACCCAGCATTGCAGGTTCCGTTGGGACTGTCCCAATGAGATAAATCGAAAAAAAATGTTTTTTTTAGCGTTGTTGTTCATGTTCAGTTTCATAACACAAATTGTAGTTGTAGAAAACATAGGTGTGACACAAGTTCTATTGTATTTTTTGCCACTGTAGCGGCATATTCAGGTAGGTGATGGAGGCATTATATATATATATATATATATATACACAACGTGGACGCTGAATGATGTAAAACAAAAATAACTTTCACAAACATGTTTTTTAAAATTTGTTATTATTTCATTTAGAAATATAATTAATGGTTTTTTCCACTATTATGTGTGAATTTTTATCAATTAAAATTTTTTTTAAATGAATTTCTCAAGTTTTCTTCAGTTTTCAGTGGGCCACCCTGTATAAATAGCAAATCCTCACGCTACTCACAACATAAATTTGAAAAGAAAAAAAATTGTATACGACGTTCAGCCCTGCAGTCGCCGGTCGCGAACACGTGTTAAGTAAAATTGTTGTTAATTTATAAGGAGAGCGAGAACCGATCGAACGAAACGCTTGCGGTTTCTCGTAGCTATCCGAAATTTATCCGCATTCGCGCGAGGGATATCGTTGCTTTTTGTTTAGGTCGTTGTGAGAGCAACAACACCACCGGTCGTTAACGTCGGACGATCACGTTTCGCGCTCTTGAGCGCGGGGGCGATAATAAAACCGTGCTCGCGCCTCGGCGCCGTGAATGGAAGCACTCGCTGGAAATTGAAAACGGTGTCGAGCGGCGGTCGAAAGCGGGCAGAGAGAGCCGCGAGGAAAGAGCCCGCCGCGCGCGATCGTTTCCAACGATTCGGGGCGCGTGTAAAACAGGTTCGCTGGTGCGCCGGTTCCGCTTTCATCATCGTAAAACTCGCGCGGCCCCGGATGCCGGTTTTTAATCTCGAGCCGCTGCTCCGCAACGGACAATGTACGGCATTCTTTCGCGTGGACTTTATTGCCACGAGTATCGGGAGCCAACCGTGCTGCCGGAGAGAGGGAAATATCTTTTCGCTGCGCGTCAAATATCCCCGTTCGGGTTAGTTTCCAGAACGCGGATCAGTTTCCACGGCTAAATGAGTTTCTCCTCGCCACGAGCAGCCACACGAGGTCGAATTTGTCGGCAAACGGGCCGCGAGGGTGAGGCTTGAGGGGGAGAACAAGAAGCGCGAATAAGTCAAAAGATAAGTCAAATGACAAATCGAAAGATAAATCGAAAGTAAGTCAAAGTCAAATAAGTCGAAAGATGCGAGACTAGTTCGAGATACGTAATGTAGAAAGGATTCTCAATATGTGGTGCTCTGAGATCTTGCACTCGATCCAAAATCGGTTAATGACTAGGCACTTTTTGCCTGAAATTGTATGCAAAATTTCGACATGCTTTCGTTGCTTGAGCTACTAAGAGAAAAAAATACTTTCCTATATTCGTGATATATCTAACAATATCTTGCTAATGTAAAAAAAAAAAAAAAAAGAAAATGGCGAAGGTTAGACGTGCCAACCACAACGGAGCTCTGCATCCGCGATGTAGACGTAGCTGCTACTTCTCTGAAAAGCTTCATTGTCCCGGGGACTCGCGATAGACGCACAGCACATGTTCTTAGCAGACTCGCGTTGGCGAGCTCCGTCGCGGCCCATCGATCGGCAATAAACGTAAGACGGGAAGCTTTAATAACACGCGGCTGAGACTTTGGCACAACCGCCCCCCTCCCCTCTCTCGTGCACTGTGGCGCGAACCTACTTTCCAACCTAATCTCCCTTCCTTTCCTCCACCTCCCTCCACCGTCGTCCTCCCTTCTCTCACCCTTCGCTTCAGCATCTCGGCATGTCTAGCGAACAACCGGAGGCAATAACCGCGATCCTAGTTGCTGGAAACGCCGCTCGCGAAAAATTCCAGCCAAGAGGATTGGCGCGCGAGATCTCTCGAACTCCCGGCTCGGGACTCGACATCTGCCGAAATGAAACGGGTAGCCCGTAATTAACGCGGCTCCCGCGACTCTGTGTTCCTTCTCTCGACAATGAGCCCGTCGTAACACGATTTGTGTGGCAAGTTTCGCGACAAGTTCGACACGAAGCGGCGTGTTCCGTAGCAAACAGACTCGAATTTTCCAACAACGATACACGCAGGGTAGACCTCCCCCTAGATCTAGATCCCGGGCCAATGTAGATCTTTGTCTTTGATTTTCAAGCGAAGATCTGCTCGAAGCCTCAACATCGGCGAGAGTGACGACGCGAGAACGTTCTCGGGGGGCGAGGGAGAATCCGTTAAGTAGCGGGGGAAAGACGTGCGTTGTTTGCGCGGTAACGAGAAGACGCGACGTTTCGCAGGGGACGGCTAGACAACGCGGACCGTGTCCACAAAGAAAACGGATATTACTCGAATATCACTCTTCTTTGAAACGTTGACACGTTTCATTTTCCCGTTGGCCGGCGCTGCTGTCGCTTCGCCGTTGCCGTTGAAATGCCTTTCCGTCGCGCGCTCGCGCGTCACCGGCCTCGCCCCATGTTACTATTAACAAACTCTCGGTAATTATATATATGTATGTGTGCGTATTAAAAAATACAGAGGTAACTTTGAGTTCTTGTGAAAAATTAAAATTCGACACTTTGGAATTCTTCAGTGAAATTTGCAGAAAATCGAATGCCGGTTAATTTTCATTCCGAACTTTTCTTTTTTTTTTTCTTTTTTTTTTGTTTCTGGTCAGATTATCAGAAATAACAGCTTCAACGCCGTCAAATATAAAAATAATGGTATAACGGTAAAGTAGAAGTATAACCTTGAGTTTTTTGTGGAAACAAATAAGTTGTGAAATTTTGAAATTCGCAGAAGGCCGAATGCTGGTCGATTTTCATTCCAACTTTTCCTTTCTTTTTTTGTCAGATCGTCGAAAATAGGTGAAAAATGACGATGACTGTGGTCTGAAGTCCTGCAATCATTAATCGAAAGAATTCACTTTGATTTTCGGAATTTTGACCTCGGCATAGATCGTATTCGATCGCAGAGTTTCAAAGAGCCAACGAGAAAAAGAAAAAGAAAAAGGAAAAAAGAAGAATTTCGTCAAAGTTGAAGAGTTGACTTTCGGCAATCGCCGTTAATGAAATACAAAAAACGCCGGAAAGTTTTCAGACCGCTGGCGCGTCTGCCCGTTTGCCCGTTGGAAACGCCGGAACCCGCGTTTCGCCGGCGACCAGCCGTGAACTCGGCGAGCCGGTCAAAGGACAGGGAATACCGAACGGGGAACGAAGGAGATTAAAAGAAAATCGCGCGGTAGACCGCGGATCGCAGACCCGATTTGCTCGAATCGCCGTAAACCGAAACGAGGCTCGAATTACCGGTTGGATTTCGCGGCGGCTGCTGCGAGTAGCGGAGATGCCCGGAATGCCGGGCATTCCAGCCGTGCCTGCCACTGCGCCCGAGCCACGGAAAAACGCCCGCCTCGCCGACGATCCGCTCGAAAATGACGAAGATCCCTGTATTATTTTTCTCAATCGCGTGAATTCCGCTCCGCTTATCTTTCCTCCCGTTTTATCCGGATCTGTTTGATTGTTCGACGAACGAATCAACGTACAACGACTGCGTACATCTGGCAACGTTTTTCAGATTTAGGTTCCTCCGAAGCGACGTGTGATAAATATATTTATCAGTTAAACATATATTTGCAACAATGTATTTTTGAATACTCGAGTGATCTTTAAAAAAATATATCAATAGAAGCTTGCGTTCTTTATTCTGTTATCTTTGCCTATTATCAAATGCGTACCATACTTTAGTCGTCGGTATAGTTTTAATGTTGAGAGTGAAATTCAAATCGAATTCATTGTACGAATATTGAATTATGTCGTACGTTAATGCCACTGTATTTCTTTACTATTTGCGATTGGTACGGGATGTGCTATCGTCGATAATTAATTAGAATTATATTTAATGTTTAAAAAAATATGATTAACGCAATTCTTGGTATTAACCGTGCTGCGTGTCGCTTTCTTGTTACAGCAGTGATGATATGCGGCGGCCTGGTGATGTATCCAATAGGATGGGACAACAGGGAGGTGCGGGAGTCCTGCGGGAAGGGTGCTAACGTGTACAATCTCGGTGAGTATGGAAAAGTCGAACTTTCTCCACGTTTCCGCGTTCTTTGACTCGTTGCGAATCCGAAACAAATTTCCAGTTCCGTGCGCCATTGTCGCGATCGTGCGACGTCTCGGTGCAACACTCTTACAAACGATGTTCGAGCAAGTTTCCACATTAGGCAGCTGACCCGCAGCCACTTCGGAACCTTATGCAACCCGTCGGGAAAGTTATGATGGAAACTTATGATAGAACTGCCATCTTTTCTCGTTTCTCCTCGATTCGAGCCAACGCGCGCGAAATGCAGTATCATAAAAAATGTATTTGGACAAATTATTTTTTCCCCCAGTTTTTGCGATCAATATTAACGTTACATCAATTTGCTGGTTTTATAGAGGACAGGGTGAACGAATAAATCGTACGAATTTATTTTAAAAGTTGTTTACAATTCATTTAACAATTATATTAATTGATTTTACGAAATTCAGACAAATGGTTTTTCCCTCACTTTTTTCATCAGTGCAAGATATCAACGTAACACCAATTTGCTGGTTTATAGAGGACTAGTTTATTTTAAGAATTGTGACATGAAAAGTATATTCTTAAATGATAAACGAAAATGTGATTAACAAAAGGATCAAGTTCAGACGATAACAAAATTATGAAATAAACAAATGTTAACCTACATAATAGATATAAAGTGAAAGAAGAACCTAATATTTTGTAGAAAATCCTTTGTTATCGCCAATCGCCTGCATCCTTTCAGACGTAGATTTCAATCAATTTTACACATCGCGGGATTATCACAGAACGAACGATATGCCATTAGTGACGATGTTTCGAACAATTCGGTTGTATTTTGAAACTTTTCAGCTTTCATTCTCGACTTTAAACGTTGCAACACATTATTTTGATTCATCCAATTTTTCACGCTGATAAATCCAGTTGCTGTTCGTCGTTTGCAGTACATCTGGTAACATTGTTGTTCCTAATATATCAATATATTCGTTCGTCTTTGTAATGTCTTTCATTTGTCGCAAAGGATCAGTTTCTTTTGACCGGAGAAACATCCCTGCATCGTCATATTTCCATCTTCATGTTTTATTGATGGAATTTGATTACGAATCTTTTATTTTTTTCGTCGACTCACCCACCGAATACCATCAGAACCTAGTAATTTGAATTTGCCCTCATCGCTGAAAAGCACCAATTTGGGCCAATCCTTTATTATTCAGTGAAGACGTTTGAGTCTCGCTATCCCATTTTTCATTGAAATTAATGGCTTTTTGACTCCGCGTCGTCCGTGTAATCCGGAGGAAGCTAAACGACGTTGTGCTGTAGGTACGCTTATGTTTAAGTCACAACTCCCCTTCAAAATTCTGCGAATATCGGTTGCAGTTTTCCGGTGGGTCAGCTGTTTTATCTTGTCTAACGGGTGTCTCTTTCGGTCGTTCAGACACAGAGAAACTCCCTACGTGTCCTCAACGTTGAAATCGTTTTTTAACGCTGTACACGGTCTGCCTCGCAAAACGTCAAACGTCGCGGCATATCGGACAAAGATTCATCTTCGTTCGACGTTCTTACAATTCTTTCCCTCGTATCTGTCGTCGAAAAGAACCTTGTCCTTGCGCCATCTTGCGAGGAGTAAAATAAAGCCATGGAAGCAAAATTTAATACGCGTTTAAGATCCAAGTCGCAAGTTGCACGTAAAAATGAAACGTCCGGCTACCTTTCGTCCACTCGATTGCAACTAAAACTTAGTTTATTGGAGTGACATTGAACAATACGCAGAGTGAAACTCTCTTGGGACAGAGAAACGAAGACATTTTTGCTCAAATACATTTGTCCGATATTGTACGCACGTACGTTGATATACGATCGATGAAACAGGATGCGAAACAAGATACGCAAATGATGATCGCACGAGCAAGGACAGCGTCGCGAGAGCGACGTCGCAGATATCGAGTCAGAGATGGTTGGGACAGGTTGGGAGAGGTTGACGGGACACACATGCGAACACCCGCTGACAGACGTACGTCGTATATGTTTCAGGAAAGTGCTCGGTGTCGTGGTCGAGCCACCTGCTGGTTGGCTCGGTGGCTCTGTTAATGCTGTGCTTCGGCCTGAGCTTCTGCGCGGCTCGACACAAGCCGTCCAACCCGCACACCGATCCCCTGCGCATTTGACAATCGAGATATTCCCAATCGATTCACGCCTACGCCTCGCCGAAGACGACCACTCTCTCCTTCGTCACGGTCTGTTGATCGTGATGGTGAAACGGACCCGGGCACCATCGAGAGAAACCACGACGACCAAGCCTCTACCTTCGTCTGGGTACGCCACCGCACACGTCAAACCGCACACGCCACACGTCACGCGTCACGCGCCACGCGCCACCTCTCATGCCACCTCGCCCCGTGTTTCGCACCTCACACGTCACACACTCGCGCGTTCATCGAGGAAACGTCTATCGAAAACGTCGTGCGATTTCTTATCAGCGTACTTGCGCGTTATCCGAAACCCTATCAGCCTCGTCAGAGCTGACATCGTAGTGCATCGAAGAAAAGTATAATAGGCAAAAGCGACGTGAATCATCCGCATTCAGTCGACAGAGCGATCCAACTTTCGTTACTTCCATCAGTTCGACAAAGAAATGACCAGATCTCGCGAACCTGTGCGCTATGTACGTATGTAGTTATAGTCCTTCCCGGACGTGTTCGAACAAACGAGATTTCACTTTGTTGCTTGCAAATGATCGGGTGATCAGACACGATTGGCGCCTAACACATTGTTGACCGGAGAATTATTTTGCGCAGAAGCTATCTCGCGTGGTTCTTCTCACCGATTATTATTTCGTAATTAACTAAATAAACTTTGATATACTCTATTTATTCGAAATGGATTTAAATGAAACTTTGTGCATCTTTTGTATACATTTTGGTAATTCTTTTTGTTGCGATGAACTGTGTAGCAATCACCTACGTGTAAAATGGTGCACAACAGGTTTTGCAAATATATTTGGTTTCCTTTTGAAGAACATTACAGTTCTACAGTGAATTTGTTTTTATACCAGTGATCATTTTTTCTAAAATATGGTTTTCTAGTTGCCCTGGAAGCCCAAAAAAGATGACTCGATATCGCGATTGAAAATCTTGTAACACTAAAATTGCGATAAAAATCTAACTAAAAATAACTTCTTTTTACAATACAGTGAACATAATTGAACACGACGAAGAAAGACTTCACAATATAATCCTGTATTAAAATAGCTAATGCAAGTGCAAACACGGTCAACAATATGTTAACAGAAAATCCTACTTCGCGCTTTATCTGCGAAAGATGAATGACCTTCGTAGAGTCACCATTGATCGTTTAACCGAGAGTCAACGAAAATGTCGATGACGCAAAGGTAACGAATTTTAGCATTTCTCGCGTCGAAAAACGTTCGCCGCGGCACGTTTCGAGGAATAGAAGAGTAAGAATTTCAGGAAGAATCATCGAGGTGTAAAACGCGGCGAAGCCGAAAGAGGAGCGGATCCAGCGAGGAGCGAGTTCAATAATTTCCTAATCGACGGTAAGCTTTAGGAATAAAACCTCGACTAAAAACGACTTTAATCGTTTTTTTCTCAATCCATTTGCATCGCAAAACGAAATATTTCGCGAGTAAATCATAAAACGCGGAATGATTCACAATAGCGATTAAGAATATCCGTTAAATACATGGAGGGCTCGCAAATCAATTAGCGTAAATGGCTTCTCATTAAAAACTACTTGCACCATGCAAATGTCTTTTTAATTATCAATCGAAACGGAACAGTTCAGTTATTTCGAATAATCTACATAGCAATGTTTTTAATAGCTTTAGCTATTATATTCTAATAATTATGTCACGCTGTGACCGTGCAATAATTATTAATTTTATCAAAAAAAAAAAAAGAAAAAAAGTAATTTCGTAGCACAAATTGTTTTTAATCAAAAGTAACTTACGCTATTCATAAAATCATCTTACGCTCCACATTATTATGCACTCTGATATTTCGTTGTGACAGAGAATAGTGAATAGTAAATATTTAAATCGAGATATTCGACAAAACATAAAACATTTGGGATGCAAATGGATTTACTGGCAAACTGGCGAGCTAATTCGGTACACGAATTTTCAATTTCTCGGGCACAACAGGTTCTTTTTTAGTTGGAAATTCTCAGTATCCCTTTCAGCTCATTCAGGGTCCTTTGGCTCGTTGCAGTAATACGAGTAATCCTCTTATAACGGGAAAATCCGTGCATGCATATGGAGATCGAGTCGAGTTTCGAATAATTTATTATAAAGACCGGGTAGCGAAATGAAACAGGGAAAATTGGCGCGAAGATATTACCGAAAACATGCCATTCTAAATTCGTTCTCGAAGAAGACGACCGTATCAGACCTCGACGAGGTTTGAACAAACCGAGAAACGTCACGAAGGGCGTCACAAAGTTTAATCTCTTGCGCTGGAATGACGTGTCACGCACGTCGAAAATATTTGGTCCAAAATTGCAATATTTTTTCAGTTTCAAGTATATTGAAATATGACTCAGGTAAAACAAATAATTTATCACTTACATTAATAAATTTATTACTTCTTAGTACTTTCTATCCAGTGAATTCAAAAAGAAGACGAATTGTGGTATACGGTTTGGTCACTCGTTATGGTCCGTGAGCCAGTTACTAGTGCAAGAGGTTAAGAGAGAGAGAGAGACAACTACGACGTCACCTCACCGGATAAGAAACATAATTTTACTTGGTTAAATTTTGCCATGAAACGTAACGAATCGTAAGAAATCGTACTTTAACGCGTTTTGTGGTAATAATGCTTCGTAAAATTGTTTAATAATTGCGCGAAATATTTCAAAGCGGGGATAAACACGTGAACCTACGTCGCGAATTTTACAATTTATCAACGATGACTTTCTCATCGTCTGTCATTTTTGAAACAAACAACGCTTTTTCGATACTACCGGTAAAAATCGAAGGGCAACGCCTGGCAGCCTCAGCCTCAAAGGATTTTTGTCCCAAGACTTTGTAAGAATTTTAACAAAATTGTCTTTGCGATACTTTTGTCAAATTTGTCTCGTTTAACGTTAGGTGAAAATTGATAATCGAAACGTCTTTCTTCGTTTCGAACTTGTGTGGACAATGTGAATTCCAAACTGGTACGTGCAACGTACGGGAGAGAAACTTTTTAAATCCGTTTGATGGTTTCCCTTGTAGTTTCGATACCTAACCTAACCTAAACCACTTTATAGATTCGATATCTAGCCTAACATGAACCACCTGTGACCACGTCACTCTTCTCAACTGCTCCTATCGAATAATTATAACAATTATATTGTAAACAAAACATCTGAAATCTCGCAATCAAGGAGATAACAGTCTGCTCATTGTCAGTCTAAGTTACGAATTGACGCGACGTTCTTTCGCCATAGTCGCCTATACTTAGTCGATGAACGGACGACTATAGTCGTCGCCAATTTCCAAAGGGTTAATCGCGCTCCGAATTCATCTTCGTCGGGCTCAAGGCAGCAACCTTTGTCCGCGCGTCTGCCCGTTCGAAAAGCTGAACTTTCCTCCATTCGACGTCCCCGAGCTACTCGGGGGTAATGGCAATCGCGTGATTATCGGGAGGGGGGAGACGGAGCGTGCGGGGAAATTGGAAAAGTTGAACGACGGCTGACACTACATAGTACATAGCTGTCGACGCTCGACCCACGCGTACTCGAAATTCTGAGCCAAGGCTCGTTAGCCCTCGCGCCCGACAAAGGGGCCGCCAGCCAACGCGATTCAGACAGAGGAAGGACCAGTGAGAAAGAACGAATGTCTTTTTCTTCTCTGATTTCCATAGAACGCGGCCGTCGTGGCCGCAATTGAAATTACGCGAGCAAGAACAAAAAAGGGGAAAGGGGAGAACAGTTGCCGGCGGCTCGAGCCTCTATTGGAGGTGGATTTTATCTTCGAACATGCGGCGTTCCGCGACAGCCGGATCGTATCGTTCGGATTAAATCCGTGGTGTTCGAACGAGGCGAGAGGACCGGCTGGTTCCGATTCCACGCGCCGTCGACTCCTCGCGGTTGCGGTCGCGGTCTCCCGTGTTCAATTCTGTCCCTCTGCTCGATCCGTAAGAAAAGTTATTAACACTCGGACTGTCGTACATTTTTCTTCTCCTCTCGCCTTTAGGTCTTACCGCTCGCCACCGGCGATAATTACGCAATCGTTCGCGGCATAATTACACGACAAATTAGAGATTTTTACTCGTATTTTGCACATCGTGTAGGCAATTCAGAGAATTTACAACCAGATCCCCCAATGAATCCCACTAATCGCAAGTTAGAGTTTTCCTTCCATGAGCATAATTAATAATTAATAATTAACACGACATTTATTGACAAAAGTTAGTTTGTTAAATTAGAGAGAATTTACAACCAGATCCCTCTATACACCTCTGACATTGCAAGTTAATTTCGGGCGCGGGGAGTTTCTCTTCCTCGTCACAAACCAAGTGCGTACTAGAGGTGTTAGAAGTATTCGAACATCGAATTCTAGGCGCGAGATCAATTTTTGTACGTCTGTCTGAAAATAACGACGCAAAGTCACATTTTCATGAGGCCGGCGAAAAGAAGTGACAGCGATGTGTCAAGACTCGGTCGTGTTTTGAGCTCGGGACAGCTTCAGTAATGCTGCTCTATCACGCGAGGTAGAGCTAGCGACAGAGAGAGAGAGAGAGAGAGAGAGACAGAGAGAGAGAGAGAGAGAGGAAGATGGCGCGTTACGCGATTTCGTTGGCCGTGGGCAAAAAACGAGCCGGGGCCGCCTTTGAAAAAAATGTCATAAAATCGCTGAAAGCCGCGGCCTCTGTTTCTCCCGGCTTTTACACCACTCGCTCTTCCCCTTCGTTGCTCCCCGCCAACCCCCGTTTCTTCTTTTTGTCCGCGTTTTCGCTTTGCGGGGAACGCGACGCGAGATTTTCGACCGGGCCGCCTCGAGTGAAATGTTACTGTGAAAACCGTGGCCGTGCTTTTTCCCCAGCCGATTTCTTAGCCTCGTTACCGGCACGCGTGGAATAACTTACTAATTGCCAAGCTGGCCTGCGCGATTCCATGGTTAGCTCTTCGAGCGCGCAATTTTTTCGAGAAAACGGCTAGAAACCGTTTCGTGAAAACGCCGTTCTATTCGAAGATTACGTTCGTTGTTTGTTCCGACGTATCAATAATAAAGTAGTCCTTGTAGTTTAATAATGTCAATCTGGAAGTAGCAGTTTAATGATATCAATCCCGAACAGAAATATACAACGATCGGTTACAAACCGATTGACGGCAGAATCGTTTCGTAAAGACGTCGTTCTATTCCTTGTTCCGAGTACTAAGAGTACGCGTTCCTGCAGTTTCGTAATATCAATCTCGAACAAAAGTGTACGACGATTAGAAACCCTCTTTACGATCGACGGCGGAATCGTTGCGTTCCGAGGTCGTTCTGTTCGAAGACTGCGTTCGTTGCTTGTTCCGACGAGTATCAACAATAAGCAGTCCTTGTAGTTTAATAATATCAATCTCTTGGTACATTCTATGCACTCGCTCGGAGACATTCGTCTCGCGAGATGAATACAGATAGAAAGAGAGAGAGAGAGAGATCCATCTTCTTACTGAAATAACACGGAGGAAGATTGTTTCCGCGAGAAACGACGACGGTTGCTGCCACCGTGAATCGGTATTTCCTTCGGCGTAACGCGGCTACAGAGCACAGCCGGCCCTGGGAACTCGGCGGCGCAGCGCGGTTTTAAACGAACGGTAATTTAAATGGTAATCGTGGCAGACGGTATCGCGCGGCGATTCCAATTTAAATTTAAAACGTCAAAACTTGCCCGCTCGCCGGCAACACTCACTCGGCGTATATATATATATATATCGCCCGAGGAATCAATTGCCCGTTTTCCCTTCTCACTCGACCGCGCGGAAGTTTCTCGGCGCGGGAACGCCGAGAGAAGAGAGGACGAGAAGAGAGATTTACGGTTCGGGGACTCGGTGGAACTCGGTGTAACGGAAGAATCGGTGAAACAATCGGACGAGGTACCACCCGCTTTTTTCCCACCTTTTTCGTTCGAAAGCGCACGTCCTCCGTACTCCGAGAATTGAATGAAAATTATTACGTCCGATTTCTCGTTTTTGACGTTCGCATTTCGATTCCCAGCCGTTTTCTTTAACCTCTACGCGCTACGCACGTCGAGAATATTTGGCCCAAGATTGAAATATTTTTTTCAGTTTCAAGTACATTTAAGTAAAACAAAATAGGCGAAACAAATAATAAATTTATTACTTCTCAGTAATTTCTGTCCAGTGATATATCGAAGAGTTAAAAAAGAAGACGAATTATTGTATACGGTTTGGTCACTCGTTATGGTCCGCGAACCAGTTACTAGCGCAAGAGGTTAGAAGGCAGTGATTTAAACGCTCAAACGACAACACAAGATGCAAAGAGCAAAGCTCCGAGTCGACGTCCGAAAGCTCAAATTTAAACACACGGTTGTATGTGCAAACCCATCGATGGGTGGGGTGGAGAAACGAGCGCGATTTTCGTTCCAGGGCCGGTTGCGCCCGGTGGTCGTGTCGACGTTTTCATTGACTTTTCCACTGAGCTACTCTGGTAGCAACGGAGACGTACGAGGGGAGCAACGGTATCGCGATGTTCGCAACGACACGCGTTTGAACATCGAGCACGAAAGTGGCCGGAGCCTGGATACCCCCTGGCAAGTTATCGACGAAAGTCGGATGAGACAAAAGTTGGGAAAACTCGTTTGTTTAGAAGTTTCCGCCGCGGGGCTGCCGAGATACGCCACCGATCCGTCGTTCCTCTGTCTGTTCCATCGTTCGTTGATCCACCGATCGTTGCCAAATAATAACTGGGATTGCGTGAAGAAACAAAGAAACAAAAAGGAATTAGAAGACTGAATGATATAAAACAAAACAAAAACAAAAAAAAAAAATAACTTTTACAAACACACGTTTCCTCAATTTTTTCTCATTTCATTTGGAAATATAATTAATGTATCTTGTTCAGTATTTTTTCCAGTATATAAAAACAACATCCCTCGCCATATTTTTTTCAAACCCTTCAGTTTTTCAGTGGCTACTCTACGTATTAATATATGTTAATTTCATTTAATTCGTACGTCGAGGGCTTACTCTGAGAGGAGAGAGAGTTCACTTTGGAAATTTGGCAGGTTGCTAGGTATCTGTTCGAGAAAGAGGTTTTCCGAGACGCATCGTGTTCCGGGAGTTTGCGACCTCGTTTTTCCGCGCGACGTCACGCGTAACCAGACGCGAGCAGAGGCATCCCCGCAGGAACGCGCGTGCACCACCGGATAAACGCAATTTCGGAATAGTTCCTCTCGGCGGGCGGATTAAATTTTCCTTTGTTCGCGTTATGGAGTCGGCTCGCGTTCCGCGTCCCGCTTCTCGCCAAGCTGGCTGGACTCGCCCCTCTGCTTTTACCCGCGCCAACAATTAAATCGACCACCACGGAGGCGCGCACTTTAACTCCCTGCGGTCCTTTGGAAACAAGCCATCGCGCTCGCTCCCTCCGCCATCTTGCCCGTGTGCGATACATTTAGACGTTAAACCCCTGTAAAAATCACCACTGAAATCACAACTGAATCTCTCTTGAAATTATTTTTTCGTTTATGAATTTTATTATTTTTAAGTTGTTAGCTTTTCATCGAACAAAAGTGTAATCCTCCCCTTTGTTTTGCTCCGCCTTTTTTCGCAAAATTTATAACAGGAGAAAATTTACAACGGATCGACGTGTACACTCGTCATTGCTCGATTTCAATTACGCGTCCCGCGAGGGATTTTTGAAACTAAATTCCACAGTTAAAACTAAATTCCACGGTTAACAACTCGTCGAATAATTGAGGCGAGTCCCTCGAATTGGAGGGGGGCTTCAACCGGAAGGGGTTGAAAGAGATCGACGAGGAAACTATGTCCAATTAGGCAGTCGATCGAAGGAAAAGAGCGTAACCCGGTCTTGCAAAGCTGCGAGTCTGAAAAGGGGACAAGAGAAGAGGTGGAGATTAGCGTTTGGCTAACAGCTATGCGCAAAATCACGATCGGGTCTTCGTAAACTCCTTTCGGCTCGCTTTGACTGGATAGGATAACTCGATCGCCGCGGATTTGTAACCGTTTGCCCAGGGGAACTCTTTGCTCCTTATTTGCATGTAAATTGCCAGCCTTTTGCAGAGACACGAGAGAAATAGGGAGGGGGAAAAAAAAAGGCGAAGAAAGTGTCGCCGGCAAGCCGAGAGCAAGCAGCCCCAGTTAATTTCACTCCGATCGTCACGCGGAATGCTAATTCCTCTCGGTATTAACCTTTATCGATCGACGATGAAAGCAGCTTTCCTCCTATTCGAAAACTTTTGTTTGTAGCTCGAGCAATTGTCTTCTCCTTCCGAAAAGCTTGATGGAGGTAGAGGAAATCCTCGCGGGATTTCAATGTGACCTTCGTATTTTTACTTGGACTTAACAACGAGGTTGAGCCACTCGAGAGAGCCGAAGCCAAAATATTTTCTTCTGAACAATTGATCACCTTTGAAAATGTTTCCAATGGCCTCGAAAGGGGCAGTCATCATTTTTTGACACGTTTCGTGCGATGGCAAGCGCAATTATAAGTCAAAATTTGTATAAGAATTATTCCGGTTGAGCGAGGGACGATTCACAGATTTGGATTTGTGACTGCACTTTAGAAAAATTGTTGCAACAACTGAGAAACCACTCAATACGTTGGTTTGGAATTTTAGCAACTTGTGCCTCACACACAAGGTACGATAATATCAAACAGAACACTGATTCGTTAAAATTGCAATAAACGCTATTAATTAAAATATATGAAATATATGTACAGAAGATGTTTGAAGGTCAAATTTGTTTTCTTTCCTTTAAGTGAAATAGTATATTTTTTCATACATTCATTTCATATATTTTCTTGTTATTGTTAATATATATTAATATAATTAATTTGTTAATATATAAATTATATATATATATATTAATATTGTAATTGTATATATAATTTTAACGAATCAACGTTTTGAAAGACTTTAAAAGAAAATATGTGAAACGAATGTAAGAAAAAACATACGATTTCCCTTAAAAAGAAGAAAACAATTTGACCTTCAAACGTCCTCTATGCATCAAAATCAAAAGATAACAACTATATCAATTAATGCGCCTCTCTAAATCTTTTTTTGTGTGATACAATTAATCATTTCGAAAATATACCAGCTTCTTATCGTGAGACAACTCATCCGATGTAACGGCACATTCGTCAAATTATAGCAGTAATCATTTATTCTAGCCGAAAGTGTATCGTGGGCAAATCAACGAGAAAAAGGAAACAAGTTTTATGGAAATTTTTCCCAGGGAAACCTGCGCCAGGAAAAATTTAAAACTCTTATGGCTGTTTATTATTGCAGTCGGGTACGTATGACCCGATTCCTCTAGGGAGAATCCTCGACAGCGGTATATACTATAAATCGCGTCGTTGCGTGCGTTTCGTAGATTTCGCCAATGGGCGGAGGGGGAAATATGCAAACATATACAGAATATACAGCGCAGTAGGTATGCAAAAATATACAAAGCCGAGTTGAATGTCCAGGGGAGACGAAGAGACAACTCTGTATTTAAATTCTATATCTTCTTACGGTGGTCGTAAAAGTGGCGAGTTTGCATAAGCGTTTCCAGTTTGGTTTGGAGAACTGGCGTTCTCGTTTGCAAGTACCGCGCTTGCAGTTAATCCTGCGGCGAGAAACCTCGTGATTTCTTTCGATTTGAAAATTATCTCGACACTTTCGAGAAAGCTCGAGAAAGTTTGATCCTCTCTCGTTCGTTCGTTCTCATTCGGTTCGAAGGTGAATCTGGCAGACCGTTCCGCAGAAATAATCGAAAAAATTGGCGAAAGAAAACAAGAAAAACAAAAGGCACGTGTGTATATAACGATAGCGCGACCGCGGTGTGCCTGGCCGCAGATATAAATTCCGTTTAACGTCCCGTCGTTCGAGAGAAACGACAGCGGCGCCACGTCATCGACGCGTGAAAAATTCAGCGATATTTTTTTTCAGGGGACCGAGAAACGAAACTCGGACGCAGGAGAAACCGTTCTCTGATCGATCGCGCCCTTTTCTGCTCGCTCCTCGCCCGCACCTCGTGAAACTCGGACGTTTTCGTCGGCTGTTCACCACGTTCTGTTCCAACGACGAGAATATTGTTCCAAAACAACGTACATACAGGGTGGAAAGAAATGTTTCAAGGTCAATTTTTTTTCCCTTTTATTTTGTTTACATTTGTATTGTACTCGATCAGGAAGGACTCAAACTCGTCCATAAATCGTAGCCTAATCTCTTGAAAATTGGCGAGAAAGTTTGACGAAATTAATTTAAGATTGACGAAATTAAATTAAGATTCGTTAACAGTGAGTGTAGTTGCTAGAGAGGGACTGTAGGAAGTCTCTCTTTACGGTCCGCGCAGTT
>KQ435883.1:947836-977548 GCA_001276565.1 Melipona quadrifasciata
TTTTTTCTCTCCACTCTTTTCCTCTGTATTCTCGATGCGCGTTTAATTGGAATCCGCCCTCGACGAACGCGTCGCGTCGTTCGATCGTGTCGGATTCGTAAACATCGCGGACAAAAACGGACAAAACGGAGTCCCTCGCGGGAGACCGACTTCACAAACGACAAATTCCAAATCCAAATCCGATCCGGGGGCTTTTTTTCGACGGACAGCGCCGCAACGTGAAATCTGACCGCATGGTCCCCCGGTGTCGGACAAAAGGAGCACGCGAGAATGGCGATCGGTCGGCGTTTAACAGGTTTGGAGAATCGCGTGGACCCGACAGAGAAAGCGGGGAAGAGAAGAGCCCGAGAGAGAAAAGAGGATTTTCTTCTTCAGGAGTTGCGCCTGCTCTGGAATAGACTCTCGACGGTTTCGATCTACGTCGGGAGAAAAGCTCCTTGCTCGCTCTTTTTTCCCTGCCCGACACTCTGAGGGTATTCTCGAAGGGAAAGCCTTTGTCCCAGTCGATTCGGCGACGTATTTACGACCCTCCTCTCTCTCCCCAGCAGCTTTCGTTTCGCATTTTTCTGCCGGTTGCTACGATTTTCCTTACGTCCGAGAAAACTGTTTACCCGGCGTTGCTCTTTCGTCCGGTCTGAATTTACATGCCACGATCACGGGGAGTGGAGAAACACGAACGGAATACTGAGACAGTCTCGTTTATTAATCGTATGTCTAGTTTCGGCTTGAACGTTTCTCGATTGACCGAAACATAGAAAACAACAGGGTTCTGTCTCGTTATTTCGACCCTCGCCCTCTCCCCGATCGATTAATTATTCGATTCGCTCGAACAAAAATCGTTCGTTTGTACTTGTAACAAATTTACGTGTTCATTTTCGCCTGGTGTCTCGTTTGTTTGTATTTTATTCGTCACGTTCCCCCTTTTTTTTTATTTTCAGGGCCAACGCTAATGCAACGAAAATTAGCGATTGGTTGGTTTGGATCACGTGATTCGTGAGGGGTGGAGCTCGAGTGGGAGTGGCGTTCTACCGAGAGTGGGGAAAGGTCGGACATTTAAGCGGTGACTACTGTATTGGCAACAAAAACTTGGCAATAAATTTTCTTGAAGCTCGCAATCGTTATTCGCAATCAAAAACACCTCAGTTAATCAAGAAAATAATTATAACTCCACGATTCTTTCTTCATTCTGATTATAACGCTCGTACGAAGAGAAGAGAATTTACCGGGGGCCTATTGACCGATCGAGCAGACATTTTTCCACAGGCCGTCTTGTCACGACAGTCTCGTAGACAGTGGCGTAGACCTGTCGAACGTCGTTCGGCTCGAGGCTACGGCTTCCTCTTGCGATATATATAGATATGGGGGGCGGGGCCTTCCTTTCTCGGGCCGGACGATAAATTTTCCCCCGGCGGCAGGTGTGGAAAAAGCACGTCGAACGAAAGAATCGTTCCCCGGCTGACGCGCGGCGATACATTCAAAAAAATTGCCGCCGCGATAAGAAGCAACCAGGCTCGGGGAGAAAGGACGAGCAAACGCAGACGGACGTCGATGACTGCTTGCCTCCTCGGTCAACGTTCCCCTTCCGACAGAAACGCCCCGCGAATTTCGTCGTCGATTATCTTCGTTGAACGTCACCTCCTCGAAAACAAGGCGCAGTTTTACCAACCGGAGATCGATGACACTAACACGGTGAATGCCACACTGACTTTGCGTGTCTGGCGTCTGGGACGCCAACATGAATTTCTTATTATACAGTAGGTATTATCTGCAACAGATAAGTTGAGGTATCGTATTATATGACCATGTTTAATAGTGAACCATATTTAATGGTCACAATGATCATCACGATGATCCTCACTGCGTTGAAATGCGTTTCTTCGCCAATTTTCACTTATTTTTTACAATTTTTTCACAATATTTTTACGATAGTAGTAGTGAAATTGAGTGTTGCATTTCTTTCCTATAAAGGAAACTATGCCATGAAAATGGCAGAAAAACGAGGATCTGACGACGGTTCTGTAGATGTTATGAAACAAATTCAAAAGAATTAGGTGGAACAAAAGCAAGAAATTATACCAAAAAAATCAGTTCACATATCGTGAAGATTGTACTGATTCAATTTTTCTTTGTTTGCAGTGTTTCGACACGATATATCGTAATATTTTCGCATACATGTTACAAATAAAATTATTTTTGTACGTTCCATACTGCATTAATTTCTTCACACCATTGTAACAACGACGCTGGTATTGAAAAATTTACAACTGTCAACATTTACTCGAATTATGTTAGTTTTTGCTAATCTTGGTAATGGCATTCGACGTGTCGTAATTTTCCAGAGACACGATCGGTCCCTTTTTCCGTTCGCGCGATAAGTTTTCGCCCGGGGTTGTAAAATATCGGGACTCGACGATTAGTTTGATCGATCGACGCGAATGCGAGGAAAACAGGCGTGGCAGGAGCCTGTTTTGCCCTCCAGATTAACCCTTTCGCAGATCATATTCAGCTTTTTGCATCGTGAATTAACCCAGATCGTGCGAATCGCGTTCGCCTTCTTGCAAATCGAATTCACCCTTTTGCAAATCAAGTTCTTCTTACAAATTCTTATAAAGTTATTATGTTGTGAAATAAAAAAAAATTTTATTGCACGCATGTGATAACATTTAAATTAAAAAATGACGTGAAATGACGTGAAATTAATATAAAACATACACTGAAACAAGCTTGAATACTCAGATGTCAGGCTACAGAATGTGTTTGCGATTTAAAATGAAGTTGGCTGCATTTTAAAATATACACGTGTGTCCATCTGTTAGAAAAACATGCAATTACTTTTTGGCCAACCCAATACATATTCGTGCAACAATTATGACAATCTGTAGAAGTGATTGTCGCAACAGAATGATTAATATAACAACAATATCCGCAAAATGTTCATGGTACGAAGAATCAGGCAAAATACTTCTTGCAAGATTTCATTTTAGGAATAATAAAACATATTACTCCGCTTTTGAGTCGGCCACAAAATGAATCAATAACATCCATTGTAAATGTTTACGGTTTGAAAGATCTCAGCCAGAATATTTCTCACGGAGAATTTAATTTTTCAAAAAGCTCCTTCAACGTGGTTCAGTTCATAGAAATAACAAAGTGTGTTACTTCACTTTTTGCAAGGCATTCAAAAGTGAATTCGATTTGCAAGAAACTGTAAAAAAGGTTAAGGGGATATATTCTGCAAAAGCACGTTAATTCGAAGCGCGGATTATCGGTGTTCGAACTAACATAAGTTTCATCGCGACTGGCGTTATCAGGGAACTAACAGCGGCGTCGATATCGAATACCGCCGGGACAATCCAGCGTCTCTGTTTCATTCGGTGGTAAGTTTGGGCCGCGACGGCCCATGCGCCATTCCCGCATCCGCAATTCCTGCGCAAAAGGTATGTGTATCTTCATCGTCGGCGAAGATCCCTTTTCGTCGCGAGCGAGTTAACAGCCAGCTATTCCCCCTTTTCCTTCCTCTCGCTCGGTTTACCTGAGCCGCTGGCACACGTGTCGTACACACGTTCCCCGTGCACGTCGTACGGCTTTCGCTACTCGAACCGAGCCGTCTGGAAAGCAACCTCTTTGATCCTCTTTCGAGGCAGCTATCGCTTCAAGCTCCCCCTTCCTCGGCCTTTCCATTTATTTATGATTCTTCCCGCGAATAAGACGGATGCGAGCGCTACCGGGTAATCGAACGTGCAGATTCTGGTTATCGAAAAGTATCCCGCGGAGCGTGTCTCCATCGATCCATCCGCCTGAAATCGAACTTTCCCCGATCTCGCGCTTTCTTTTTGGATTTGACACATTGTTGACCGGTCACGAGTTAACTCGTGTTTGCACTTGCAGTTAGCTGTTTTAATAATTTTAAATTTTTGACACTCAGGGTAATACAGGATTGCATTGTGAAATCTTCCTTCGTCGTGTTCAACCGTGTTTACTTTATTATAGAAATTACTTTTTAGAGTGTTACAAGAATTTCAGTCGTGACATCGAGTCATCTTTTAGGCTTTCACGGCAACTGAAAGATCACATTTTAGAAAAAATAGCCATTGGTATAAAAAAAAACTGCACGACTTGTACCGCAGTACGATTCGTCTCACTGAAGGGCCCAGAAGCAACTGTTTTCACTAGGAAATGAAGACAACTTTTTTGCCATAATTTTATCGATATGCAAACATTTGAATCAGTGCCAGATAACGCCACTCCCACTCGAGGTCTATTCCACGCCCCCTCACGAATCACGTGACCCAAATTAACCAATCGTTAATTTTCGTTGCATTAGCGTTGCACCTGAAGAGGCCCAATTTTCTGGGTTATCCCAGCTAAAATCACTTTTAGTGATAAAAAATCCAACTAGAACGTGTACAGTATACTCTTCAAAAGGAAATCGCAGTGAAACCAAATATATTTGCAAAACCTGTTGTGTACCATTGCTATACAATTTATCACACCAAAAGAAATTATTAAAAGATAATACATACAAGAGATGCATAAAGCTTCATTTAAATTCATTCTGTACAAATAAGGTATATTGAAGTTTATTTAGATTGTCTTATTTTCATACTCAATTACGAAATAATAGCCAGTGACATGAGATAGCTTCTGCGTAAAATTGCCGGTCAACAATGTGTTAAAAGCAGGGGGGAAATATGTTAAAAGGAAACGATGAACGTGGCAAGTATCGAGCGATGTTAATTCAACGAACAAGGAGACGGGCGCAGGAGTTGCGAGAAATTCAGCGAGGAGAAGGAAGATTTAGCGCGGGGGTTACGGTGGGGTCACGTGCACCCGTGTGCATTTCGCAACCTGCACGTATGGACTGCACTTCCGGCCGAATGCGGTGAACCGTTCGTTAAATCACGGCAGGAAACGGTTTTCAACTGGGAACTTCCTGAAATCGCAGAAAATCATCCGAGATCGTATCGACGTGGCGAAGCGTTTCTCTGGCGAGTTTCCGATTCGCCGGTTTCCAGGGGACTCGCGAAGATTAACACTAAACTATCGTTAATCGGATCCTTTTACAAAATATAATCGTCAATTTAACCTCTTAAGGGACGAATCTTTAACTTCAGTTGTAACAAAGAAATTTAATTTGATCATTTCATCTTTGGTAAATAAAGAAAATAACACACAAAGAAATTAAGTTTTTCACACTTTAGAATTTCAAAAAATAACTATTTTTGTAACAACTTCGCGAATGGAAATAGCTTTTTTATAGGACGTGATGTGACTAAAAGTGTGACAAAATTAAATGCACAAAACAACTTATTAGATTTTTCTTTTTTTTTCTTTTAACAAGAGTCAGTTGAACGAAAGAATGCAGAATTTTTAAGTCGTTTGACCGGACGTTGGTACGTCTTATTAATCCTTTCCATATTTATAATGTACTATACTATATTACATACTGTACTAGTATACTATACTAACTATAGTCGTCCATAAATAATTTATATCAATTCATAACTTACAATTAGACTGAGCAGAGCATAATTGTTATCTCCTTGTTTATGAGATTTCAGATGTTTTGTTATATGTTTCGATAGTTGTGCGATTTGGTACAATATAATTATTAAAACTATTCGATGGGAGCAGTTGATAAAAGTGACATGGTCACAGGTGGTTTAGGTTAGGTTAGATATCGAATCTATAAGGAAAACCATCAAACGGGTATAAAGAGTTTTTCTTTCGCATGTTGGACATATCAGTTTGGAATTCATATTGTTAAGTTAGGTTTAGGTTTGGTAGTTACTATCAATAAATTGTAAAATTTACGACGTTCACGTGTCTAACCCCATTTTGAAAGATTTCGTACAAAATTATGTTATTTACAATTTTACGAATCGTTATTACTACAAAACGTGTCAAAGTATGATTTCTTCCCGCCAATTCGTTACGTTGCACGGCAAAATTTAACTAATTAAGGTTATGTTCCTTATCCGGCGAGGTGGCGCTGGCGTCGCAGTTGTCTTCATCACTGGTAAAGTACTCGCGTTTAAACTGTCCGTGGTCGAAGATGAGACCCTATCGAAAGGATTAAACGTCCTTAAACTTTCCAAGCGTGCGAAACGAACGAAACGCACGTTGCGATCGCAAACTCAAAGTTTGCGCGCTTCGAGAGGTAACGACAGATCACCCTTTGTTTCCGCGTTCAAACAAGTTCGGCCTTCCTGTTGATCTTGGTCACTGTCCAACGCGAGAATGGAGTTTTATCGCCGACCCATTTCGAGTTGGTATACGAAACAGTTGCTCGGGCGAATTCGTTGCACGAGTCGCCAAGATGGCGCACGAGTCGCTTCGGTGTGTTCGGCCTCATAAATCTGAAACGAAAAGAAAGCTTCTGGAGGTGGTGAAAGGAAGAAGGGAGAAACCTCGATTCGTTGTGGAATCGAGCCGCGATTCGGCCGAGTTTCCCTGTCTCCCCGTCGATGAAACGATGCAAAGCGGCGAGGCACGTCAGTGAAAACGGCCGATGCAAAGCGGAAGCTCGACCATCGTGCCCATACCCTACCTCCTCGAATCGCTAAGGAGATTCTCGGCTGGAATCTACGTGCGAAGTAGCACTTGTCGTCCCAGATCTAGCCGTCTCCCAATTCCCCTCCCGCCCTTATCTCCTCACCCTTTCCGTTTGCGTTTCGAACGTAAACTACCTACTTGCTACCGTCCTTCTTCGATTCTCTCCTCTCTTCTTTATCCCTCTCCATTTTCTTTCTCTATCTTCCTCACTTTCCCTTCTTTTTCTTCTTTTCTCCTTTGCCCTTTTTCTCGCTTTCCTCTCCTCGGAGAGGAGATTTTATCTCTTCCTTCTTTAGATCCCCCCACCTTCTTAGCAGAGAGTGACCGAAAACAGAAGAATCGGAGGAAATGTATACATATGCGGTTGGTCACAAATCGTGTGGAATGTTTGGCCTGAAAAGTCGGGAAATTTTTCGAAAATTTAGTTTCAATCGTTGTCGAACGGCCGGGGATTTTTACTCGTTCGACAACTTTTGAATCATTAAACTTGACCGAGAGTCAAGACATTTTTTACGATACGATCATTGCGTTCATTTAGTAATTTTGACATTTCTTAAAAAGTCAATATCAAGGAAAATTTACAAAGTTGTCGAATGTCCGAGCAACAATATAAACCATCTTTGTTCATCTGTACACTCGTGAATCATTGAACTGAATCGAAAATCAAAAAACTTTTCGCGACACGTGTTGCCCTTGCATTTATTTAGTAATCTTTACATTTTTTAAAAAGATGGTGTGATTTTGATACTTTTAAACTGAGTACACACTACATTTCCGAACATATTTTATTTTTCCATCAAAAATTATATTTTGTCATTAAAAAGATCGAAATCTACATACTTTGTATTAAAATTCCAATCGTTTCAACATAATTTATGTCTGCAAACAAAAATCCTCTCGGTGCTCAAGTACTCAAGAGCCGTAGCAATTTTCCATTCGTCAAAGAAAAAAAATCTTTTCAACAAAACTTCTCAATACGTATGATACATATAAAATTTCTTTTCGACAAAAACTCAGGATTATCTCGATTCTTTGAACGTTAAAACATGCATTTACAACTTGGTAACGTTGTAACCAATGTCGAGACGAATTCAGCGGCCTGGTATGTACATACAGGTTATAATCTTGAGCACACGCGAGCAACGTTGAAATAAATTTTTCCGGCTTTTCGGACCAGATAGCTCGCTCGTGGGCTGGTCGGAACGAAATAAAACACCAGCGGTAACCGTTTTGTACTTTAAAATTTAAATTGCGCGGATTTACGTCGACCGTTGCCCGGTGAAATATGATAACCAAGCTGCCAGCGGTGCGGCAACTCGCTTCTCAGCCGTGTCCCCCCTCCTGCCCTCTTTCTTTCACATTTTGTTTCACCCGATGTCAGAGCCTCGCGACGTTGCTTCGACGTGTTCGCAGAATCATCGAGACAGCATCGTTGGAAATTTGCCGGAATTGGTTCGGTTCGTTTCGTTTCGTTTCGTTTCGTTTCGTTTCGTTTAGTTTAGTTTCCGCTTGTGCTCTTGAATATAACCTCTCTGCTCGCGAGTTCACTGGCAAACGATCTCCGCGAAAGAGCTGCGAGTCGGCTGGAATTGAATTGAATTTATTGAAAAGAAGAAAGACCGTGGGCTTTAGATAGGTTTAGGTTAGATTTAGATTTAGATTTAGATTTAGGTTAGGTAGGTCCAGTTATAGTGTTTAATACAATTCTAGTTATCTGGTGATTCTGATAAGGAATTTAACTTCTTCGCTGGCAACTGGTTCGCGGACCATAACGAGTGACCGAACCGTATACAATAATTCGTCGCTTTCTTTTTCTTTTGAACTTGTCGGTATGACATCACTAGATAGAAATTATTAAAAAGTAACAAACTTATCATTTGTTAATACTTAAGACTGAGAAAATGTTGCAATTTGGGACAAAATATTTTCGACGTGCGTGGCACGTCACTCCAGCGCAAGAGGTTAAGTATGTAGCTGGTAAGATGGTGAATGACAGAGATTCCCGAGTTGCGCTGTGATCTAACGTGTAGTATTGTAAATGTAGAATAGAGTAGATATTGGTGATTCATGTCGTAGTGTTTTTAGTTATTGAGATGGTAGTAGCGAAGAAAGGAGCTGATTGTTATGATCGATTGGGATTTTTCTCGGTTTCCGCACGTTTCCGAGGCGTCGCGACGTCGTCATAACATGCAACGAGATCGTCAGAAAAAAAAGAAAACGAGCAACGAAAAAAGAAACGTTCGACAAGACTCCCGCGAGTCCGTTAAAAGTTAGAGCCGGGGTTATGACGTTCGAAAGCTCGAGGCTTTACGACTTCGCTAGCTTAATAGCCACAGTTTGCCATAAACTACGAGAGCGGCGCGGGAAAAACGCTTCTCGGCGAGTTGCTAACTCGGATAGCAGAAATCCGTTTTCTGTCAGCATCTTGAACCGACGAAACGCTGCCTGTCCTAGTCAGACGTTGGACCAGCAAATGTGGCAGCCAGGCTTCTATAGCACGCTTCTCTTGGGAAACGAGACAGAAACATGGCACGAGATACTAGGAGATACCAGTATATTTTGTTTATGTACGTCGTGCAGAACAGTAAAATTTTTAATATTAACACGCTCTTTTTTTAAATATTAATGTAATATAAACTGCTATATAATATTACGTTATAATGTTACATTATTGTATCAGTGTGTTATACAATATTGTAATATTGTGTCATAATATATATATAGTTTAACGTAATAACTTTTTCGCAAAATGATATACACCATCGAATTCGTCGTTAAGAAGAAATACTAATTTCATCAATTTACAATAAATTGTGTAATCTTCAGTAATTTCTGAGATATTTGACGAAATAAATTCAAATCTATTTTTTCAAAAACTATTTTAAAAGTTTTAAGCCAAATTTTATCAAAATCGGTGATTGACACTTTGCTATACTTGAGGAATTGAGAAAAAAAAATGCTAAATTGACACGCTGTGAAGCCGAAACAGTACGTATATAATAATACCTATTACTTACTATCTATTATATATATTATTATTATTTGTTATCGATTATAATATACATATTATTATTACTTATTATCCAGTATCTAGTACCTAATAGTAGTCGGCCTTGACACTCGATATAGAGGGTGCGGAAAGCAGGCACGGCAACTTCCGATTCGAGGAGAAAAGTGGCGGGGAAAGGTCGCGCGTGTCGCTCAAGGGGCGAAACGGTCCGCGGCCCGAGACTCCGGCAACCAGAGCGGAGCGATCATGCTTCGACTCCCGGACTCCGGAGGATGAATATTTGTTCAACTCGACCCCCGAGGGCCGTGCGCCGGTGCGCTGGCTATAAATACTGCTTTGTATGCATGCTGGCTGAGCGGGCCGCCAAGCACAGATAATAGGAAGGAAACCCCGGAGAAGCTACTTTGTCTAGCTCCTTCTCTTCGCCACGCCACGCCACACCACACCACATCACACTACGCTGTGCCATGCCACGTTACGCCATGCCACGCCACACCACATCACACCATACTATGCCACGTCGTTCCTCCACGCCCTCCCTTCTCGCGTCCTTCCCAACTCTCGCCCTTCCTTTCCTCTTATCGCAGCGCCGTCGTTGCATCGTAATAGCGGTGGACCGCGCTCCGGCTCGCAACAGCTATTGCCTTTCCAAGAATAATTACCAACGTAACGACCAGCAAGTCGACCAACTCCGCCGGGCAGAAATCGTTCCCGGAAACTCGGCAAGTTCGTCTCGCCCAGACGACCAAGGCAGCACGGACGTTTCTCCCTTTCTTTCGCCGGGGGGGGAAAGGACTCGAACGAAGCTGGGCTTTCAACGTTTGAGAAACGTTTCTAAAACGCGAGAAGAAGCGAGGAAAGAAACGAAGACTTTGAAAACCATCGTACGTACGGTACATATTTGTACACGGTCGGCGAAGTTACGAAGGATAAACCAGACGCAACAGGGAGAGTTGGAGAAGCGCGGCTGTTATCCAAAGACGGACACGGGCCCGCAGTCTGTTCGAATTGGAGACTGCTGTCCATCGAGGCTTTAGCGTAAACCCCGTCGGGACTGGTTTTCAAGTAGTCCGCCCTCTAACTGGCTAACTCGAGGACGAATAATTAGTGTCCACAGCGGAGGGAAAACTAAGTTCCAGCCAAGGAGAAACTGACGACAGGGCGATGCGACGCGAGGCAAGGCTGCACGCAAGGGAACGCGTGCTAGCACTTACCCTGTCGAATTGGATTTCATCGTATCGAGTGAAACACTCGACCAAACGACCCCGTCGCATCATTTTCTATCTGGCCACACTCTTCCCATCGGTGGAGGGGAGGCGGATTGCCCTGTCGACGTCGCGACGGAATTAAGCTCCGCCAACTCGATATCGCTTACGATTCCGATTAGGAACCTCCGGAGGGGCTTTGTCGCCTCAAAGCGATAACCGTGCGCCGATGTGCACCAACCAGCTGTCGAGATGCGAAATAATAATAATAATGTTTTCCATTCGGCTATTTGTATATTCGAGCGGAACAGGAACAACGGAACCAAGCCGATTCTTGCAGGAATGAAAACGAAGGAAAGACACTATTATGCCACGAGAAGAGAATATTAACCTCTTCACGCCCTTAGCTACATATGTGGACAGGTAAGGTACTAAATACTTAGGAGAAAAGTATAGAGCTATACAAACTTAATGTACAAATGAAACAAATCAGTTCTCGATTTTATGTACGGCGAGTCATCGCGATTCTTAATAGCCGGCAAAGATCTCGTCGCGCGTTTCTCGAGCAACGTCTCGATCCCCATACTTTGGGAGGAGTTGGATCAAAACTTTGGTATCGACTTTGGAGAGAAGGTCTCGGGGCGAGTAAAAGTTCCCGGCGACTCTGTTCGAGCAGCTTCGATCGCTAATTCGGTCTCTAAGACGACAAGCCAAAACCGAAGGTTGCTTGTCGAAGGGGAAGAGAATCGACGCGAGCGAAAAGAAAAACGAAAAAAAAGAAAAACGTCTGGCTGGCTCGCCGGGGCGTCGAGTCGAGTCGAGTCGAGTCAAGTCGAGCCATGAGAGAGGGAAAGTATGATTAACGAGATTTTGATGCAAGCGGGAGCGTTGAGAGATACGAGGACCGCGCGTGCTCGAGCGACGTTCGCTAATGCCTCCTTCGCGCCACGCGGAACTCTTGCGAGTTCCTTCTTCCGCCCCCTGTCGCGAGAATGTCGATGCCCCGCGCCTCGGACAGAGAATAACAGATCGAGTGTGAAGAAAATCGAGAGAGTGGAAAGGAGAAATTTTCTGAACTCTAACTGGCTACTGTTCGCGCCTAAAGGCGCTTTTAAAATTTTGCCTCATCGATGTGGTTTTCCAAACGACACAGTTAATCGATTGGTAACTTTCTTAGGTTGTTTAGTTTCTTGCTTAGATTCGATTATAGTTGAAGCTTCTTTCGATTAGTTGACAAATAATGTATTCTACATAATGTATTCTACATGACTACTTTTATGTTTCACGTCATGTTATTCCGATCTATTGTCTTTCTCTCTGCCTCTCCGGAGACCTCGCAGTTTCTAAAATTCATAAAATTTTAGAATTTCAGCGAAATACTAGGGAAATACTTTTTAATCTCTTGGCTACTATTGGCGCCCATCGACGCTTAACTTACTTCAGTTCGCTGCAACGAGGCGCTCACTTCACGTTGCTCGAATCGACCTAAAGGCGCTTATAGACGTCCGGCAAATATTATCCACAATAATTGCAGCAAACTTCACGTTCATCAGGATCAGACGTAAGTGAATTCTAGTTCAACAGTTACATCTTGCCTTAGTCATATATTATTTAAACGTGATTATTTTACAGTTATTTCATTTAATATCCTTAAAATAAAAAGATGTGGTAATAAATTAAACACAAAAAAACGATGTGTAATATGTAGAAAACGTAGCAGAAAAAGGGAGACGTGTTACAAATGCAAGAAATTGACGTAAAATTGTGTATTGACCCATGTTTCGAATTGTACCACACAGGTTATTAGATTACTAGATTGTTAGATATGTTATATATTTTTATATTTAATATTATATATCTAATATTTACATATTAAACCAATTAGGTTAGGTATACGGACAATTCAATACAGAATACGAATAAATAAATAACATTGGTTTAATGTAATGCGATTCGGCTTTTTCATAATTTCGATATATGATTTCTGAGAAACGCACGTCGGCGAAAAATTTCGTCGTTCTCGGTTAGTTCGTCGCGATCGAACTCCTACCGTATGCTACGCGAGGTACGGGTCAAAGTCTGCCGTAGCGAGAAGGTTGATAAAACGGACTGCGGAGCAAAGCACGAGACAAGGCGTTCGCCTGTTCGCGTGAATTGGAATCGTTCGCAAAGAGGAATCGATGAAGCGGCGACCGCGTGCCATCCACTCGAATTCCATCGAGGAAATTTGAATTCGATGCTGCGGAACGGCCAACCGTCCAACAGGTAGAATTCTCAGTTCTCTCTCCTCTCTCTCTTTGAGACACACGTCCCACGTTCTTACTCACTAAACCGGACGAGATTGTTGCTCGACACCGTTCGACCATCCAAGCATCAATATCTTTCACCCGTATAAGACCTCCTCTCCCCTTAGTCCCCGTAGTTCCAACTTTTCACGGGCGTACTAGTCGTCCGCGAAGGCAACCTCCTAGCCAATTTTCGACCTCGCAGGATTTGCATCGCAGGCTTGACCAACCTGCCAATCAACGTGCAAATACGGATAAACCGGCGGTGGTTTTTCTTTTTTTTTTCGAAACAGGACGACTCTGACATATATCGCGAGAATTACTCTCGACAGTGGCCGAATGCTGTTCGTTTCTTCCTTTCTTTACTACTCTGGAAAGTTATTTTTGGCACGAACTTAAACCACGTAAAAGACTAAGTAGATGTAGGTTTCTCATCGGCACTAAGAAATTTATTGCCTTGTTTTTGGTTATTTATGAACGACTCGCCAGTTTTTTCACACTGAGAAATCTTAACGTCTATCGCTGACTCATGGACATGTTTTTTTTTTTTTCTTTTTTTGGTGTCCTTAACATTAGAACTACCGACGATTGAAGCATGAAATTTCCATCGGAAACATTAAAACAAAAAGAAAAGAAAAACTTTATAATACTTATAATCTCGTGCAGAAACTTTGATTTGTACAATTTGCGAAAGATCGAATCTCTAAAAATACATTGCTTCGCTTTACGTCTATAAAATTTCCAGGAAAAATTATAAATCCAGATAATATACAAATATTTTTCCTTCCACCCTGTACAATGCAGTTTCGATTAAATAGTCATATTGAAGCTTTCTCTCTTAATTACTTTCTTTTTCATTAAACTTAAATCACGCGTACAAACAGGCAGTTTTCACTTTATGTACTTTTATCGTGTTGCTCGGCATTTTTCGCACAGTTACGGCTATCGCTGTTGCGCGGTTATGCAACACGGTTTTTCTAAATAGCCCGTGGCGCTAAAACGGATATACAATTCGCTCGTGCAAACATAACCGTGTTGAAATCATCACGCTACACAACACCGACACTTTACCAAACGCCTCGACGTCAATCATTGTCAGCGAGAATTTTTTTGTAAATCGTGAGACGAACGATGTTTTTGCCAAAAGTTTCCGATTGATTTCGAGACGGAATGTCCGTCCAGTGGATGGAATTAACTAAAGATGAACGTGCATCCATACTTCCGAGGAAATTGGAGACCTCGCTGACACTTGGTTCGTATCCTCGCGAAACAAAATTGTTTCACTCGTTGGTTTCTTTTTCGGCCAGCTATCGTTTCCAATCGGGCACAGCGGCGACGAGGTTTTTTTTCTCCCCCAGTTCGTCCGTAGCCTGGCCGTCTAGTCCCGTTTCTCGTCGCGTTAACCGACGCGCGAAAGAGGCCGGATTTATTTCAAATTAAAATCAATATCCATCACGAGCCACCTCTAACCACGCTGCTGGCCCAGGTTTATTGAAACTCCGTGGCTTTCGTGCAATTTCGCAGGGCTTTGCTTTAATCCCGCAGGACATGTCTTCGGCCCGTCGACGGCTCGCCCTCGCGACCCTCTCACTCACTCTCTCTCTCTCTCCTTCTCTCTTTCTCTCTCTCGTCGACTTTTTTCTCTCGCTCTCGGAGTCTCTGGTTGCTCGATGCTGCCACGAAGCTTCGTCGGCGCGCGGCCTCGGCATTTCTCATTTCCATTCTATCATCGCGCGATCATGCCCGCGTTTTGGAAAATTCTCCGGCAAATTAGACGCTGCGGTTCGCCGAGCCGAGCCAGCCTGGCATGGAAAGTAACCTTCGTCGAAATCGAGCTCTTGATCGTGTCGATTATCTACGACAGTGCACGGTGCGTTATTATTATTGTAATTATTACGTTTGTTGTTCAATAAGTTGCACAGGAGATTTGAATTTAGCGCCTTTTTCTACCAGATGAACATGCATGCACATTTTGAAATGTAGCTAACTTCGTTTTAAACCGCAAATTCATTCTGTCTCTTGCTGTTCATTCTGCAACCTTGATATCTGACTATTCAAGCTTGTTCTAGAAAAAGAAAATTACCTCGTCGATTTCAAAATGAATGATAAAAAAGGAACATTTTCGAAAAGGAAAGAAAGAAACACTTTGTAAGGTTGTAAAAAATTGTCTGTCGCGTATGATCAAGAAGTAAAACCGTGTCAGAATTGGTTTGCTAGATTTCACTGCTGATGATCATTTTTGGAACTGTTTTTCGAAAATGATAAAAACTTTTTTGAACGCGGAATCATGAAGGCAAAAGGCAATTTAAAAAAAAAACAAAATGATAATTGTCTCGTGAAGAGAATTTCTTTTGTTTCTCTTTAAAAATTTGTCCTTCATTTGCACACACAGACATACACAAAAAAAACCAGTTTTTTCGTGAAATAAGAGCATACAGCATGTATGTTCATTCGTCAGAAAAGCTAAATTTAAATCTTTTGTGCAATTTATCGTGCTACGTATCACCTATCGTGCACGGCAAACCAGCGAGTTCGGTCGGATAGAGACAGATTCTACGGTTAACCTCTTGGTTACTGGACGCCACTATAGTGGTTTTCCAGTACATCACCTTTTTGAATTGTACGCCATTGTAGTGGCTCACTTGTTTCTCAGTCCAAGAGAGCCGTATACACTTTCACGTTGTTGCGATTTTCCGAATTCTTTACAAAACACCATCGTTCAATTTCAAAATTTTAATTTGTTCTAACGCAATTACATTTGTACTTTTACAACTTCAAAATTTTAATTAATTCATTCAGTGCGTTCCAACGTGATTATAGAGTGTAATTTTGTATTTCTTCAATTTCAAAATTTTAATTACACAGTGTAAATTTTGCATTTTTCCAAAATTTTAATCTATTCAAAGTTCGTTCAAACAAACACAGTACAGAGCACCGCCGAAATTTAATACAAATTTTGCTGTTACACCGTTTTGTTTCGGCAATTCGCGTCAGTGTCCTTGACAACCTGAACAAAAGTGTAGCTCCGCGAGAAATCTCGTTCTAGCCAAGAGGTTTTAAAACCCCGGTCAAGGAGGCGCGTGCCTCTCGCTTCGAATCGACGATCCCTGGGCTGGCAAACCTCCTCCGTGAACTTTGGCAAACTCGTTACGACCTCCTTTCTTCGAACTGTCTCCTTTTGACACCGTCTGAATTTCTTCTTCTTCTCGCCGGTCACGGTCGTCTCCTCCCGCGTATACACTTCAAACGTAGCCTCTGGATTCTCGCGCCAGTTAGCGTATCGGCCTTTCAGCGTCGCGCGAGTCGTTAAGCAAGTTGGCCCGCTCGCGCGACGGCCTGCAACGTCTCGTTTGGCCATGTTCCAGCTTGCCAGGCGAAACGCGGGAGAGAGAGAGAGAGAGAGAGAGAGAGAGAGAAATAGAGAGCCGGAAGAAAGGGAAGAAAACGCCGGAAGTAAGAGCCGCGTTTTACTGTCGGAGTCGATCGCAGCCTCGCGAGCGCTCCCTCCTCTTCCTCTCGTGCACGCCAGAGGCCCCGGAAACTCGTGCACGCGCTCGAGCAAGCCTTCCTCCCCCTAGCGAAACAAAAGCCATCCAACCGCGACGGCCTCAACTTCTGGCAATCGCGCTAGGAGAAACACCGATCGAGCTTACCCACTTGTGTGCCAACTCCTTTCTCAAATATTAAATTTCATTCTGCCTGTGTTTCGCTTGTCTTCGTTTTCGGGCGACCGCGCGTTTCAACTTTGCCGATTTTCCTCCTCCTTTACCTCCTGCCCCGGCTAACTTTACTGCCAACTTATTGCTCGTTCTCGTTCCGAATTAGCATAGCTTCCCCCCTCTTTTTCTTCTTTATCCACTTTTCTCTTTGATACGACCGATTTTCACCGCGAAACGACGAGAGAAACACGTCGGTTTACACTTTGAATTGCAATATCAAGTTACAGTCGTTTCGAGGTTTCGATTGGAAAAAAAGAGAAAGAAAAGAAGGTGAACGGTAGCAGCGTAGAATGTGAATTTAATTTGAGTTTTCGATTCTAATTCTTCGAAGTGAAGCTTAAGTAACATCATGCGTTTCCTAAGCTAAACTGAACGATGACGTCTCTCTACGTGTACAAAGATATAGAAAAGTATTTTTCTATATGCTTGATATGGCTATTTAATTTATTTGCATGTCAAGGAGTTAATACTAGAATTACTGACGACCGGAGCATAAAGTCTCCATCAGAAACGTTAAAGTAAAAAAAATGGGAGAGCTTTGTAATAAATTATTCAAGCTTCTATTTACACTGAATGTTGTGAGTGAAAAAAAAATGCAATTACGACGTGTCCAGGAGAAAGTTCAACGATTGCCAAAATTGGTAACTTTTTGTTACCAATTTGAAAAAAAAAGTCGCGTAAAGGTTGTTCGTGGAAATTCTTCATCGGAAATATTCACAGATCGTCGACCGTGCGGAGCGACCACGCTCTCGCCATTTATTCTAGGTACATACCACGTACCACGAAGAGCGTTCACGAAGTGCGGGGCACCACGCGTTTGCGGGGACGTCGGTTGTTATTTATCGTCGCACGCGTCGCTGGCCAACTCCTTTTTCTCTCTCCCTTTTTTTTTTGTTTCGAATTTTCTTCGTCGGTTTTGGTCCGGTGCCGGTTCCTAGCGGGCAGAATCCGCGAACTATTTGTAATTTTCCGCTCGGTATGCCCCGGGAACTCCGACGTTCTCTGCTTCGCGTTCCCCGCGGCCGTCGACGTGGAAAATGTCGACGCGTTCAAGATAAATCGCAGAACGTTTCCCCGGAAAAAGAAACGTCCGCCCCCTTTCCCGTTGCTTCGTGTCCCTCCGCCCCCGCGAGCTCGTCGCGCGGCGATAAGTCATCGACGTCGATGACGGAAATCTTGGGTTATTGCGCGAGAAACGTGCAGCCAACCGCGTTATTCTCCCTCGGAATTTTGTTTCTTGAGCGTGTCGCCTTGTCATCCATCGTCATGATTTTTTTCCTCTTAACGACAGCAAGACTCGACTATCGCGATCTTCGTGAATCACACGATGATTAGCCAAACAGAGCTGTAACAAACAATAGATCAGACGATTACTCACGACTAAGATATCTAACAAGAATTATAAATTTCATTTCGACCATTTTGGTTAAATGTCAAAATTCGACAAAGATTATTTTGTTCAACTTTCGTCAATTCCTCAGTATAAAATATATCAAAGATATACATCCATGTTGGTCCTTCAAAATGTCCAATTCTAAAATAAAAGTGCCCACATTTAAACCACCCACATTTAACCACTTGCGCTGGCAACTGATTGCGGACCATAACGAGTGACCAAACCGTACACAATAATTCGTCGCTTTCCTTTTGATCTCGTCGGTACGATATCACTGGGAAGTAATAAATTTATTATTTGTTTTGCCTGGATTACACTTAAATATACTTAAAACTGAGAAAATATTGCAATTTTCGGACAAAAACTTCTCGACATGCGTGGCACGTCATTCCAGTGTAAGAGGTTAAACCACCCTCTTTCAAAATCTCCAATTTTAAAATAAAATGCCCACATTTAAACCAGCCTCCTCTAAATACCATTCACGATGAACCTGTATATTGGAAAAGGACTTAAAGCAGCGCTGAAATGACGAATTATTAATAAGGAATATTCCAAGCGAACGAGGTGTTTCCGTTATTTCGCCCAACCCCTGTACATCCATCCCGACGAGAAATAAAACCTTGGAAATCATTCGAGCTGCTCGATTTCAATCACGTCCTCGATATCGAGGTCTCCCCTCGTCGAATGCGTTCGCGTTACACGCGTCGTCGTCGTCGTCGTCGTCGTCGGAAAATTCGCATGTGAAATTCGTCTGTGTCTTTCCCTGATAGTTCTCGACTCGACAACCACCGGATATTACGGTCCCGGTCGGTTTTTATCGGATTTGCAATCGTAATTGTTCGAAAATAGAAACGTGCATTCGGGGATGGAAGAGAAGGAAGAGGGGTCATCGCCGCGACCGCGTCTCGGTTCCTTGACCCGGCGCTCGTCAATCCGACACGCTCTCGCCGCCGATTTCTCACCGCCCCCCTCGCTCCCTGTGTACTCTGGCTGAGCGTTAATTATTCAACGATGTCGGCGAACGGCGCGTTACTCGTCTGCATCAACGGAGAACTGCTCTGGGATCAAATTGTAACCTGTAATCCCTGTCCTCTCGGCTCGTCTTCGAACGGAGGTCGGCAAACGAGCCAATCTTTGTCGGATCGATCCCGACAGCCAGCGACTTTCTTTGTCTCTCTCTGTCTTTTCTTTCCTTCCCATCTTGTGTATTCGATCTGTCGAGAAAGCTCGTCGTTACCGGCGCGATCTCTCTTTCTCTCTCTCTCTCTCTCTCTCTTTGGTCAGCGCGAGACACCCGAGTAAATAAAAATTACCAGGGCACGTCGGGTAATTGAGAGTGCGCGTTTGTCATTTCTACTCGGATGTTGTCGGACGATGTAATTTATGTTTTTAGCGGACGAGTAATGAAGCAACGAGGTAATTACTTCAAATTGGACGTCATTATCTTTGTACAAAGATATTAACGAGTCGACATTTTCGTTATGTGGAGCTTGAACTAACAATATATAATATCTCCAGCTGTGGAAAATATTCCTCCGGAGCTGGTAGACGTTGCAACATTGGCGTACGTAAATATTGTTTAGCAGGCTTGCTTATCAATCTCGGATATTTCTTTCCCACGATATTCCACCATACGTTCGACATGAATTACAATTTTCCACCAGTGGACAGTAAATTATAATTTGTTTTATTATTCGCCGCAGAAATGTGAATTACTCGAAACGACGGATAGAATTGTGTCGACTGTCGGGGTAGTAATTTTGCTCAATCTCATAAATCTAGATTTTTGCAATTCTCCTCCATTCCGAAGGTATATCAAATATTCCTTTGACACTTTTCTGATAGCCATCTTTTCTTCTCTAACTTTCCGTGTCCTCTTCTCTTCAACACTTCCTTTCATTTTCTCGAATTTAAAGCAATTCTAGTAATTTAAAGTTCTTAAATTCCTAATGATTTAAAATAACCTAAAGTTTTAGTAATTTTTAGTAACTTGAAGTTCTGAGCATTCTGGAATATAAATATAAAAAAGTGGTATAAATATTTAGAACGTATAGGAACGTTGGGAACATACAAATATTTAGAATGTATAGATTAGGAACAGGTGACACTTGTTATTTCGCGAGGGTACCCACTATGTGTATCCAGTATGAATAAAAATATGATGACTCAATCTTTCAGTATCAGATTATTGTTAAAAACAACAAAAGAAACTTACCTGTTAAACCTTCCCAAGCGGTAAAGTAATCAAAACTCGTGAAACCTAAACCTAATTTAAATCTTGAATGCACATTTCAAAAAGAAACTATAGATCCTCTCGATCTCTTTGCCATATTTGCAGCAATATTTATTGTGCAATTTTTAAAAGAGGATTGTGAACAATGATCCATGTAAATAACCACGATTGAGTTTGCTATCATTCATGTTCTTGTGTTTTTCCAATTGGATTACCATTACCACAGTAAAGTTACACTATGATTCTACTACATTTACATGGAACGCATATTTAATATAAACAAATACCTGCTCCTGTGCAGTTAATTAACAAAAATATTTCAAGATGGCCTTATTAAAGGAATGAGACTCGAGGCCGCTGATTTAATCGGGTTCTATATCAGTTTGGTTTGATATTGCTACTATTACCAGAGCGATTCCAGGATTGGAAGGTTATTAAGAGTACGCTTTGGTTGGGAGGGCGAACACGATCGATGGGTCTCCGATATGTTTCTCATAAAGATACTAGCTCTAATACGCCGTCGACGTCGCTGACTCGGCAACGATCGCGTTCCTCGCCCACCTCGGGAATGTTCTACGCATCTGGAAGGGAATTAAATCTTTCTGGGAAACGGAGGATGTGAAATCCTTACTCTCGCGCTCGATCGGATTGCGCTGGTCGTCGACTATTTTTCAACTCGTTTGCGCGAAGATCCAATCCCGCGTAGAGAACTACTACGGGTTCGTCGATGTCGAGCGAATTGAATCGCTGAGAGGAGAGTTAACACGACTCGCTGCCTCGGTAATTTATTCGCTATCTAACTATCTGCGTTGCAACTTAAACATAAAATGGTTTAAGAACCCGTGGTTTACCATATAAACTACTTTTTCTATTTTTTCTCAACTTTAGCAACAACAGTAAAGAAAACAATTTATATGTACATACATATATATATATATATCTAACGCGAGTATCGTGGCCGCGACACTCAACGCAGTGGAGAAAACGATGCAGTAGATAGCAGTTGTAATGAGAGAAGTGGAGGGGATAGCGCTAGTGGTAAGGAAAGTGGAGGGGATAGCGCTGGTAATGAGGAAAGTGGAGGGAGAAAGGGCTGCCAGTTCGCCACCTCTGCTGTAGAGTAATTCGACGAGGAGTGAGTTTTTTTGCAGTTTTTTTTTTCAGAGAAAAGTCAGCCAATCAGACTCGATTTGTTTTCAAATTATGCTACCTAGACGTTACTTTCCACAGATGTTTCACAGATGGTACCAAGCTGCTCGAAAGTCTCCAGAGCACGACTCGACGATCGTTGGAACAAGCGAGGATCCAACAGTATGCTTCGAGCATCGAAACTTCCTGGCGAGAGGCCACGATCCGAGACGACGCGATTAAAATCGTCTCGCGAACCTTTCAACTTTCGCTTCCCTGTAATCGCGCGCGGTTACGCCACGCCAAGGCACGACATGTCTCGCCTGACACTGCTGAACGACACGGTTCGAGAGACTTTCAACGAGCCAGAGTCTCCCCCGAAGACTTTCGCCAACTTGCTGCCGCGGACAATATTCGAAACGACTGGAAAGTTTCCACGCCAGGTGGGACTCCTTGTTCCACGCCAACTGCTAACCACGCTCCCGTTAATCAGCCCGTCGTTTGCATCGATCCTTCTGCGGACGTCCTCCGGTTTCCCCCCGGAGCAACTTGCCACTTCGGATTCCGGGGAACACGTGTGGCAAGCACGCGGTTTATAATAGAAGGTGGCTTCCCTCTCAGCGTTCTGTGCGGCGTCACGCGGGACGAAATGGCCGAATTAAACTCTCTTCTGCCAGAGTTTCCAACGTCTCGCGTCTTCTAATTTCGACGATCGTCGCTGATTGATACTAGGTTAAGTCCGGGTGAAATAGAATTATTGATATATTTTGAGCTCTTTTTAGGTATTGTCAATTTTCACCTTTATTTTTAGTGCTGTATTGTATCTCGATCTCAGCAAATCAGTTTTCATTTGAAAAACAAGGTAAGTTTAACAAGTACAATATATCACAAAAATTTTCTGCTCATCTTTTGAGTTATTTAATAATTTATATAGTAATTTTTTTTTTTTTCAAGTGGGCCATTACTCCCCGACTTATTCTACCTTTTTCGTTCTCGTTCCAACGATAATAACACTCCCATCGATTCAAATTAATAGGATTAACGTTGCGTACAGTGAATCGGATTAATATTCGGATATTTAAGCCATTTGCATCACGGGACGAAATATTCCGCGAGTAAATGATAAAACGCGGAATAATTCGCGAGCAATGATTGAGAATCTTACATTTGTTAATGTATGAAAGTTAATTAACGTAAGTGACTTAAAAACTACTGATATCTTGCCTTTAATGTTAACTTATTAAAACTATTAAAACTATCAATCGATGAAACAGTTTGGTCGTTATTTTAAACAATAAAATTGCTTAAAAATAATATTTTTAGTAGTTTTGGATATCAAATGTTTTAATAATTATGTTACACAATGTATCGTATAATTATATTACATGGTCATGTATTGCATAATTATGTTAATAACGATTAAATTGTTCTGTGACGAAAAAAGGGTATTTTCATAACGTAAATTATTCTTAATCAAAAAGTAATTTAGACCGACCAAATTACGAGCATTATGTATAATATTATGCGTTCTGTCTCGTATTCTGATATTTCACTGCAATTAATTAGTATTAGCGGAGAATAGTAAACATTTAAATCGAGATATGATAAATTATAATACACGCGGACGCGTGCAATCTAAATTGTGATGCATCAAATATTTAAACTGTTATAACTTTGTAAGAAGAAGTCGTGCAACAGTAAACTTGGGTTTATTTTGAAGTTTGAAGCTGTACTTTTAAAAAGTGTCGTTCGTTTCAGGCTGAGATGTTTTTACATCACGTAACGAGTGGAAAAACGAAGACACTTTTCTTCTCGAAAATGCTACAACTCCTCGCAGTGTGTAAAAACGTTGAAAGATTTTCTTCGTGACTGAATCTACAACGGATTTGAAGATTGAAGTCTCTCCTTTAAAATGACCTCCTCTTTTTTCGTCAGTTTGTGGAACTTTGAATATCAGACGAAAACGAATATAACAAATTTCTTGAATTTTTATCATCTAAATCCAACATTCAAAATTCAATAAAATGACAAAAGAAAGTCATACATCGAGTTTTTGAGGGTTGTTGCAAATGAGAAGCTTCAATCTTCAAGTCCATTGTAGATTCAATCGTGAACAAAATTTTTCCAATGTTTTCACGTACTATGACATACAACATGCAATTTTCGAGAAGAAAAGTGCCTTCACTTATCCACCCGTCACGTGGTATAAAAATATTTTTAAATTTAAAACGAACGACGTAGTTTGAAAGCAGAGGTTTCAAGTTTTAAAACGAGCTCAGGTTTATTGTCGTACGATTTTTTTCTCACAAACAGTTTCAATATTAATGAAATGGTCGCTGTACGACTATTTTGCCTCATAAATCGTGGCAAAGTTACTATTAAATCGTACAGTTGTTTGAGTACATGCGTTGAACAAGAGTCTGCCAGCTAACCTGCAGCTACGTACTACTTCACGCGTTGCATAATTCTCGCAGAAGCGAAAAACTTTCGCGAAGGAACGCTATTTGCAAACTTTTGTGATTTCTTCTTGTTGCTTGCCGGGGAATACATTATGCGCTTTTTTCTTTTTCTTTTTCTTTTTTTTTTTTTTTTTTAATGAAATTAAATTGCAACGCGCATTCCTCGGTCTCCGAGTGGCAGGGAAGAACCCGATATTAAAGAAGTTTCGAACAAATTAAGAGAAGGAAGAGAATCTTTCGACAAAACTGGATATTCGCTTGGATGAGCTTCGCGCACGATAAAATTCGCACGCGGGCAGAGAATAAAAGTTCGTTCTACCGCGGAGGTAGAAAATTCGAGACGGCGAAACGTAAAATTGGATCGGATCTGCCGCTCTATTAACTATCTATTTCAAAGGCAAACAATGGAAATTTTTCCCTGGAAAAAGTTTCAGTTAATTAATTAATTGATCGATTCACTTCAGGGAATCAGTTACCTCCGATGTAATTCGATACCGGGTTGGAAAGTTGAACACATCCATCGTTCGAGTTCGAAAACGATATTTAGGGTAAGTCGAGGAGTGATGGCCTTTTCTTCTTTTAAAAGGAAAATGTATCATTAAATATAATCGATATCTTCTTTCTTGTTGTATGGGGTGGAAAGAAAAGTTTGTTCATGGCTACCATGGATGAATTCTACACCTTCGATAAAGAACCTGCTGCAAAATTGACTGACCTAAACTTTCAATTTTAAGATCAAAAATTTTTCTTTTTTTCCTTGTAGGTCGCAATCGAAAAGTTTTTTAATGATATAACGGTGCGGACGCGTGCGTCCTAACAGCGACTGTATGGCTTTGGACGCGTGCGTCCTAACAGCGACTGTATGGTTTTGGACGCGTGGTCTATATTACGTAATGTTTGTATTTCGAATAATGTTAACAGTTAGTTTTATTATTTAGACTCACACTGATGCTAATCCAAAACCATAAAGTCACTGTTAGCACTCACACTGTTAGTCTTTGAAAGAAACATTCTTTCAAAAAAAACTGCTAGGTTATGACGTACGTTTTTTTAGAAAACTTTTACCTTCGTGATGAGCAGAATACAATGCAAAAAAAAGTTTTTGACTTCGAAATTCAAAGTACAACTTTTTCGGTCGACGTTAATAGGGTTAGATCGTCCCGTTCGACCATTGTTGCACGTTCAAAGCCATTTTTCTCATTTAATCGATAAGTAACGTGCCAGCAACCATCAGTCCATAACTGAATACCAGAGCGTCGATCGAACGAGGACACGTCATCGTTTACAATGTAGACTTCTTCGCTTCGATCCTCCGGAGATCGGCAACGCCGCGCAAAGTTACGTGAACAAGTTCGCGCGAGATCTAATTTTCTCATTGAAAAGGCGCGAAACGTTAATCGGATATTTCCGATCCCGACGATACACCCTATCGTTGGAAATAGATGCGCGTGGTTGCTCAACAAGGTATTCGATTTGGGCTCGCGTCTCAAGAAGAAACGTAGGATATAGGATCCGACAAGATCCTACGAGTAAAATTGGAAGTAATTCCGTAAATTCCTCGAGTTGACGTGAATTTCTCAACTACGGTTGGGAAGGGGAACATTGTTCACGCTTGACGTTAAATGCAAATGAATGTAAATGAGTTACCGCGATTCGGCGTAATCAGCTTTCCGAAGACGAGTCTCGCTTTTTCTCAGCTTCGACTATCCCGGGTGCGAATTAACAATTTTCGACGTTGAAACACATGCTACAAAATGCCGGATTATCTTCCAACTCCAGTGTTGCTGTCTGCAATAGAAATAATTGCAAAAGATAAAAAATTAAATGCTTAGAAAAGTATACAAAGTCCAAACGCTGACAAAAATATCGAAGCGCAAAAGTTCAATTCGATTTCTCAGCGACCTCGCGAGCTGCTCGTGTGACGCGATCGAAAGGCAGCGCGGAGGATCGACGACTCTCGGTTTCTCTGCGGCGAGTCGGCACAGGAATATGGAAACGAAGGCTTAACCTTTGAGGGCGACGTGGGTTAGAAATTAATTCCGTCGAGCAAATCGGCGGAAACCCGGGGGCGGATTTCGCCGGGTGTGACGAGCAGCCGGCTGGATAGATAGCGATTTCAAGGTCGACGAGTCGGAGATTATTCCCAGCGGAGGGCTGGCCGAGCAACCTGGAGTGGAAAAGGGGGGGATTCGGAAGGGAGCGTGGCCCGGTGCGACGCGCGGCTCACGTCTCTGATTGTACGCGGTTGATTGTAAGCGCGGATAGACATAGACGCGGTGGTCCTCGAGAGCCGAGACAGCCAGTCAGTCTGGGGGGGGTCGATCTTTTGTGCCACCGTGAAATTGCCAATCAAATATTCAAGTCGCTTGTTTAACTGTCGCAATAAAGAACAGACGGCGAGCTGCCGGGCCTCCCCATTCGCGCGACCCGGCTTTGCATCAGCTTTTCACTCGTGGAGCCTTCAATGCTGGGGTCGCGTGGGTGCGAATGTTTGCACGGAGCCAACCGCGACCGCTTCGTGGTGTCCTTCACCACTTCCCCGGCCGGATGTTTCTGATGACAGTCGCGTGTAAGAAATATTACACGTGCAGGAGTCGTTCTATAGGTTATGTCGTTTTATAGGTTATGTTGTTCTCTCATTACAGAAGTTTTGTGAACAATGGTTATTACGATCGAATCTGTTGATGTGATACGACACGACTTTTACAAAAAAATTTGTACAAACTTTATGCTTTGTCGAATCCTAAACAGAACTATGTCATTTTATAGGTTATGTCGTTCTGTTATTGCAGAAGTGTTGCGAACAGTTTTATTGCTTTAACAATGGTTGTTACAATCGAATCTGTCGACGTGACACGATTTGACAGTCTATTTGACTTTTACAAAAAATTTGTACAAATTTTTCGCTTTGTCGAATCCTAAACGTGTGATTACCTAAACAGAACTGCAACAAACAATATTGGCAGATTAAATTGCTCAATTAGAGTACGAAAATCATGATAAGCAGTGAAGAGCTTGAAATGCGTAAACTCGGTGTAAATGCCGCTTTAAACGTTCGAACAAAACTTTGCGATCCTCATTTTGCACGTCGCTATAACGAATGTTCGTCCAACCTTTACAAATATCGTTTAAAATTATTACTTGCGTCATCAAAGTTTGTCCAATTGAAATTTTCGTTTTAAATTCTCTCGACACTTGAAGAATCAAGGGCAACGTTTCTCGTTTAAGAGATTTCAGTACCGATTCTTTGTGTTCGAATAATGTATACTTTCATAAATGTGTATTCTGATATGTGCCTAATCGAAACGTTTTTTTTTTTTTTTGAAAAAGAAAAGTAAAAGATGTGCGATAGAAATTGTCACAATTGCGACGTTGGCGAACCCAGCCCCCGGCACGGCACGATTTTAATAAAACAACCGCCATCCGTTTAAACCTGTAAGCGGGATTCCGAGGACTTTGAAATTTAGTTTAATTAAAGTTGGTCGGTGGCCGGCGTACGACGACCGAGGAGCAACCGCGGAGCGTCTTGTTATATTCTTTAAGAAGAGGGGGCTTTAATCCCGTCCGAATCGGGGAGGGGAGAGGAGGGGCCAGGACCCGGCCCGGCCAAATCGGATTCCTTTTAATCCTAGCTTCCGCGGCCAGCGCCGAGTAAATTCGCCCGAGCAGACCGAGCGCGCTCCCTCGAATTAAATAATAACAGTGGAACGTTGCCGATTTACCGGTTTCTCCCGAAACCGAAACACGCGTTCCATTTTGAAGTCACCCGATGACTGTTTCCTTCGTGGCGGGGTCACGGTGGTCGTCATCAGTGACCAAGGAACGCTTCACGCTATACATTTAGAATAATCCAAATAAAATGACCAATTGAAAGATTTTGAGTATCGTCGCCAATGTGACGGGATAATGTTGTCAAATAAAAAGTGCACCGTTGGACAATTGAAGATGTGTGACAGTATTATCGCTGTATAATGATGCTGTGGTAAGACTGTAATAAAAATAATGTTATAATAATTATAAAATTGTAAAAAAAAAAATGTAATCGCTCTTGAACCAGAACCAATAAATCATATCGTGGTTTCGAAATGAACGTGTTTTGCGTTCCGCAAAAGAAAATCTATCAATCTCTGAAAAGAAGAAAACGAGCGGCGTCTAGCTTCGAATTGCCAGCGAGACGACGTCGCGTTATTAAGTTCCGAGAAATCCGTCACGGCGCGGAACAACTTGCCACGCCGCGCTGGGAGGTCTAATTAGAATGGCGGATCATCTTTAATTCAAGAAAATAATCTCCCCCCTCCCACCCAGTCGACTAACCGAAATAAAACTGCTGCCGTGGTAATTCGATTCTTTAACCGTCTTCGTCGTTCGACTCTCCTCCGCAATTTGCTCTCGCGCCCCCGTTTCCCCTCTCCTCGCTTTCTCCATCTTGCCACTCTAATTTGTCGAGTTTCGCGAATCAAGGAATTAGCAAACCCCCCCTAGCTAGATGTTCCGCGACGCGAGATGTTCTCCGTCTCGTTACAAACACGAGTTACTCGTCTCGAGAGAAGCGACGAGTCTTGTTTGTAACGCGAGAGTTGCGCGTGTTACGATGAAATCCCGGCTACCGAACTACCCTCCGTACCGTCGTTAATTTCCATCCAGAGAAATCGAGACCCTGTTTCGCGATCAATTCCGACACGATTCCGAAGAATCTCGCGAGCCGCTTTCTTTCTTCTCCGTGCCACTCGAGCAGACCCTAGTCTCCTCCTAAATTGCACTTCGTGTCTGCTCGTTAATCCCGCCGAATAGATTCCTCGGGTCACCCTTCATCGTCAAGTCGTCGCGAACTCCTCCGTTGAGATCGTTTCTGTTTCTTTCCTCCCCTTTGCTTTTTTACGGTTGCCTGTTTCGATTTTTTGGTGGACGAAACGAACTCGTTACTTCGTATCGCGACTTTCGTATCCGGCATCGAGAGGAATCTCGAGAGGATATTTTCGTCAGTGGGAAATTGGGAAATTCGGATGGTTCGGAGGTCGTGTTTGCGGAACTCGACTCGCGACGATGGTAGTACTCTCGGTTGTTTGGGAAGTTTGTAGCGCTTTTTTGATAGACGTCGGTAACAAGGCTCGTACTGTAAATTCTTTTGCTTTTTATTCAGACCGTTGTCAGATATCTGTATCTGCTCTTTCGGTACCCACGTTTTCTAAGCTACATCCGTTTCTAACCTATATCTGTTTTCTGACGTATGCCTGTTTCTAACCTATACTCGTTTTCTAACCTACATCCGTCTTATTGCTATGCAAGTTTCGAGCATCATAAGACGATTACAAAACGAAAGATAATACATAATAAAATACATTATTTGATTATCGCAAACGTAAGAATGCCTCTTCCAGACACAAGAAAAGATCTGCATTGTGAAATAGAGAGAATGTCATTGGGGAAAATACCTGAAGTAATGAAAAGGAAAATTTATTTTTTAATATTGAACGCTGCTCCCAGAGACGAAAGAAGATTTGCGCTGTGAAATGGAGAGAACGTTATTAAAGGAAAGTATCTAAAGTAATAAAAAATAAAAAATATTTAAAAAAAATAGTGAAGAATATTTAATATAATATTAAATGCCTCTCTCAAACGCAAAAGAAGATTTGCATTCTGAAATAAAGAGGATGTTATTGGAAAAAGTACCTAAAGTATACCTTTAATAAGAAATATTAATAGAAAAATAATAAAAATTGGA
>KQ435883.1:999996-1014312 GCA_001276565.1 Melipona quadrifasciata
ACCAAACGACGGATGGACAGGAAGCTCGGAAGCTCGTCTTGGCCGGTGGCAATTTTGCAGATTACACCCGCGGGGGGAATCTCTGCTGCTGATCGCTGGACTCGTCGTTGTTCCCTTTGACCAACCGCGCTGCGGGTGTACGCAACCCTGTTTGCTAATCCTGTGGACGCTCGCCCCTCTGCTTGTAGAGAATATTGCGTGTCCCTCTCTCTGACACTTGGACGCGTGTTTTCTCGAAAACGCAGTTTTTCGTCGAAATGAACTCGAGCAAACTCGATGGCGGATCGTCTGATTTTCGTTTCGAAAAACTCGACGTCGTGGAAAGCGGTTCTACGCGAGGGACGAGCTTCATCAGCCGGTGGCCGATGCGCGTCAACGGCGCATAATCGACGAACTGCCGTCATTATGAATCGTGCCGGAGGCAGCCGATGGCGTCGCAAGATTAATAGACCGTCGGATAGTTAAAACTTGATCGTCCACGCTGAATATTCATGTCACGCTGACGTTTTTTTCTTTTTTCCTTTTTTTTTTTCCACGCGCGTCGCCCCGCCAGAAATTATTTCTCTTCCGCTTTCCCTCTCCCTCTGGGTCGATATCGCTCCTCCGAAAATCATCCCGCCGCGAAACCAATTCTCGAAGCCAATGTTTCGCCAATGTTCTCGAGTACGGGGTGATCACCCCTGTTCACTTTAGCTCTTTGTGAAGAAACTTTGGGAAAGACGTCGACGGAGAAGCTGGGAAACAAGTTTCGTCTCCTCGGATGTCTCCCGAGGAAGACACGAGTTTCTTTCGTCCGAGTATTTATTTCTAGGACTTCTAGTTGTCGAGACTCGGCGACTGAATCATTGCGCTTCTACGCTTTTACAGGTATTTATACTTTGTGGGGGCAAAGGGCAAGAGACACGAGTGAATCTTATCACGGTTTTCGTATCCTGGCTGGGCAATCTGATCAGTTGTTTGTTACAACTCTATTCCAAACTGATATGATTCACGAAGAGCAAGAGTAGTCATCCGGCACTATATTTAAAACTATGTTTAAATACATTAATTATAAATGTATGTATATATTAATTTAAATATAAAAATATATTTAACAACTATATTACACTGTCATGAAATGTTGTTGGATTTCGTAAAGATTTTGTTTTGAATTGCGTAAAGGAATGATGTTTTATCTTACACTTATATTAGTCTCTAGTCTGCGTGACGAAAAGAAACACGTCTTTTTATACTTAAGATTGTAAAATTATATTTTACAGTTCGGATTATAAGACAGTTGAACACTAATCGCTAACGTAGAAACCCGAATTTAGTTTGATAAGTTTAAAACGGGCCATTTCAATAGCTCACAGACGACCTGAATACGTGGACCCAGCATTTTCTAGCCCCATCATCCCTCAATGAGAGAATTTCATTTTTCGTTGGTGCAGCTTTCGATCAACTGTTTCGTCGTTCGCGGTCTCGGACGAAAGAAATCTCTCTGTCGTTGAATTCTTCTCTCTCTCTCTGTCTGCTCAAAATTCCCCGGCCTCTCTTTGTCTCTGTGTGCTAGGCCGGCGAGAGGCGAGAGAGCGTCGCTTTGAATGGTCTCGCGGAAAGAAAAAGAAAAAAGAAAAAGAAAAGTTCCTTTTGAAGCCAGTTAATCGTGCCTCGAGAGCGAAACAAGTTGAATTTCCCCCGCTCCCGGCGGAACAAGCGATATATCTCGCCGTAATTACTTCGAGCGTCGGAAACGGGTTAACGTGCAACGCAAAGGGAGGGAGAGCTGTCTTCGCGTTTTTTCCCTTCTCAGCTCTTCGCCGTTCATTTTTCGTCATCGATCCTCATCACAACGTCCTCCTTCTTCCTCGTTTCTTTCTGTCTCCTCCTTCCCTCCACGCTCTTTCAAGAAGGGGGATCTGTCGTTGTTCTCAATTCCCAAGGAAAAATCGCGAAGAAACTCCCTCCTGGGTGCTTCCGCCATTTCACTTTTCATGCGAAACGTTCCTGAATTCCTCGAAGCGACATCGGGGAATTTTATTAAAAGCGACGGTTTTCGTTTCAAAAGCGAAGAGTTGTCCCGATCAACGACCGCCAAGATCAACCCGAGATCGCTGCTTACATCGTTGGATTTTCGTCCTGCAGCGAACTTCGATCCGTTTGCATCACGGGGCGAAATGTTCCGCGAGTAAATGACAAAACGCGGAATAATTCGCAAAACTGTGATTGAGAATCTCATGTTTGTTAACGTATGAAAGTTAATCGTGTCTAGCCTTTAATGTTAAAACCTAACCTAACCTTTAATATCGAAACTATCAATCGATGGAACAGTTATTATGGTCATTATTTTGAACAATAAAATTACCTTAACAATATTTTTAGTAGTTTTAGATATCAGATATTTTAATAATTACGTTACGTAATGAATTGTATAATTATATTAATAACGATTAAACTGTTCTGTGGCGAAGAAAGGATACTTTCATGGCACAAATTATTCTTAATCAAGAGTTAGGCCAGATCACGAGCTTTCTGTATAATGTTATGCGTTTTGTCTCGCATTCCGATATTTCACTGCAATTAGTTGGCATTAGCGGAGAGTAGTAAACATTTAAATCGATAACGTTTGACAAATTACAATACACGTGTCGCAATCTGTGTCGCGATGCAAATTTTATGAAATAAGAATCGACACCCGACGATAATAGGAATTAAATTTGTTCGTCCTTTCGGGAAAACGCAAATGTTGACGAGAACGACAAATAAGTTTCAGTTTTTTTGCACGGATGTTTAATCGATCGAAGAAGAGACGGCTTCCAGCCGCGAGCAGAAACAACGAACGAACGAAGGAACAGGGAGGCATAGGAAGGCCGATTTTCACGAAACGTCGCGCGATTCTTCAGCCCCGCCTCTTTCCGGACCGTTTCATCCATTCGTCTTTCATTTCCTGCCCGGCGTCTTTTCTTCTTCCGGCGTGGCGCGACCCCCCTCCGTGCACGCACGCTTTCGTCTGCGGGAACGTCAGCCCGACATTCCTGAAATTAACTTTGTTCGAAGAGTTTGAGGAACGACAACCACCCGCGATCCCGATCCTTTCCGATCCGAGTTGCTCCGTGGGAGCGGAAAACCGGAATCGGAAGCAGCTCTCTGTCGCGAAACGCGCGGGAAACCTAAACCTAACCTAAATCTTCCAAAGGACGCGAGATTCCGTCGTTTGAAAATTGAAAGATATTAGCTTGCTGAACGACATTAGTTTGGAATTTTGCGAGCAGATACAGCCGTACTCTGTCTCGCGTTTTCAATATACAGGGTGATGTTAATTACGCAACAATTGATACACCATACTTTCCCCCCCTTAAAACCATACAACTTTTGTGTTAAACAATTTTCCGCATAATTTAATTTAATAATACAATTTAAAACGTGTGCAAGTTACGTGACTCGCAGGGTATATACGCAGTGTCCCATGTGAAGCTATCCACTTAGCAATTTTCTCTTAAACTATTCGCTGTAGAGGAAAATGTTTCGAAAACTTACAAGGTTCTTTCAAGGGGGATGTCTTATGGGGGCCACAAATCTTTTCTAGGTAGTCGTGCTCCCAAGAGATTTCAAGATTTGTTATTTTTCACCAACGGAGAATTACCAAAATGGCCAAAATGACAAATTAATATAATCTTCGTCAGATATTTTATAGAAACAGTATGTTCTTAGAGACTTGAGTGAACTTTCGTAAGATACATAAATAGTTTGTTCCGTTTGAAACATTTTTCTCTGTAGCAAACAGTTTTAAGAGAAAATTGCGAGGCATTCGTTCGAGAAACGAAATTTTCAAATTGAACATTGCAGAGGGGTCTGGTGCGACAAAACTCGCGCACCTGTTGCAAGGTTTTCATTAAAAATGAAAGCTGGAGGAGCGGAAGCTTGCTTAGCTTCGAAACCAACGGCGCGATTTCTTGCCTTTCTTTCTTTTCTTTTTTTGTTTTTTGTTTTTTTGTTTTTTTTTTTTTACGGCAAGAGAGATTCGATCGATTTACGGAGCGAGGTCGCGGCGTTAGCGTAACCTTCAGCCCTCGACCGAGCCTCCGCGAAATGGGTTTCGAAATTGTATTAGGATTCCGCCAGTAGTCCGCGCTCGCCGACAAGACAGACCATCCAGCCGATATTCCGCGTATGTACTCTTTGAGCCCGGGATCCCCGGGAAGAAACGGGGACTGTAATTTTTCTCCTAGCACACGGCTTCTGTTGCTTGCGCTCAAAGGAATCTCCTGTGCGATAAGGGAGTCGATAACGCCGATATCCGCTGGAAATATCGCTTCCCTTCTGCCGAAGGCTCCCTGTCCTTCGTTCCCTTGTCCTCCGTTTCCTTCCCTGCAAACGCTCCCTTTTTTCCTTCTCCTTTTCTCTTCATCTCTCTAAAAAAAAACTTGATTTTTCGCTGTTTCCGAGAACAACGACAAGCTAAAGTGCAACCTAATGGTCCACAAGTTAGCAGAAGGTAAAAAATTACCTTCCACGTGTCTCTCGTTAAGTCTATTAGGTACGAGTATTATATTTGCTTCAAAAGTGGAAGAAATTCAACGACTCGTTGTACAAAAAGTAGAAGGTATTCGTACGAATAAAAAATTGTCGATGCTTGCGACTCTTGTCACTTTGAAGTGAGAAGAAGTCAAGTACAATTTTAAGGGATTTTATGGGATCGTTTTCAATCTTCAAGACCACGTAAAGGTGAATTTAGTTACGAAAATTTTTCAATTCGTGAGAAATCGTTACATGTTCCCTTCAAAATAATGTAAAACTATCTTTGGAAGAAACGGGCTCGATAGATCATCTTCATGCTCGAAGATCTGGATACTGTACAAATACTTTTCTATTACGTATCTTATTACTGTGTATTTGATTTCTTTGAATTTAAATTTTGCTAGAGATTTTTATAAATATTCTAAATACAGATAGCTCTCTTGCAACAAGGCCAGTACAAAAAGGGAGATTATGTTCTAACAATCAGTACGAAAAGAGAGGTTATGTTCTAACAATCAGTACGAAAAGAGAGGTTATGTTCTAACAATCAGTACGAAAAGAGAGGTTATGTTCTATGAACGATTTAAAGTTATTAATAATTTTTATCAGGAATATTAATACATGTACAACATGTGAAACCTAAACATGTTTTCAGTCGAACACTATAATCTTCACTTTCGGAATTTGCATTGCTAAGTAAATTATCCTTCGAATATTTATTACGTGTTCCGGATCACGAGGCTGTACAACAATAAACAATTATTGAACAGAACATTTCGAGACAATATTCATTGTCAGTAGTCTGCAACTAACTCAACTTCAATAGAAAACGTAAAATGAGATCTCGAGATTCTCGATGTCATCGAATTCAAGTGCTCCCCCAATTGTTTTTATGTTTTATGCACAAACAGATGGATACCGACCGTACAAAGATACTTGAATGTATACAATATACATACGTTTTAGCTCTCGCTGTTGTTCGCCATCGATATGTACATAAGTATGTACACAATGTGTAGTATAATCTTCGAAATAGAACAGAATATATAGAATAGAATAAAATCTGCACACATAATATAATTTTCTAAATTTTTTCACGCCTCATCGTGTTGTGGAGGTTTTATACGAAGGTTTCCGCAATTTCTCTTACTGTTAGAGCAAAATCACGTTATAGATCACCTGTATTAATTATATTTAAATTACATTACATATTGTAACTATTATATTATCAATTCCTCTACTTCTTTCTTTACTATTTCTATTATATTATATTGTACATTATATTTGTTATACCATCGATTATAATTATACTCTATATATACCATATAATTATAATTAATACACTGCCAATTCCTCTACTTTTTTTTTACACGCAGTCAATCGATTTGGCAAACGAACGAGTCAAAAGCAAGAAGCGCCTCGAGACTTTCGAGCGGCAAATGAAAAACGTTAACCCGAGAACGCGCGCGGAACTGCACCGCTCGCTTGAGTCATGCAACGTTAACATTCAACCGCAGCCGTTACGTAGCCCGATCCTCTCTGTGTCGATTTCTTGCTCCATCTCCGACAAGCCAATTAACGACTGAGCTCGTTGCGCGATACGTTCTTACGGCAGTTCTCGTCTGGCTGGAGTCCGACTCGAGGGTGGAATTTTTCCGCGCCCCCGGGGCAGGATCAATTCGCGGTGCCGCGGCCGCGCATCCCTCGTCGACGAGCCACGAGAGCCACAACTCTTGCGCGAGAAGACGAACGAGCCGGCGGCGTAAAAATTCAACCGGTCGAGAGGATCGTTTGCGCAAATCGGGTCGTTGAATTTTTTACCGACCGGAAAGATTGACTTTTTGGCGCAACGAAAGCAGAACTTTTGCCTCGGGAGAGCCGCGAGGAATTCTCTCCCCCCAGGCTTTTTCCCCCGTTGGAGATTCCTCGCGAGCCACCGAGTCCCCTCCCCTCCTCCTCCTCCTCCCGCGAAACATTCTTTTGCCCCGTAATCCGAGTGACGAAGAAATTCGTCTCGAGAAGCATCCTGTCTGTCGAAACGCCATTTTCGCAGTCTAATTCGGCCAAGCTGCAGTTTTAAATACGGGAACGTGTGGTTTTGCTACCGAAAATGAAAGTGAGGCGATACGGCACGCCGATCAGCGGTTCCCAAACTTTTCTTTCTCTCCTGTGATCAGATTTTTCATCCATCCGTCAAAACGACTCAAATTAACCTAATGACATTTCAAATCGGAACTCTGTAACTCTGTTCGCGTGTTTTTATTTTAACCTTTTTTTTTTTTGTATTTTTCGTCATTACCAATATTATTTCTGCGTGCCACAGGTTGGAAAGCGCTGATCCAAATAAATGAGAAAATTGTTTCAACGCAATTTTCCAAAATAATTCGAAGGAACTCAAAAAAGTAACAGGGAAAATGGCAACTGCTTAATCGTTTAACATTGCGTGCTAACAGCGACTTTATGGTTCTCGACGCGTGTCTATTTTACGTAATTTTCGTATTAGGTATCACTAACATTTGATTTATCATAGTTGCAGCATCAGTGTGAGTCTAAATAATCAAAACTGACTGTTAACATCATTCGAAATACAAACATTACGTCGACGCGTCCAGAACCATAAAGTCGCTGTTAGCACGCACACGTCCGCAATGTTAAATGACTAAGAAACATTTTTGCCATTTTTCAAAAAAACTATTAGGTTACGTCCTATAGTTCCTCCGAAAAGTATTACTTTCGTAGTAAGTAGAATACAGTACAAAAACAAAACAAAAAATTTTGAGTTTGAAATTCAAGGTCAAGGTCAATTTTGCGGAAAATTCCCATCAAATCTGAGATGTAGGATTCATCTACGACAGCCACAAAATTTTCCTTCCACCCTGTACATAATTCGATGCACTTTCGTGCGAAACTCGCGCGCGAGAAGCGAGTCGCTTTTTGCTCGCGTGAAACGGTATTACGGCGCGACAGAGTCCACATTCGATAACGAACGAAAGAACGAAAGAAAAAGATCGAGGAAGAAGAGAAAGAACGAGAAGCATGGCGCGGAAGCACGCGTCCACGTTTGGGACGAGTATTTGATAATCGAGTTGGCCGGGGCGACGGCTCGACCAAAGGAGCCGGACTTTGCGAACGCGACCGACATTTCCCCGGAGGTTGGATTCAATTTCGCTGACCGACTGAGACGTGGAATTTCGTAGTCGCGGCTCTAAGCTGTCCGTAAACTCGCACACGGACGCAGTTCGAGTAAGCTACTGAGGCTCACGAGGTTTCGCGTAGGGCACGAAACAGGAAAAAGGAACGGGGCCAACTATGCAACTAAGCAAGTCTACGTAGATCGATAGGTGATCGACCACTATTCGTGTCCTTTGAACGTGAAGAAAGAGGATTCGCGGGAAAAGAATTCTCCCCCCTCGGAAGAAGAAAGGAAGATGCAGGAAATCGAGAATTAAGAAACAGCGGCTGGGAGAAAATACGCGAGGGCAGAGTCGCCGGTAAGAGGATTTACGTCGCGAGGGGGGAATTGATGATGCGTGGGAAATCGCTGATAAGGTGCCGGAATGGAGGAATGATGAAAAAAATTCGCCGCGTAATCCATGACACGAGACGACATAATGGCTTCGAGTGAACGAATCCCACTAATGGCTCTGACCGGAGGCTAATTTCTTGTTAGCGCAAGAATATTGTCATATTTTTTCGCGACGAGCGCCGCACCAAAAGTTTCGTTTAACTGTAAAAGTTTATGAAACCAAATATCAAATCATGGAATGACACCAGAAAAATATCTGGATATCGACACAGCGAGTTTAGAACAAGTTGCGAAGCAAAAATAGTCTCTCCACTTGCTTAGTAGGGAAATCAACAGACCGAGAGAGTGGGGCTCGTGCGCGACCAGAGAATTTGGACATAGTGGAGGGGATCGACGCAGTGGAGGGGATAGCGCTAGCGATCGCAGAGTGGGGGCGGCCCGCGGGCCGTCAGTTAGCTCTGGTCCAACCTGTATTTCCGTTGGTCTGTCTTTCGACTCATTCTCCTTCCGTTTGCTACATCAGAACTCAACCATACTGCGTAGATCAAGATGATTGCTGATTCGCGAGCCTGTTAGACTTACAAGAGAACATACCGAACCTGGAATCGCCAATTTGGATGATATTTGGCACGAACACAGTTTTCAAAGAAGTATTCGAACCGTATTTTTTTTGTTACCGGAATGGTCGATGTTGAAGGGATGAAAACTACCCTCAAAGTTGGGGGTGCAAAACATATTTTCTTAAATATCTCAGAAATTATTGATAATTTCGTTTTCGTTTTTGTGTAAATTGATGGAATCAATGTTTTTTGACGACGAATTTTAACATCTCGCGGGCGGCCGCGTATCAGAATCGTCAGATGAAGAATTCCGACGTACAGAATTTTTACATTCATCAAAGTTGGAAGAGTAGTCTCTACTCTCGGTTGGACCAGACCAGTTCACAATCCTGTAAATTGCTGTAAAATTAAATACACTTTGGAACAGAAGCCAAACTCGCGACATTTCTCCTCGTACGTTTCTTTCGAACTTTCGAGACTTCCCATCTAACTTTTTCCTCGGGACGATGTCACGCCACGTCGAACGCCATCCCGGGATATGAATCGAACGCGAAACAGCAGAGACGGACGAAATACAATTGGTAACGGACAGCGGCGCGGCCTTCTCCTCCCAGTTCCATTTTCTCCCTTCCCTTCCCTCCCCCTCTACTCTTCGTTCTACTCTTTCGGAGGATTTCTCTCCGAGAGGAGACGGGTGAACAAAGAACCGGCTACTTCGCGGTGTTATCAAAGAACTCTCAAATTTAAGTTGACCCCGGAATGAAACCAACGAAGCCCCGGATCCGAGTCGCGCGCAAGTCAGTTTCACAGTTGTCTCAACTTTTCCTCTCCCCTGTCTCGACCTTTTTCTCCTCCGGCTTGTAACAACCACAAAAACTGGACGTCTTCTTGAAGGAAGAAAAAAAGAAATAGCTGTCGGATGGTGGTTAATTGAGGATCGGTCAAGCTCGAAAAAGAGGAACGGCGTATCGTGCTCGAAAGAAACGGCTTGTCGGCCGGCGTCAACTTCGTTTCTGTGTACGAGATAGATACAGAGTGTGAATTTTAAAAGTCGAACGTCGAAATTATCTCGGTTGGGTGTTAATGATAAGAATAAAAAATGACTAAACAGAATTTAAATGGTTCCAAGCTGTGCATTTCATGTAAAAAAAAAACTAAAGGAAATAGTGTGAAGATCATTTTGACAACTTCTTTTGGAATAATAACGTCCATTTGTTATAATGCGACGTTATAGTCGACATAACTAAATATTATGGCCTTGAAATGACCTCGAAGACTCTGTCAGTATTAACGAAGCTTGTTTATGAAATTTATATTCATTCTTATGAGTAATATATTTTTATAGTAATACACATTAAAACTACTATACTAAATATAGTATAGTAATATATTTTTATCTATCTATCAGATCTACAATATCTATAGGAAGATACTATTCATATAAAACAATACATTGAATACCCTTTAGTTAGAGAAACATGTATATTTGATAAAGTTTGAATATACACATTGTGTTCGCACTTTTGTGCATCTCAGTTATTTTCGACATTCAAACAGACAAATTTTTCTCTGATTTTAAATTAAAACGATAATTTTGATTTGATTGTACTTGTATGATAATACGTCGAGACAAGAACAAGAAGGGAATTCTATAAGAGTAGTCCTCGTGAATTCTCCCACGTGTCGACGAAACAGCGGCAAAGTAAATCCGCGTCCGTCGATGGAAAACACGAGAAGCAGGCAAAGGGAAAAAAAATTCCAGTGGCTGAGACGAGAAAGAGGAGGACGTGCCGCGACGCGAGGGAGAGTTGTTTCCCTCGAGAGTGACAAACTGGCACGTTAATTTCGCGGATTTCTTGCGTAAATGCCTCTCGACCTGCGTCACTGTAGCCATCTACCGCGGGGATTGCACTTGTGCGGCCAGCTGACGGCTGCATTGTTCACCGAACGACCAGCCGTGTTACGTGATCCTTACGCGTGTTACATTTTTCCCTGCACGGTTCGTTCCCTGTACGTATATCTTGGAATTGCCGCGCCTTCAAACCAGCACGTAGCCGGCGTGAATAATGACTTTAGAGGGCAATAATTAGCTGCCGGGGAACGCGACAGTACAGTGGAATACGCGCGGTTGCAAATGGCCGTCGAGTGTCAGCGGAGCCGCGCGCGCGTTCAACCGAGTGGAGAACGTAACGCGAACAGGCGTGCAGGCGCGTGTCGACCCGTGCAGAAACACGCTCCCGGCCTGTTGAACGAAACTTAGCCGCGACGAGTCAATGCCCCTGCTGATCGTAGCGCTTCTCCCTGGCAATTGTAGCCCCGTTGTACACGAACGCATCGCGCGCCCGTAAAACGCGCCGCTCTGCAGTTTAACCGCTCGTCGGCCATTTTTTCTCGCGGACAGCTCCTCTCCCCCCGCGCCGCGCCACGTTCGCCAAGCCAACGAAACTCCGAATATTCATTGCTAGCGCAATTTAGGACCGAATTTTGTTCCTAACTATAGCGTGGTCACTGAAAGACTGAATGATATAGAACAAAAATAACTTTTGCAAACACGTTTTTTTTAAATTTTTTATTATTTTATTTGGAAATATAATCGATGGATTTTGTCGGTATTTTTTTCTATATAACCTACAAAAAGAAAATTGAAAATGAACAAGTTATGATTTTCTCAAACATTTCAGTTTTTCGGTGGCCACCCTGTATAAGAAAATTTATAGATTAACAATCAATAGTTTTAACGATTCTATTATAACAAATACGTTTTATAACTTTGAAGTAACAACGACTTACAACATTTTTGCACTTGGTGTGTATAAAAGGTGAGGTATGGAATTCGACAAACTATTTTGTGCTTGGCCTTGAACGTATTAAACGTTTTAGTACGTTGCATTTTATTTTTCAAACCTCTTGGCACCCCACATCTGATGATGATTTGCCACTAAATTCATCGTCGCTGTCGATAATATTTATGTGTCGTCGGTAACGTAGTTCTACGTCATTTTAAATTTGGCGCTTATATATCACACCGTAATATCACTTAATACAATTCTCATTTGTCCAGTAAATGTATAAACATTCAATAAACAAGCGAAACTTATATATCATACCGGATGACTAAATACAGTTTTCACATTCGTCTAATAAATATACAAACATGTATAAGTGAACAGTAATACTGCAATTATCCAAGTATATATCGCTGAATATAATTAATACAAATGGCAATACAAAGCTATATCATATGGAAATAGTAACAAAATGATTGTTGAAACGCAAACGAATAAGATATTATTGATATACAAACTCTGTATGGAACTAAAACTTTAATTAAGAAATAAACGATTCTAACCTTAAAAGTTTTCTGCGTTTCTAATACATAAAAGGACACAGAACAACACATACACGGTTTTCTAAATAGTTCGTGGCACTAAAATGGTTAAGTTAAATTTTGAACACTCAACAAGTCAAACTCGACCGAACGAATAGTACAGCCACTAATACGAATGACATTTACCGATCGCGATTCACTTCGCACTGACTCGCGCGACTCTTCGACTCTTTTGTTTAAATGTAGTGGCGCGTATTTTAAAAAGCGAGTTTAGCCGCGGTGAGACTGACTTAAATTGAAGAAAACAGAAAATAAGATGGCAGAAAATATTTTGTATTCTCAGTTGTTAATGATCGATCAAAGAAAACGGTCGTTATAAAAATCATGTTATACATTAATATTAATAAATAGTTTCTTGTTAAATCTCGCAATATATTTATTTAAAGGAATTTATTTAAAGGAAGGCGTGAAAAATTCACAGTTGCAGTAATGGACGTGCACAACTATAAACGTCGATCATTTCATGTTACAACAACTTTGATAAATATTGCAACGAATGTGCGAATCATGCTAGTAAAACGTGCAATGCTAGTAAAACGCATTACTGGATGGTGCAAGAACGGAAAATGGTACGTAAATATATATATATATATACACACACACACACACACACACACACACACATATACATGGCCGAGTTGGATATTTCGCAGAATGTAGCAAACGCGTGTTCGAAAAAGTACAATTGTAGGTTAGGTTTAGCGTGTATGTAACGGGAACGATCGTAGAGCTTTCGTTTCGTGCGCTCCGTATATGGGAGCACCTCTGAGATCGTAAAATATTAAGTAGACGTCGTAACCCTCGGGCTTGCCCCCGTAGAAAAATATCCCCGAATTGGTGCGAGTCAACGACGCGGAAGGAGAGCCCGATTCATTGCTCGAACTCGCCCGTATGAATATGTTTTTCATTCCCTTTGGCGACGGAGTCAACTCCCGGAGTCGGAATAACGATATTAGACCTACTGCAACACGTTTCTACGAGGGTATCGTAGATCTTTTCGGGGCTAAAATGGGGTTCAGACTCTCGGTCTTTAACTGCTATCTGATTTTTGACTATGAAAACAAATGACGATACTAATCGCAGCATCTAGGACAGAGAGCACTTCTCACTTTGTAGCACCTTTCCCCATATTGAGAACTCATATTAGGCGCCATTCCTTTATGTCTAAGGAAACTCGATAAAATAGCTTACGTTCGGCAATTTAAACTAATTCTGACAGAATAATTATCGGCAAAACGTACGTAGGGATTCGTTGCGAGGGGAGGAGTTGATTCCTGGGTTTGCGAATCTTTCGATACGAGGCGTGACGTAAAGTAGCTGCGGCAGACGCTTATTGACTGTTGGACGACGGTAATTCTCGAGACGGAAGTGGAAGCAACATCAGCCTGCTCTTATCGAGATCTTCCGGCCGCGCAAAGGCGGACGAAAGAAAGAAAATGCCAATAAACTTTCGTTTCGTCTGACCCGTTCGAAGGTGGCGGAGCATTGCGCGAGCAAAGCGCTCGTAAAACGTTGCTCTTCTAACGACAAACCTCGTGGCAACGTGGGAACGTTGTTGTGCTCTGTTCGCACCCTCTGTTCACTCCGTGTCCTCGCGAATATGCTCGTTCGACTTGCTTCCAAACGTGATGTATCTTCCGTAAGGAAAGGGTGGCCGAATAAGAATCCGGGAAGAATTCAATTGTCCCTCTTTCAACACGTGTAAAAGTGATAATTTCAGTGTTGATTCAATGACTTGTAATTTACAATTTCGTGTTTGCAATAAAAATGCAGATATCTCTGTCGTTATTAATTCTCGTGGTGTCTAGATTACATAGCGCCTGGCGTATTTTTAATCGTTGTATCACAATTTTGCCGCGTAATTTGCAATTCCGCATTTATAACAAAAATGCAAATTTCTCTCTGTCGTTATTAATCGTCGTGGTGTTTAGATTATAGAATCCGACGTATTTTTAATCATTGTGTTATTATACAATTTCGCTGTTTAATTTATTTGTATTGAAATTCACATGGATTGTGTCACGTGCAGTGAAACATATAAAAGACATATAAAAATGACTGATCTGGCGATAAAAATTACAAACGTACGATATACCCTGAACAATTTCGTACAATTAATCGAAATCGCAGATTAATCAAAGTAAATAAAAAATTAAATAAAATTAAGATAAATATTGCCAAATTTACATTTAATATCGCCTGAAGATAGAGCAGTTTTACTTGAAAGAGAACAAAAAAAAAAAAATTAAAAGTCGCGTCAACTATCAATAATATTAGAAAGAAAAGTTTAGGAAGACAAACGATCCATTCGGAGATTGGAGTTGTATTTATTGTGCTGAAAAACT
>KQ435883.1:1018630-1065723 GCA_001276565.1 Melipona quadrifasciata
CATTCACATTTCAGGCCTCTGATGTATAAAAAATTAAAGAGTAAAGAAAACACAAGCGTTGTGTTACATATACAGTGACTTGAAAGTCATAAAGATCTGTCATATAAAAATATAAAAATAATAAGAAAATGATTGTTGAAACGTACAAAAATAAGGCATTATTGATATAGAAACTAAGAGCTTTTTCTTGTTTAACAAACACCGATGGAAGAAAAAATAACGACAGCTGTTGTGAAACCGAATTAAATCATGAGGAAATAAACTAGTTTATAGCACTTTTTTTTGAAAAATAAATTACTTTATCGTTCAACGTGATTAATTTTATTGATCACAAAACTTGAACACTCGTGATTTTCTTGTTAAAGAAAAGAATCAAACATCCGATAAGAGTAAAAGGAAATTGCAAATTTAATTTATTCTCTCAGAAAGATACTTCTCGAAGCAAAGTACGACACGCACAGTGGCACTTTATCTAGATTTCTCCCTATATTATTTTTCGAATACGTTGTAGGTTTAATTTTTGACAATCTGGAAAATGTTTTCCAACGAAACGCGTAGACTTCGTTGCACATTGTCGATCAAATGACGTTGTACGTGTTGAATTTATATCTACAATTGTACGTGATTCAATGCGCCCTAGCAGGAAATTTACATGCGTCAATTTTCCATTGTCCCTTTTAAATAACAAAAACGAATTCATACAAATGACGTATAAACGATGATTTTTCCAGAATATACACAGAAATTGTACGTATATCCAGACTGATTTTCACGCGATACAAGTCGCAAAATGACGGCCAAGTTTAATCTCAAAATATGCTAAAATGTCTACGTGTGTTTCATTTTCTAGAAAAAATTTAATTCAAGCAACAAGTTGTAATTACATTCTGTCGCATGGCAAAAAGTTGCCATTTCCTCCCAAATTGTCATTCACAGCTAAGAGTTTAAAGGGCAGAGTGCGTTCGATGGGCAATCGACGAAATTTCCAGCTGCCGTGGAAATTGAGACAGCGTCGCCGCCAACGCGTTGGAACGACGCGGGGATATTGAAGTTTCTTCGGCCCGCGTTGCGTTTCGCTTCCTCGCGAGCCACCTTTTCTCCGCCTTTGTCAAAGCTTCGACCAAGATTCTCCGAAGAAAGTAACGTCGCGCTCGCGACGTTATTCGCTGCCTGGTCCAACAACGGAACGAGTGGAATTCAGCTGAGACACAGACAGATCCCGGGGCCAAGAAGCCGAGCCACTTCGTCGAGTCGGGTCTCCAACGCTCCTACATTCGCGATCACAATTCGCAAGTCAAAAAATCATCGCGACGCGGTGGCTGCGAGAATCCGCAGGAAAATGCAAGGGTTGAAAGTCTCGTCCTTGGAGAGTCGCTCGTCATTTTCTCGCGCATCAGAGATCAGTTCGGCCGCGTGTCGGTCAGAAGTGAGAATGACAACTCGGAAGTTCCCCTCGTCGGAAGCTTTTTCACGACAGCGTGTTTTTACTCTGTATTTAACGACGCAGCCGTGGTGAAGAAAATCTGACTGCGAGAGGAGAATCGTTGGAGAATCAGATCGATCTCCTTTCGCGACAACGAAAAGAACCGAAGAAAGTCAATTTCGATTCCTGATTTAAGCGACCCGGTGTTATTACGAATTTGTTCGCCACGTCACGTACACATCCGATGGAGGGAGGAAGGGGGCAAAGGGGGCAAAGGGGGGGGGGGGATCTTGAGACGGACCTCGAGCTCGACCCGACTTTTTCGTGTTTCTTAATTACAAATCCAGCCGTGGGTAATTGGAAAGGTTTTGACCGTTTACTCCGGGCTTTTTCGGCCAACGGACCGACAGCGCGCAAGGTGCAACGGTTGAAAAGATTCTTTCATCGGGCGGCCGCTCGCGCTTTGCGGCGAGCGACTTTCACGTTGGCTTTAAAGCGCGCCGAAACACCGAACAGCGATGGTTATTCGCCGTTTCGCGCGTAATTAGATTCACCTGAAATGTTTCGCAAACGACTACTCCGCCCCCTCCCCCCCCCCTCTCCCGTTTCCTTACGGGGGATACTTCATAGGGAATAAATAAATATAACGAACGAACGGGGTAATGGAAATGAACGGGCCGGCGAAGTATTTCGACTACCTGTGCCGAGAAGTTTTCAACGTTGCAGCGAGTTCTGAGAACCAGACGCGTCCCGGAACGCGATTACGCGAGCGCGATGAAAATTCGAAACGAATGCGAGAAGTCGAGCGAGATATTTAACATTTGCGAACGCGTATTTCGCGAAAACAAGGAGCAGAAATCTGCTAGAGGTGAAACATCAGAGTTGGCTGATAAGTCCGTATTAAGTTCGTTTGTTCAATATTTTTGTTCAATAAATTGGTTTTGTCCAATTTGTTGATCATTTCGATCCACTACTTTTTGTCATTATTCTTCGGCAGCTTCAGAATTCCGTGCACGAAGAAAAGTCTCAGTCTTTTGCGGCAAAAAAAAAAAAAAAGACACGATCCAAGTATGAGGTTTGATATCGTCATCGGAATCAAAGAATTCCCAAGAGAGCGAAACAAGTGAGAGTCTGATGCAAAGTTTGGTGCATGTCATAAACAGTACATATACATATTGCCACGCTGAATTTACACTGATGCTCTACGTGAGTTCGACTGTATATATAGCTCGTCAAAGAATTGCAAGAGCAATTTGGCGAAAATTGCATCCAATTTAGACTCGCAATTTAATTTACAAGATTACCATTAATACATTATCATCATAATTAGACTAGCAATTTAATTTACAAAATTACACTCTATTTTACACGTGTAAAATGATTATGTCACCCCGTGTTCAACTGCAAGTACGACCAATGTATTTCTCTTTTCCAAGAACGATACCTCGGACCCAGAGAATTTTTACTCTTTATATTTTCGATTTACATTGTACACCCACTGCGCAATTATTTTGAATGAAAAGTTTTTCAACAAAAAAACGCACACTTCAGCTTTCGTACGATTTGAAAATCATATCACATCACCATAAAACAGTATCATTTAAACAATAAAAACACGTATTATTTAAATTAAAAAAATACTTTACACAATAAAAATACGTGTTATTTAAATGACAAAAATACTTACTTTACACAATAAAAATACGTATTATTTAAATAACAAAAATACTTACTTTAAACAATAAAAATACGTGTTATTTAAATGACAAAAATACTTACTTTAAACAATAAAAATACGTGTTATTTAAATTTAAAAAATACTTACTTTAAACAATAAAAATACGTGTTATTTAAATAACAAAAATACTTTACACAATAAAAATACGTGTTATTTAAATTACAAAAATACTTACTTTACACAATAAAAATACGTGTTATTTAAATGACAAAAATACTTTCGAGTCGAATGCGTCACTGTGCGATCGATTGTCAGGCAGTCGTAGAAGCAGCATTTGCACTTCCGCTCGCACGTGCACGTGTCCAGAAAATATTTAACGCGATTACTCGAAACTTGCGGCATTTTCGCCGATACAGGCGTATCGTGCGCGCAAGGCACACGCTCACGTCGTCTCGTACATCGCCCGCTCGCTGTGCATCGACTCGTCTACTCGGTTAGGAGCTCTACTATCGATTTATACTTCCGCGGCGGCGGTCTCGATGCACCAAATGTGCAATTGGCCAGTATCAACGCTATTTTTGCTCGAAAACAATTTTCGATAATCGGTCTCGTACACCTCGATGCGCGGATAATTTCCAAGCGAGAATCACTCCGCGAGCTAGACTCGATACCGTAGAAAAAACCAGGTGATTTAAAACAAACGTAAAGTTTATTAATCTAGAAACACAAAGGCAGTAACAAAGAGACATTCTCTCTAGACTTGCACGCTAAGAGCGATCCCACTGCTTCTTAAAACTTAAAGCGATAGTGGCTCGTGTAAAAATAAAGAATCAGTCAGCCTTTGAAACTTTAACTCTTTTCCCGTATATTTCGTATCATCTACCAGCAATTTATTTACGAATCACTTCAAATAAAATGTTTAAGTGGTATTTAGCATGAAATTTTCGTTGATTATACTTGTCCACGTATGTGACTTCGTTCGAAACAATCACCGAATTCAGTATATAGAAGTTAATGATAAATAATTTCAATTTTCTGAAATATTTCGTTCGCCATTTTATAAACTTTCGCGATAGTTTAGTTTACGTGAATCATCCCCAATTTAATGAATGTTTTCAACGATAATCCTCGAGAATTTCTTCTTTTGAAATTTTACTATTCTTACGTCGTTATATTACACTATATGTCGTACAACACCATACCTACGTTCGTTATAATTGTCAGCAATTATTAAGAAATTTAAATATGCAAAGGGTTAAAAACTTGCACACCCACAACCGTATTCTCACATTTTATGTCAGAACCAGCTAACTGGCGACTCGCGGACTCTTGCCCCTACTTTTCCAATCGCTGGCGTAGTGGAGGGGATCGATGCCGGGGAGAGGGTAGCGCCAGCGATCAGGAGAGTGGGGGAAGGTCTCGTGGGCCGCCAGTTCGCCGCTTTACGTCTTGACACATTGTTTTATTGACCGATAAATAGTTTTATTGCTAACTTCAATGGCCGAAAATTCTAGTGATTGGCCACAGGCTTTAAAATAGAAAACACGAGAATTCTCGCGTGTTAAGACTCGTGCAGCTAAAACAAACGTGGCTTTTGCTGTGACAATCGCATGGGACACGCAGCAGGTGACAATTTCCTCGCTCTTAGACCGTACAGAAAGAAATTCCGAGCAGTGAAGTTTTCTCACAATACTCCGCAATACCGATCGATACAAAAACACGCCGAATCGCTTTATTAAAACGGCGGCTCGTTCGAAAAAGGGGGCAGGGGGTAGTTTCGCGCAGTTTTTTCCGGAATCTGCGGAATTATCATCGGCGAATTTGATCGAACCGATAGAAATTGTCGGTCGTATAACCTCCGAGCCGCATTCATTGTAACCGTTGACGTGAAATTAAGCCAGCGCGCCGGGGGAATTCAATTTTCCTTAATCGAGCCCGGTTGTCAATATATTAATGTATCGGAGCACATTAAATCACCAGGTCCTGATATTCCGCGTTAAATTGAATGATGCGATTCTGCAGGAATTTCGCGTTTCGCGCGCACACAGTACACGCGGAATTTCAAAGGTTCTCCGGCACATTCGAATTGTCCGCACATTCGATTATGGATTTTCCATCGAGGCTAGTAATTACTGGGAAACATAGGAGGAAACGCATTCGAGGCCGAGCTTCAATCGACGTGTATACACGCATACGTTCGCCGTAGCGGGCGCGAGTGCGTTTAATTTTTTGCACATTTATTTTTAAACGGCAGCACGTGATATCCCCCGAATTTCATCCCCGAGTTTATCTACCCCGTTCAAGTACCGCGGTTTTTCCGGCCGTTGCCTACAAATTTTGTTAATTTCGTACAAAATCCAATTCGATCGAAGGTATTATACGCGATTTCGCTTTTCCTGGCTGCGAAATCAGTGAATGTGAATCGTCGGTGATTAAAACTTTGGGAGAGTTCTCCGTTCGCGTTTCCAAAGTTTTTGTGGAAATTTCTCCCCCTTGATTTAACGCGGAAAAGTGAAATCGTCAAAGTACAAAATCTGGAAAATATTGAAATATTGGTAGCAGAATTTAATTTTGTAACGCTGTAATTTTTACAAAATATATCAATTTCTTGTCAAAGTGAAATTAAACGTAAAAATTGATGCATTTCTCTCGAACGCTTTTTTAATCCTCCAATTAAAATTTAAAATTGCTGGAAAATTTTAAAATAATAATGACAAGCATTTTCTAATTATTTGTATAATTTTGAAAATATCCAAAAATTACCGTCGTGATTTTTTGTACACTAATCCCGAATACTTTGAATTTTACCTTAAAGCCAAATTTGTTTTTCCAACATTGCCCGAAATGAGAAAATATTGTTCTATCCAAACATGAAATGTCGACAAAGGAGCTTCTAAAAGAAATTTTAAAAGCCAAACACCGCGCAAAGAAACAACTGCGTTGAAGGACGTCGTATGAAGAAATACAACAAAGTTTTGTTAAATTTTTTTATCTCGAATTTTACTTGTGCGGGTGTAATATATCGATGAAAATAAAGAGATCCGATTACAATGGAATTCAAGAGTATGTAACAATGGATGATTCAGATGAAGAATATTTGTGAAGAAACAAATCTGTCGGAACCAAAATCGTAGCGAAGCTCGGAATCGCCAATTTTATAAAGAATATTTACTTTCACAAACATTCGTGAAATTGACGTTATAACGTAAACGATTAACAAACCATCTTACAGAAGTTTTCGTTCGCGAAGAGAGGTTATGACTCTTCCGCCATTTTCTTGCGTGTGGCGACGCGTTGTGATCATTCTAGAAGGAACGCCGCGCAGTAGAAAACCACCGACGTAAATTACGAAGCGAGCGTAAAAAAACAGACAGCGGTCAGCTTTTATTCCGCGACAGAGATGAAAGTGGCACGCGGCAAGAGTCCGCTCGCTCCGACAAAAGATACCGATCGAACCGATCCAACCGGTGGAACGGATAAGCGCGCGTGCCCGCGCGAACCACGCGCCCTCGGATAAAATCGCGAGCCACCTATCCAAAGCTCCTGCCTAAAATTGCATTTTCCACGATGCCGATAACCAATTCGCCGATATTGCCAATAAGTTGTATACCGTGAATATTCACCATCCACCATCCGCGCCCTTTTCCACCGTGAGAACCGTCAAGCCAGCAAAACTCGCCAACCGGCCAGTACGATCGTTTCCAAAGCCTCGATATGTATGTGTGTGTGTGTGTGTGTGTGTGTGTTTATATATATATATATAGAGAGAGAGAGAGAGAAAGAGAGAAAAAGTGCCAAGATCGCGCGAATGGTCGCGGCGAGGGAAAGAAATGGCGCGCGTGACGTTGTTCAGCTATGATGCACGTTACGTACATACCGGCAGATTTTTTTCTCTTCTTTTTCCTTTTTTCCTCTCTCTCTCTCTCGTTTTTTTTTTTTTTAGTTCACGCGAAAATTGGATTCTCCGTAGAAAGGTAAACTCGCCGCTCCCTTTGCTAATCCTGCCTTTTCGCGCGACTCGTCCCATCGGACATCAACCGGACGATGTATCGCGATGTTCGAACGAGTGACGTTTAAAAATCAGAGTTCCGGCAATTTTCAGCCGGGAATAAAAAAAAATCGCAAAGGATCGTCGATGGTCGCGAAGAAAGAGCGGGGGACAGTTGACGATACACAGTTCTATTTCGAGAACAGAGCTCGAAAATTGAATTCTCCGACCAGTAACTCGTTACTACAGGCCGAGTAGACAGATACAGAACGAGATCACGATTCGAATCGAATAAAACTCGGACAAAAAGTGGTGTCTCTTCTGGAGCTCTGTTGAAATTACTCGTTTGCTCGAAAGAGGCGAGGGGAAACGGCGGCATCGACAGGCCCTCGTGATCCCGCGAGCGCACGAATCCAATAACGGGTTATCGTGTCGACTAATAATATTACCCAGCGGACCGGCTAAATATCGCTCGCGAAGACTCATTTGAAACGCGTTTATTCCGGAATAAATGGGAAAACGGGTGGGTATCTCCTTGCAGAGAGAAAGAGAGGATGCGCGTCATTTGAGAATCTGGCGGCGGAACGCGTGGACGTTCGACCGATCGATTTAAACACGGCCACGGATCGGGCTAGCGCGGAGAACGGACACGACACGGAACGGAGAGACGGAACTCAATTTATCAGAAATTGGTAAATAGGTCGGGCGCGCGAGTACGGAGGGTGCGGCCAGCCGTATAAGAGGAGAAACGAAAGAAGGGGGGAGGGAGGCGGATGGCGCTGGAAGAGATACGATGGCCACCGGGGACGTGACGTTGACGACCGCAAAACGAAAATCAGAAACTCCAATTTATCGCGGGAACAGCTAATTTCCCGGTTCTGGCTCGCACAACCGCCCTCCCTCCCTCCCGTTTATCCGATTCAAAGTGAGCAGAGCCTGGCCTAGCTAACCGTGTTGTCCTGTTGCAGACACCGCGGCTGACGCCACGTCCGCCTATCCACGTCCGTCCGTCGATTCCTTCTCCGCTCGATCTCCGCGATAATCCGGCAGACAAATCGCGCGTTCAACCGGCAACAATTCCGACAATTGGGGAACGATCCACGGGTCGCACCCCGTTGTTTCAACAGCCATTGTTTGTTGTACGACGCATATTATACTGACAAAATCAGCAAATCTCGATGTGCGAAACAAAGTAAGCAGCTGGGTCGAGCTTGTTTCGTCAATTTGACTTCGTACGTATTGGGGAAGATGCGTGCAGTGAGCACTGAAGTGGCGAAACATTAGATGTCGATTAGTTTGAACTTTGTAAAATACAAGAATCTACTTGGTCCCATTTTAAAACCGTCCTGAGTTTGTCTCTTTTCCAAAGATATTTTTGCATCATCTAGCAAAAAGACGGCTAACTGGCGCCAGCACTACTCCCTCCACTGCATCGATCCCCTCCACTACGCTAGCGATCAGGAAAGTAGGGGGCTCGCGTGCCGCCAGTTAGCCAGCTTTGATCTAACGGGCGGGGAGAATACTTTTTTATAATTCTGAAAAATTGTCGAAATTCGAACGTCCGTACAGAAATCTTTTTCGTAACTTGAAAACTGTAAAAAATTGTGGAAATTCGAACGTCCGTACAGAAATCTTTTTCGTAACTTGAAAACTAAAATCTCCTCTTTACAATGATCTCTTGAAACTTGCTGTACGATATGTTCTTTTTTTGCAATTTTATTGAACTTTGAGCATTGAGCTAGATGACGAAATTGTTCGTCTCCGAAGTTCGCTAAAATGATGATAAAAAATCATACAGTAAAATTTCGATGCAGAGAGAAAACTTTAATCTTCAAGATTGTGTGATAGATTTAGTCGTAAATAAAATCTTTCGGTGTTTTTACAATTTTTTTTCTTTTTACAGAAAAGGACACTTTCCCTTTTTCTACGCGATGTTAAGATATCGAATTCAGGGTGAATCCAGTGAAAACAAAAAACAAAAAAAAAACGAAAGTATCGACAATTTTTCATTGAAACCAATCGTGACGCGAAACTGACTCCACGAAAACAATTTGTATCTGCCAGAATAGCGATGGTAAGGTGATAAAAATTTTTTTGTAAAGCCAGAAACACCATATACTCTGTTCTCTTTTTATTCCACGTGCAATCATTCGACAAAATATCGTTAACGTTAAAAATCCCGTACGTATGTTCAATTTCGCTCGTCGTTGTATCTGATCGTAACCTCTTACTTATTAATTACAAGTATACTCGTCGAAGGTAATTATAACTCGTTACTTAAATTAAATTTTTTGTACAAAGTAAAACATATTTGTAAATTTTGGACATTTCAGAATATTCTGAGACCACACTCGACCGGTCCTTTTTACATTTCCCTGCTATTAATATTAATTAAGTTGACCCTTTGCACTCCAAACGATTTTTCAATTGTGACTCAACATGAGAGTTTTGTGATAAGAACTGAAGTCGAGCCATACTCGAGTGCAAAGAATAAAACTACTGATTTAAATAAAAAAAAAACTACTGTTATTTCCTTATGATTTAGCATCATTGCGTCGTTCTAGCAACACGATACACGTAGGCACACACTTTTTAAAGCGGCACCACACAGCTAAGAGGTTAAACGAGACCCGCGCAAATTGTAAATCAGTGGCGCGCGTGCCACGGGCCACTGTCGCGCGGAAACTTCCCAACTGGGTTGAGAGAGAGTGCCAACTTTACCTGTCACCCCTCCCGTCGACCCCTCGAAATCGCAGCAGTTATCGAACGGGATCTCCCTCTCTCGAGGGGCGGCTCGGAGCCGGAGAACACCGCGAAAAAGGAACACAATGCGCCGCAGTTCAATTATCGTGCTCGCTGTCGATCCCTCGTGAACCGCAACAACGACACTGGCGCAACGGGGGAACTTCGACTAATGCAATGCGAACGAAGTTATATACAGGCTTGCGATCTCGCGGTTTGCCGGTCCACGCTCGTCAAAGGGAATATATATCCGCCGGATCCCCCGCAGTTGCTGCATCAGCCGAGGAACGTAAAAGGAACAGCCACTTGGAGTTTAACCGTTCGATGGATTATTGAACAAGCTGCGAACCCACGTTCGTGCAACATTTAAAGCAAAATTTCGTTTAATACGTAAAGCGTGGTTGGATCCCATTGTGAAGCTTGCAAAACATTTTACAAAACTCGTCGTCAAAGAGATAATCGTTCAGTAGTTGGATTTTCGTTTAGTCACACCATCCCACAGTTTTCGTGGCGCGAAAACTGCAATTTAGCAACCTAGCTTTCTCTTAAGCTTGACAGAATCTGCTTGTCTATTAAGCTCGAGAGAACTCCGAGATTCCGAATTAAAACAATGTGAACTCGAAACGTGCGAGAAAGACGATATCTGCTGCTGCGAATTTCTGGAAATGTCTCGGTCGTGCCCTCTTGCCGTGACAATTAACTGGAATTACCAAATTACGTGCAACTGTATGTTAACTGAAAATTCTGCTTAGAACTTAACCGGCTTTAGTTCTTAATAACGTTTAACCTATGATCTCGTATAACCTTCGACTAATATAATACATAAATACATGATACAAATACAATATAATATATATAATTATAATATATTATATTATATTTAATAATCGATATAATATCAATATGTATTAATATATATTAATGTTTATTTCCACAAGGTGGCGTATACATCTTCTTCTTAGTAACCAATAATATTCTTGGTAGCAGTTCTCAGTTCTAACCTCAAATATCTAACCTCAAAGTACAATGCTTTTGCAAATTGTCTGCAGATAGAAGCTAAAGGAACCATCTTGTGCAACTGTCATTATTTTTCCTTCTTCTCAGTGTTTGTTAACCAAGAAGAAGCTCTTAGTTTCTATATCAATAATGTCTTATTTGTTTACATTTCAACAATCATTTTCTTACCATTTTCATACGATAGATCTTTGTAACTTTCAAGTCACAATAAGCTATAATGGCAAGGTTTAGTATATACGTGACAACGCTTGTATTTTCTTTGCTTTCTAGTTTTATATGTCAGAGGCCTAAGATACAAATGAATACAAAATTACATAAAAATAAAAGAGCAATGGGAATAAGAAAAGAAATAAGGAATATTATTGAATAACAATTTCTTATCATACAAGTGTCATTACTTTGCAAATTTGGTACTGCCATATTAATCATATTCAGCGATATTATTATTATTTGCAGTATTATTGTTCACTTTATTCATTATTTTATTACTCTTCACTTATACATGTTCATATATTGAATGAAAATTGTATTCAGCCATATTCCGGTGTGACATATAAGCGCCAAATTTAAAATGACGTTGACAACTACGTTACCAACGACACATAAATATTATTGGCAGTGACGATGAATTTAATCAGACGAAGGTGCAAAGAGGTTCCAAAAATAAAATGTTTGAAACACAACTATGCCCAACGCCAAGCACAAACTGTTTTATAGAATTTCATACTTCACCTTTTACACACACCAAGTGCAAACGTTGTAGGCCATTGTTACAAAACGTATTCGTTAGAATCATTGAAAAATGTTGAATTCATTGTTAATCCGTATTTGCAGGTGGTTAATTTGCTAATTTTACGTAAATCTTGTTAGAGTTATGAAAAAAGAATCCGGGAAAAATATAGAGGGGGCTCACAGGGTTGAGGCATTAACGACTGAAACACGAGACGCGTTGCATGAATGAAAATAGTGATCGTTGGGTGTCAAGCTTATTTTATGCATGATCGCAGAATGAAACGTGGTGGTTGCAAAGCCAAGAAGAGACGTGACGTGACGTGACGTGACGTGACGTGACGTGGTGTGGCGTGGTATGGCGTAGCGTGGCGTAGCGTGGCATCGCGCCACTGAAAATGAAAGACAGAAACGAGAGGTTTAGTCGAACGACGCGGTACGGGCCAGTCAGCAATGCAATGTTACGCGAGTATGCCAGTGACGCTGTTCGCGAGCCAGCAAACAGAATGAAAAGCTCTTTCGCTCTGCTCCTCACTTTGCTCTCCTTTCTGTGACCGTTTCCCAAACGCCCCACACGCTCCCTCAGTCAGCTCGTATCCAAAGACTGCCTCTTTTTACTCCTCTCTTCGCTAAAACGCAGTGGCGTATGCGCGACTCTACCATTTTCAACGACTCTTTTGCCGAACGACACACGCAGATAAACTAGCTTCCTTCCTTGCTTATTACCCACTAATGATCGATGACTATTTTCGAACTGTGCGACATTAAAACAACCTCTGACGCATGACAATATGTAATAATGAAAAATAGTCTAAACTGTTACAATTTTGTAAGAGAAAATCATATGAGAATCCATTTTAAAGCGTGAAGCTTCGACTGTCAAAAACTTGACTTTCTTCAAAAATGATTTCACATCATGTAAGTGACGAGTGAGAGTACTTTCGTTCTCGGAAATTGTAAAAATTCAAACGCGCGTAGGAACGTTGAAAAATTTTTTTAAACGTAACTTGATCCACCGTTTTGGGTTTCGAAAATTGAGATTTCCTCTTTGCAATGGTCTCTTAAAATTTGCTGTGCGATTTTTTTTTGTAATTTTGTCAAAATTTAAACGTTAAAATTCAACGTCAAAAACAAATTGTTGGGATTTTCTGAATTTTTCTCGTTTAACTTTAATCTTCAAAGTTAAATGACAAAAAAAAGGCGTACAGCAAATTTCAATTTTCAAGACCACGGTGGTTTTAGTGGTAAATAAAATTTTTCGCCGTTTCCGCATACGTATAAATTTTTACAGTTTCTTTTTTAATGAAAAAGACACTTTTCCATTTGCCACGTGGTGTTAAAATTTCTTGGGAAACAAAATGAATTCAGGATAGTGGAAACAGAAGCTTCACTTTTTAAAATGAAACCACGTAGATTGTTGTATGATCTTTTTCAACGATGTTTAAAGCATAGAGTAATTCTATTGTCATACGTTTAAGAAATGGCTTGTTTTCTTTGCGTTTCAGAAGATCAACGTTTGAAAATCAACGCACGATCGACGATTTTTATCTTGAAATTGGCAACTCGCGCGACGATGAACCGACAAAGTTGCTGGCGATTTGAAAAAGGAAAAAATGACGCGACGATTGCTACGTCTCAAATATTTTATTCTTCTAACGATAGCATCGCGGAGGAAGCGTCGATCAAACGGCGCTATAGAACGAAAGCACGAAAAAAAAGGGGGAAAGCAAACGAGAATTACTCAGGACGGCGTTACGCGATAAAACGACTGGACGTTCTTCTTTGAAAGACATCGATGACCGATCGCGCCGCTCTATACACCGTTATATTTTCCCGTTAGTTGCCGGATATTAGCTCGCGGCGCTGCGGCGCTACCTTGGCCGCCTCGCCCCCCTTTCTCGAGCCCTCTCGATTTCGATTTCCAATCGCGGTTTTTGTCACGGGACAAAGAGCCCCGCGACAAGCTTCGAGTCCGCGATAGAACGCGAATACCATGACGAGGGTCCAACAATGCCACCGATGCCGGTTGCCCGTTTCCACGCTGAACACCGTACGTCTCGAAATTGATCAGAAAACAGTTACAACAGAGCCACGTGTCCGAGACTCGCCCCACTCCCTCGACATCCGGTCCCCCTCCACCGACACAACGCGAAGCGACGCGACGCGACGGACCTGTGTACCTTGCACGCCAATCGTAATACGACTAAAAGGATCGGAATCACGTTTCGTCCTTTCACGATACGCGACACGACGGAAAGAGAAAACCGAGAGAGAAACGGGGAACGAGGACAAGGACAGAGGCACGAAGAGAACGAAAGAAAGGCAGCGGCGGTACGTGTATACGTACAGGGTGTCCTGTGTCATTTTAATCCAATTGTAAATGCAATTGTCTCTGAGTGAAACTATTCGTCGTTTGAAAAACATTTCAATTTATGTCCTTTTCTGTTTTGAGAGGATAGTGATTTGATAGTTTGTCCCTAGATCCGTGAAGATTACACCCCCCACAGGAGGGTAATTGAAGAATTTTTTACACTTCACCCTTGTTAAGATGTGCTCAAATTGTATTTTGAATTTATTGAATTTTAAACGTCACAAGACACCTGACGAATAATTTCAGAGAATATAGTTTGCATTTATAGATTGAAATGGAACACCCTGTGTATCGTTTACAAGTGTACATGTTTGCGTGTCGTTGGCAACGGAAAATAGTAATTTAGTAAATGCGAAGGAAAAGAGAAAAAAACGAGAAATCTGGCATAGTTGAATCCGACAGCTGAAGTCGACCGAACTGAACCACACTGACCTCGTCTCTCGTCGAAGGACGTCGATGCTGCGTGGCTCAATTAACGTTCCCATTCTAGCGGACTCGTGGTCCTCCATCGCAGTCTACTTTCGCCGGAACTCGGAACTTTCCATACCGGGCTTGAACATCCTCGAGCCTCGTTGCCAAACTAACGAGCTTAATCGGGGAACTGGGCTCGTATATTTCTGCGAATCGTGCTCATTCGCCACGAAATTTCCTCGATAATTCGAAAGTGAATACCACAGGAGCGGAAGATACGCGTTGTTGAAAAACGCTACCTGATTTCGATTAGTCGTTATCGTTGGTCATTTTGCCACTCTTGCCCTCTTTGCGCTATCTCTCCCAGATATGTACGGGATGGAAAGAAAAATTTGACCTTGAATGAAGGGCAACATTTTTTTTAGAAAATGGCAAAAATGTTTCTTGATCATTTAACACTGCGTTCTAACAGCGACTTTATGGTTCTGGAGTGGGTTTCACTAACCTAAGATTTGATCTGTCATAGTTGTAACATCAGTTAATTGTTAATTGTTAACATTATTTGAAATATAAACATTACATTCACGTGTCCAGAATCATAAAGTTGCTGTTAGAACGCACGCAATGTTAACCTTTTTGCTATTTTTCAAGAAAACTATCAAGTTGCGACTTGTAGTTTCTTAAAAGTTTTGCCTTCGTGATGAGTAGAATGCAATGCGAAAAAACAACTTTGAGCTTGAAATTCAAGGCCATGAACAAACTTTTCTTTCCACGACTGCGTTCTAACAACGACTTTCTATATTTCTATATATCTATATTTCGAACAATATTCAGTTAGTTTACACACACACTGAAGCTGCAACATATGACAAATCAAACGTTAGTGAAACCTAGTACGAAAATTATGTCGGTAAAATTTCGGTCGCTTCGTGGGAATTACTATATCTCAGGAAACTAAACAGGCGTCTTCAAGACTTCTTCCTCCCGTCCAACCGTTCCGACTCAATGGAAGAACAGGTTTCAACTCTCCTAGTCAATTGGTCGCAACGTGTTCGATTGCAGAGTAGAAAAAAAGCTACGTAATAGTCGTGGATCGCGACGCGATCGGCTATTTCGCCAACATAGGCCAATTAACTTTTTCATTAGGACTGGCGTAGCCAGGCCGCGTTTTGTTCCTTCTCTCGGACGCTCGCCGTCCGACACACGAAGGCATTCGAATTAACGAGCTCCTGCGGAGGGGGGGGGGGGATCGACCCGTTGGATTTTTCCCACTCGGAACACGACCGGTCCGATTTATCGGCTTCCAATTGAACGCCCCTTTTTCCCGAGGACTTCTATTCTCCAACCACTCTTCCTCTCTCTCTTTCTCCATTTTGTACCATGTATACGCGTATTAAGAATATCTCTCTATTACCAGGTCATCCCGACATTTTCCATCGGTGATTCCATGTGGTATCGATCAACCGACTCGAGCGACTCGACCGTTTGAACAGCTTTTTTGCGCGGATCGAGGCCACTGGCTCTCCTTCCTCCCCCTCCCGGACCCAGGAGCACGTGACCCTGCTCTACGCTGCGCGTAAACGGGAGAGGAGGCGAGACGAGACGGTGTGACGAGGAGCGCGAACGCAAATGAACGAGGATGAAGCGAACAAGCGCAGGAGGAATCAGGGGAGAGCGAGACGTACGAGCGAAACTTTATGAGTTTATGAGAGTTTACGCGGCACCGAGGCTGCCTGCCTGCGCCAGCCAGCAAAATAAGAGGCTCCTCTAACTATCCAACTACCGTCTCGTATCTTTTTCATTTACGCGGCTGTTTACAACACGCCGGGCATTACTTTTATCGCGCCGGCAACACCAACCCCTCATCTATCGCCCGAATCCTGCTGAGGGTTCTTTACCAACCCCCGCACGAGAACGCCAACGTTGGCAATGCCTCTCTCTCGCGTCTGTTTGAAGCGCAAACGATTTCGTTTCGCGTGAACTGATCGCAGGATGCCTATCTTCAGAAAAGTTTGATACGTCCAAGTATCACTCTTGCTGACGATGTAATTACCCCCTTTCCGTCAGACTCTCAAATCGTATTTACTAGTTCGAAACTCGACGACGGACTCGTAATTTCGCACGGCCGTGATCGCAGCTGAAAAGCGTGTGCACTCGGAAACTTCTCGTTTGAACAGCGTGTTTACTTTGCTATTATGGAAATAACGCACGGAGAGGCGAAGAGGAGATGCCTCGATCTCATTATGATACATTCCCGCCCAAAAATCTTGGGACACTTTTATTTTCAACGCTTCTTCTTTACACGTCGATAATAATCCTTTTTTTTTAAAAAAGTCACTCCAGGCCAAATTACTCTTCAGCTTTCCACGTCTTTCATTTCGTCGATGTCTGTCAAATTCGAACGAATTTGAACAAATTTGATTTCAAAAAGTTCCCGTTTCTTTCTCCCTTTACCCATCCGCCGGACAATTTGATTTCAATTTCGAATATCGGCTCTTCGACCCACCCAGCAAAATCATTTCTTTCTCTTTTTCTATCAAAATTTCATTTTGGAAAAACGACACTTCAGCATCGATGCTGAAAACAAAGTCTCCACGCCGAAACGAGATTGCACCGTTCCGGGGGCCCTCGTTTTCCCGCGAAGAAATTGGCTTGCTCGTATCTTCCTTGCTATCGTCTCTCTTCTTCCCTAATCAACGTTCGATCGTTTTAAACGGTGTTTCATCACGGTAATGCATGACACATACATACAGATGTATATACATATATACACACGGCTGGTATAATCGCGAACTAGCTAATATGTATCGACGGTCGTTCAATTTTCAAGCAATGCAGCTCTCGTCGAAGAATAATATTTATCGACGGATATTGAATCACGGCCGACACCGTACATTCCGCATTAATGCACCCGCCCGTCCCTTCCCCGGTGCCCGGTGAAAATATTTCGACGGTGTAATCGGATTGCCTGATAAATTGCACCGGCAGATCCGTTCCGAGCCGGTACTTTCAAGATATTATTTACTTTCGGGCAACCATTCATTAAATCCTTGTTCTCGTAACGTCCAGCCACGTCCAATCACCCGCACTCCAGCCTCCTCCCCCTTCTGGTCATCATTCTGGTAATTGAGTTCGCCATTACCAAGTTTGCTTGTTGGAGAAACCGAAGGGAAACGACTGCAACGAAAACTGTCGTGGTCTGTCGTCGTCTGCAGCGAGCTTGGAAAAAACATTCTGACATTTTCTTTCTCGTGTCTCGGGCAGGAAGCTGTCGAAAAAATCAAGAAAAAATTTTGCGAAGGTGTGGAAACAAGCAACGTTGTTACATTGTAAGAGTATAATTAAAAATTAGAAACTATCTGTTTGAACGAGACAAGACTTCCACTCTGCGCTCATTGATCCCCTCCTGTTACTTTCTCAGTACTTTGTTTCTTGGTCAGAATACCTTAGGACCTAACCTAGCCTAACCTAAAACCTTAGAACCTAACCTGAGTTAACCTAGAACCTTAGGACCTAACCCAACTTAGCCTAAACCTAACTCACACGTGATTAACTCCTAACAATTTCTATAGTCAAAACAAGACCAATTCCAACAATAAGAGGAGAACGACCGTCGGCACTCCACCTGTGCAATCAAACGACTTTTTGATACGTTTTTGGTCCATCCGTGGCAGCCGATTAACCAACGTCTGACACCGGCGTCTGATACCAGTCACCCGGCAGTCACGACAGGTTTAATTAAATTGTGCAATATATATTAGACGATCCCCGAGGAGAGTGCGCTGAGCAGATTGGATACAATCTGGTCGGCGTGTCCTGTTTCACGCGTCACCCTCGCTGGGCTCGTGACGTCGATCAAAGTTAATTACTTTCTGCTTCTCGAGGTCGCGAATCCTTTTCTGGTTCCGATTTCCAGCAGCCGGATGCTTTGGGAATACGCGGTACAGTAAGAGGATAGTAATGAAACGGACGAAGAAGAGGTGACGCCGGAGCGAAAAGTAAACCCGCAGTTGACCACTTAATTTTTGCACTTACTGCACAGGAGATGCGTTTATACAGCTATAGGACCAAGGTTAGAGGAACGCGTCCCTTGTAGAATATCATTCGATTCGCGTCAGTCGCGTCAATCTCCGCGTTGCCGCGTTCGTACACTGCCGCTCGCCGAGTCAACGGTCCCAACAACGGTGGAAATTGTAGCCGAAAGTTGCTGGAACGTCGTCGGTGAACGACGTTCGGTCAACGACGTCAAGGGACGAAAGACAGAGACAGGGAGGAGATTGAGAGGGGCGAGGTGGAATTCGGAAGACCCCTAACAACGTCTGCCTCTGGCAAACGGCTCTCCGTGGCCCTCCTCTTTACCCCGGTTGATCAATTAATCCGAGTTGACATCCAGGCGTCGAGCGGGAATCGATAAAGGTACAGGTTGCCTCGGTCCTCAAACCAAATATTCGACGAATCCACACACAGGGAGAGAAGATGGAAGCCCAAGGTGTCGCTGCACGAAAATTGACAGGGACAGAGAAGAGACGGAGACTCGCCGCCTAAAATTGCAGAACTGGCGATCCAAAGCGCCAGTATTGTGGGAAAAAAAATAACAAAATTGAACCGGGTGTGTAAGTATAAAGTTGGCAGTGTGTAAAATTCAAATTGAAGCAGAAACGTAAAACAGAGACAACACAAAGGATCCTCGGGTCTTTTAGAAACTGCGAGAAGGAATAAAAGTGATACTTGAAGACTACAAATGTCAGTCGAAGTAAACACTCGGAAATCAATTCTATGCGAGCTATCGAACTGCGGCGCTTTTGAATAAAATTGTACAATTATATGTTACATGTTATATACTCTTATAATTATATATGTTATATAGTCTTTATAATGTATTTTTATAATGTAAATTCTTTGTAATGTGATTTTATATTCTTCATAGTATAAGTGGTTAAAATAATATATAGTTAAAATATAAAGTTTATTAATCGTTGAGTAATTAAAATAAACGACTGCATTTTTTGGGGGGAAGGGGGGTTATACTTGTATAAGTCACGTTGCAGTTTTCGGGGAATTTTGAGAAACGGTAGAAGTTTATTGTTCGAAATCTTACCTTTAAAACCTCTGCCTTCGTACGAAGCACTTCACACACTCACACTTTAGGCAAACCAAGTCCCAAGTCTCTGGTTTTTTCGCTGCGACAATCGGCCTCGCCCTTATTGTTATGCAAGAAATTCCGAACAATGAGACTTCCTCACCCCACGTCGTATCGTACAGTTGTCGTGAGGTTCTTCGTGGAAACGTACCAACTCGATTACACGTCGCGTACAAACGGAAGCGGAAAGGCTGTTGAACCGATCGAGCGGCGGAGGGGCCTCGCTTGAATTTGATGAAACGGCGCGCTTTTAATTTTTCACCCACCGTGAGTCCATCAACGTACGAAGAATAGTTTCCATCCAGGTTAATAAATGAACGTAGAAAGTAATGGCAAACGCGCTTGGTGCGGAAATGATTTCAGGTTAAATTAGCCGAGCGGCATCGATCGTCGTTCCAGGGTCTGTCGATAATATTCCATCCGAAATCGCTTCCCCGCCCCCGCCCTCGCTCTCCCGTTCAAACGTCAAAGTAACGAAGCAACGAGCCCTGTTCATTAACGAGTCCATTTCGATTCCAGTTCGATTGATTCGCATTTGACCGCGCGCCAACAAACATCAAAATAGCATCACTTCCTAATGGTTTCGTAACAATTTGCCGCGTTAAGCTCTGTCCTCGCTGAGGCAGCATCGAGCAGCTTTTTCTCTTAAAATAAAACGAAGTCGCTGGCAAATCGATTCGAGGATCGAATTGTCATCCTTGAGTTACGTTGCTTCTGCACATTGAGCAAACAAGAACATACGGCAACAAACGCGAAGAAACATTGTTGGGTTATTACATTGAAAGTGTGAAGAATTGTACCGTGCCTTGTTTGTACTTTGTATTAGTATTGTACAATACTAAATTATTTAAATATCAATATTGTACAATGCTAAATTATTAAACAAAGCTGAGAAATACTGTTAAATTTTTAGTACGTACACTGACAATTCAATGTGGTATACGGATAAATAAATAATGTTTTAATTACTTCGATGTACTATCTGAGAAATGCAGGCTGACGAAAAAATTTTTGTCGTTCGTCGGTAAAACATAGGTCGCGATCGTACGCTACGTACGTACGTATCAAAGTCTGCCGCAGCGAAAGGGTTTAATTTCATCCGGGCATCTCGAGCAGAGATCGGTCGCCCCCCGGAAATGTCAGCCGATAAAGTCGTCTTGAATCTGAAAACGATCCAACCGATTTGTCCGACTGCGCCCCGCTTCGGGGGAAATCAATCTGTTCGCCCTGCAGACTTCTATTTCACCGGTTCGCAGGCTTGTTGGTTTGCTAAGCGAAATTGCTCGTCGCTCAATAACCGACATTCATCGATTCCGCTGGACAACGATTCCATTAAAGCAAAGACTGGCCGGGCCGGCGATTAACGCGAAATGAAAATCGCTCGCGGCGATACGACGCGACGCGACGCGATACGACCGATTAATTAGACCGCGTGAATTAAAAGCCAAGGGATCAAGGAAAATGACAAAATAATAAGATGATAAAAAAAAAAAAAATAAAAACTAAATAAAAACAATAAGAAAATTTCTATTTTCTCGGAGAATTAGCTGTGTACCACCGGTGGTACGTGTTAATGCAGTGAAATTCACCGTTTCGATGTGACACTCTCTGACAAGAAATTTCGTCGTTCTCAGTGTAGATCGCGATTGAACTGCTCCATTTTTTTTTTTTTTTTTTACTCGTCAGAGTCTGCCATAGCGAAAGGGTTAAACAGAAGAATAAATTCGACGATGAGCAAACACAAGGCGAGAGCAGTGACAAAATTTCCGGGCGAACGAGCGCGATAATGTCGTTGTTTTTGCGAAAATAACGCGAGGCGTGGGAGGAGAAGGGCGGACACATCGAGAGTGGCAAACGGCAGTACAGTGGACGAGCAGCCTCGCAAATTTTCGCCGGCAGCCAGCGAGAACTTCCTGCCGGTCTTTGCAATCTTATCAACAGCCCGTTTCTTCTCTGGTAACAGGCCGCGAGCGCTGCGCGAGCGTGAAAAAGAAAGTCGAGAGGCTGAAAACGGACGAAGATTTACAACGTTCGTAGATCTTCGCAGCCGTGCCTCCTCCTCCTCCTCCTCCTCCTCCGCCCCTAGGAAAATACTGCCGCGTTAGTCTCGTCCGCGAGGATTCTGCACTCGAAGGGAACGCTTTCTGACCGAGAGAAAGAATTCTGAAAGAACGTGAAATTAAATTGAAGGGAGGGCGGTCGTAACTATTCGCGCACGGTCGAAATCTACGGGGTGTGTGTTTCTAAACGGGACGCGTGGCGCAGCAACGTTTGCGCAAATACTGCAAATTTGCTCTTTGCAAATTCAGATTCACAGCCTTTGCTTTTATTATAAATGAATTTATAATTTGAATTATAAAGAATTAATCAAGACTTAATGTCAAGAATTATAACTATATTAATTATAGAGAATTATAAAGAAAAATGAAAAGTTTTGCTACAAATTTGTTTTCTCGAGTGAAAGTGCGACAAATGTGATAAAAGTGAAGTTTACCGTTCCGAAATGAAGATTTTTTATTGCGCGTATATATGTGATTATGCTTGAACAGAAAACAACACATAGGGTGGGCCAAAAGAATCACTTCCTACTAAATAAATCCGTAATTCTTTGTTATATATTTCTTATATATATTTGAAAGAAATGATTTTCAAAACGTAATGAAAAAATTATCTTCGAACTTTAATTTAATTTAATCTAAAATTTTTCTTATATTTTAATGTTTTATTGAAAAAAAAAAAAAACAGGTGGAAAGAAACTTTTGGCCCACCCTATAGAGTGACATGTTCATGATTCAAAGGATCAACCGAAATATTCCTGGCACGGAATTTAATTTCCGAAGAAACTTTTTTAACGTGGTGCATAATAAAGTTTAATATTACGTCACTCACAAGGTAAATTTGATTCGCAAAAAGATTAATTCGGATACCTGTACAACCGAAAGAGAAGCAAGTCGACAAAATACAGGGTGAGTACTCGCGCAACTTGCACACTTAAAGTAACTTTTGAAAATCGTCTCAATAAAATTGTGTCAAGCAATTTTCCATCAGACGCGTAATTTAAAAGTTATTTCAGGCGTGCAATTTGCGCGGATCACCCTATACACGTGGGATATTTATTCCCCAGTTGGGAGGTAAATATACATTGGTGAAATTATTCACGACCAACATATTTCAATAATTGAAATCTACGCTATATTCTATGTAATTGACAATTTACAATAACTGCAAAATGATCTATATTCTGACCAACTGAACCGTTTCCAATTAAAACAGCCTATAATCTATCGTTCTTGTAAAATAAAATCTTTTCGTATCAAACGAAAATTAAGTGTCTATTAAGATTATCGTCTTTATTTCGCCTCGCTGTGAAATAAACACAGCAAAGAGACAGTCAGGGATCATTTTGTTAAGAGAAAAAAAATTCGTTACTTACATACTCTTAAATTCGTCGATTATGCCAATAGTACGTTTCGAACGCTCTATATGGTGGTAAACTGGAGAACAATGTTACAGAGACAGCTGGTTTATCGCTAATGACGTAACAACCGCGAAATTTCTCTCACGAACGTTGTGTAAAATGGTCCGGATGTATAACATCCGGATATATTAAAAAAAGGCCAATAACGGATACTTGCTCGCGTAAGGTGCATAAATCCACAGCCGCTGTGGCTTTTCATCGTACAGCTCTGATCAACACGCGCCAGCCGTGTTCGATGTACACCGATATTCCATCGGACACCTGTGACGAATCGTTCGAATTCGACATCCAGCGCGATCCAAACATCCAAAAGATATCTACTCTGTATGTTAAACTAGGTCCTCACTCTGGTAAAGTCTGGTAGAATTATCAAGGAATTTTGTTTTTCGAGTAATTAAGCTTTCAGGTAATTGAGCAATAAATTCAGGCAAACACTGTACCTAGATGGACAAATTGAGAGATGATCCGAACCAATCACAAATCGAGAAAATGTGACTTTTCATCGTGACAAGGCCAAGGCCAAGTGTGTAAAAAAAAATTACGCGAATTTGGTTGAGAAATTTTCTTTGCAGCACCTTTTTTAGCTGGAGAAAAATATAAATATTTTAACTTTCTCTAAAGAAATTTTACAGCGACTTTGCCAAGATGGGACAAAGTCGTAGAACGAATTGCATACTTTCATAGCACTTGTATTATATTTCGAATTTTGTCACACGTAAGTATCGTAAAATGCGAGACGAACTTGTGACTTAACGTGCTTGCAACTGAAATTACTTGCGTCCTCTCCTCCGGTTTTCCCGCGATAAGCCTGGCCAGCGAATAAATTTGCCAAACTGATCGACATCGTTTGCTCGCGTTTGCCGTACGTCGCGAATAAATTCTTTGCCCGGGACAGGGAAATAATACGTGTCCTATCGTGAGGATGCATCGTGTCAGCGGTGCAACTGCGCTTAGAGCCCGGTGATGTTTTATGGAGCGATGAGAGCGGACAACGTACACAGCTGCGTTTATTCCCAACATTATACCAGCTTATTACACCAAAGTTACGATGCTCCTCTGACAAGGTAAGTTTGTGCTCCTCTCGTTGATGAAGTATGCCGCGACTTTTCAAGGATTTAATTGGCAACGAGAGGCGAGAGGTACAAGAATGAAGAAGGAAACAGAAAAATGAAATTTGTTATCGTTACCTCGAGCTTCAAATACTCGTCCGTTGGAATACTTCTTCGCTTAGCTTCCCGCCATGGATCGATGGATTCTGCGGATTAATAGAAAACGAAGCTAAGTTACAATCGTGATTTATCGATTGATCAAAATTGAACAATGCGAGAGAGAGAGAGCTATTTCTGAACATGGATTATTTTATTAAGAATGTGAAAATGTAAAATGTGTCTTAAAGACGTATTAACGAATCTGAATATTTGAAGTCGACATAACCTAAAACTTACGTTCTAAACGGCAAAATATTCATTTTTAAATTACCTAAAACATGGAAAACTTAAAACTTACGTTCTAAACGTCAAAATTACATAAATTTTAAATTGCATAGATAGTTTGTATCTACGTCAGGTTTATTTTGCGAGAACTGAACTCGACAGACATAACCTAAAATATGGAAAACCTTAAACTTGCATTCTAAACGGCAAAATATTCATTTTTAAATTACCTAAAACATGGAAAACTTAAAACTTACGTTCTAAACGTCAAAATTACATAAATTTTAAATTGCATAGATAGTTTGTATCTACGTCAGGTTTATTTTGCGAGAACTGAACTCGACAGACATAACCTAAAATATGGAAAACCTTAAACTTGCATTCTAAACGGCAAAATATTCATTTTTAAATTACCTAAAACATGGAAAACTTAAAACTTACGTTCTAAACGTCAAAATTACATAAATTTTAAATTGCATAGATAGTTTGTATCTACGTCAGGTTTATTTTGCGAGAACTGAACTCGACAGACATAACCTAAAATATGGAAAACCTTAAACTTGCATTCTAAACGGCAAAATATTCATTTTTAAATTACCTAAAACATGGAAAACTTAAAACTTACGTTCTAAACGTCAAAATTACATAAATTTTAAATTGCATAGATAGTTTGTATCTACGTCAGGTTTATTTTGCGAGAACTGAACTCGACAGACATAACCTAAAATATGGAAAACCTTAAACTTGCATTCTAAACGGCAAAATATTCATTTTTAAATTACACAAACAGTTTGTATCTAAGTTAAATTTATTTTATCTAAGTTTAATTTATTTTATATATCATATCAATTTATATTAACATATTATATAATACATTAATATATAGATACGATTAAATGTATCCTATTATACGTATTAATAATAATGTTAAATATTAACGTATTAATTAATGTATTATTTCGTCCACTAAACTTGATAATTCATTTATTGCGATAAGACTGTGTATTCATCTCGTACACTGATAATTGTCACTGCAGCGCTAATCGATGACTCGTCGGATGAGAAAAAGAGGAGAAGCCTCTGACAGCAACGAGGAACGATTGCGACGAAAAAAGAGAAAACAATGTTCGCATAGTTCAGGACGAAATTAGCATAGATAGATGCGAAAGGACGGTACGGAGACGTTCGTAAACACAACTGGACCAAGAATTAATGGAAAGAGGAGTGGGTGACCGCGGCGCGGGCCGCACACACAGTGTAATCCGTCTCGCGGATTTATTTTACAACGTACATCACGGAGAGGCGTACCACCGGGATTTAGAAACCACCGCAGGATCCATCCATCAATTTATTTAATCCGATTACCCCGTATCCTGCATTCGTCATCGATTGTATTCGCCAGCGTCGCGAATCGGAGAGGGCATCGATCCTAAGCAAAAATTATTACCCCGACCTTCGGGGCCAACTACGCCCCATTCATCTTTTCTCCATTTTCTACGTGCACGCGGATTTCTCATCAACTGTCATCTCTCCCCCTTCCTTCCTTCCTTCCTTTGGTTATTCCTGGCAATTAACGAGACCGCGAAATGCAAAGCCGAGAAACGCGTGGCAAAGTTCAGGGAGAAAGAGGGAGATCGATCGAGAGAGATGAATAATCGCCGACGAAATTTATATCGACACGAGCGGGACAAAGTCCCCTTTCGGAGGGGAAAAAAAGCGGCATTATTGGGGGCGAGGCCGTTTGTAAAATTCGTTATCTTGGCGGAGGAGGGGGGCTAACCCGTGTTTCATATTTATGAGAGGAGTTTTAGCATATTCAAAACATAAATTACCCGCGCACAGCGGCGTGAGTCAACTAGCCAATAAAATACCGGCTGGAGTTTATCTGCCAGAGTGCAGATCGGACCGGGATGGAGAAGGAACTCCGGGGGCCGAAAGAGAGAGAGGGAAACCCCGTGGTCGAGGAACAAAGAGACCTGAATTATGCGCGATCGACGTGCCGGTGATCACTTTTCGTCGTTCACGTTCCCGTGTACGGTCACCTTCTCCCCGAGAAATCGTCCCGCCGCTTTTCCCCTTTGCCATGCAAATTATCCACGCGGTAAACAATCGGTCTGGTTTCCCGTTGGACGAAAAAAAAAAGAAAGAAGCCAGTTTCACGTGCGGAGGATTGGAAAATTTTGAAATGCAAACGGGACGATCGCGAGATTCCTTTCCTGACACGCACAACCGACAAGGGAAAACTCCAAATATTCCAGGATCGAAATGCGCAGTAGATACAGTTGCACTAGGACTACCGACGATCAAAGTATAAAATTTCCACCAGAAACATTAAAATAAAAGGAATAGGAAAACGTTATGATAAGGATGGGCAAAAACTTTCTAAAGTAAATTGTAATTTAACTTAAACTGAAAGTGATTTTAGGCGGGGGTAACCCAGAAAATCTCTGGTGCCTCTTCAGGTGTAACGCTAATGCAACGAAAATTAGCGATTGGTTGATTCGTGAAGGGGCGTGGCGTAGACCTCGAGTAGGAGTGGCGTCGTTTGGTATTGAGCGATCGCGCCTGTAATTTGTTTTGTATCGATTCAAATGTTTGCATATCAATAAAATTTTATAGCAAAAAAGTCGTCTTGAAAGTGGGCGAATCCTACTGGGGTACAAGTCGTGCAGTTTTTTTTTGTTCCTTAATTTTCTTTTTTTAATAGATTAAAGTACACAAATTGAATTTAAATTTAACGAAATCAGTTTCATCTTATATTTTGATGTTTTATTTAAAAAAAAAATAGGTAGGAAGAAACTTTTGGCCCCATGCAGAATCTTTTACTAGTACATTTTACGAAAAGTCAAATTTAAATCTCTATAAATACATATAAAATTATCATTTTGACTGTTATTCTGCAGTGTTGAAAAAAATGTTTCGCTGAAAGAGTTTGGCAAACGAAAGTCGACGAGTTCGAATTGTGATTTTCTTTCCGCCCTCTCGATGTCGCTCCCAACCGTCGTTCGCGCAACTTTCCACTTCCCTCACTGCGAAGTGAAACGTCTCTTTAGTTACTCGGCCGGCTCTGGCCAGTAACTAAAGGTCCTCCGAATCGTGCCAAAAAGCTCCACGCTACACTGAGCGGAAAATTACAAATAGTTCTACCACTGACAACGTCTCCGCTCCTTTCTTCTTTCGTCCCCCTCTTCTCTCTTTACTTTAAACTATTTACACTTATTCACGGCTACTAATTCTCGCCAAACGATCAGAGTTTGAATGCTTTGAAAACGCAGTTAGCGTTAGTTCAATACGAAACGAAAGCATAATTTATTATTTTTCTGTAAGTTCCCATCTTTTGTCAAGTGTCACTTTATTGCTGCAAAAAGGTTACTCGAAAATTATATATTGCTCGCAAAAATTGGGGGATATTTACATTGTAGGGGATATTGCAAGAAACATTTGATTTTTTTTTTTTCTTTTTAACAAAAATATCAGAAAAGCAAAATCAAATGCTTCTCCTTTTTATCGCTTCATATTCATTTTGAAATATCCCCTAACTTTTGTGAGCAGTGTAATTATACGCACGACGAATTTTCTGTGCTTTGCTTTCACATGAGTTAACATGAGAAAGAAAGAATTTCTTGCTACTGTGACGTCTGGCGACTACGAGACGAAACGTGGATTGTTAACGATTGTTTATCGGAACAAGAACGTTTGAACGCGAAGAAAGTGAGTCAGCAAGACTCAGGGAAGACTCAGTATGTTCGTAGAGACCAGTGTGTTCGTAGGTCCGTGTGCCCGTGTTAAATTGGAATTTCATTTGGCGTGGCGGGGGCGTCGCGCCGGTGGTGGAAAATTTTCGGAGAAGAATTTGCATAGTCCGGCGTGGGTGGTCGTCGTCGGGTCAGAATCGGGACACGTTTCCGCGTCTCTTCCCGGTGGAATTAAGCGAGCTTAAGATTTAACGCGTTTCAACCTCGGAATCCTCGGTTCGTGGCTCGATAATTCAAGCTACCTCGCTCTCGCGACGACGACGACGACGACGACGACGACGACGACGACGACGACGACGATGCTGGCGTCGGAGTTTTGCACCGAGTAAGCCGCCGTGCAAAAACAATCCTCCGACGCAGGGTCTCCTCCTCCTATCCCTCCCCCCGAGACCTCTGTCCTTCGTTCGTGCCCTGTCCTTGTCGTCTCGCCCTCGCCCCAACCCGACAGTTCGTTTCTATACGACCGGTCGCGTCACACTCCCGCTGCTGCTGCGCTGCTTTGCATAATTTCTCGCTTTTGCATACTCGGATCGTTTCCCTTTTTCGTCCCGTTTCCGGTGCCAGAAATCAACCGGCCCCGCCGGTCGACTAACGAATCACGCCGGTTCCACGTTCCTTTGCTAAAAACAAGTAAAGAGAAGAAAAGGCACGGCGCTCTTTTATTCGGTTCGACGTGAACGTCACGACGGCGAGGTAACTTTGAAATCGATTTACGAGGCCCGATATCAATTTCATCCCCGATGCGAACGGCCTGCCATCGAGCTTAACGACGTCGGATAAATCACGCGAGTCGAGCGTCGGCCCCCGGGGGCCGCGGTAACCACTTTACCTCCACGCACGGTTCTCCCAGCCCGGGGTAATTTACCGGGGATAAAGCTCGCGTCCGGTGAAACAAAGCACCGCGATGCTTACGGGAAGGAAACTTCATTTTCTTACATCCGGGGCGCGGACAAACGACCTCGTTTATCACCGACTGACCTTTCGACCGTGATATCCAGCAGCACCGTGCCGTGCAACACACTCGCAATTCGTCCAACTGTCCGCGGCAGCTTCCCGCCGCGCGTCACTCCCTGCCCGTACCACCCCCCACCGCTCTCCACGAATTCGTATCTCTCCTTTCGCCCCCCAGAGAGAGAGAGAGAGAGAGAGAGAGAGAGCGAGTCATATGCTGTTGCCAAACTCTATCCTCCTCCAGAGAAAAATCACCATCCCTCCGTGTTATACTTTCGCACCCTTCGACAAAGTCTCGTTTCCCCTCCCAATCTTAGGTTAGGTTTAGGTTAGGTTAGGTTAGGCACAGTATTTAATGCCCGAGCGGTTCCGGTATTGTTTTCAGTCCAAGGATTAGGTCAAGATTCCATCAAGAATCAGTCCACGAATTAGGCACGAATCTATGTAAAAATCAATCCACAAATCTGTCCAAGAATCAGTCCACGAGCCGTAAAGTCGCTGTTAGCACACACGCGTCCGCAGTGTTAAATGATTAAGAAACTTTCTTGCCACTTTTTGAGAGAACTATCGGGTTGCGACTTGTGGTTTCTTGGACAAGCAATGAATAGAATACAATGCAAAGGGGAAAAAAATTCAAGATCAATTTTGTGGCAGGTTCTGTCTGTGTATTTCCATCGGACCTAATCTAAACCGACAAACTTTTCTTTCCACCCTGTACAGATCTAGACAGAGGATCGCGTAGTGACAGAGTGCAGACATTGAGAGCACTATAGCGAGTAACGAGTTGTGATAGCGTGAGACTTTAGTGAAAACTTGATATCTTTTGTTATCACCGTATTCGGACTTTTATTAATTTGGGGATTAAAGGATACCGAAAAAGTCCAGCAAAAATAACACAAATTAGACCTACGTAGGTTTAAAATAAATATAAATAAAGTTTATTAATTTAGAACACCACGCAGGTCCGATTTGTGTTATTTTTACCTACATGAATACGTTTTAAGCGAACGTTGGAAATCGCAAGTGACACACAATCGCGACGCAACCCGACTTGTACAGTGCTAACAGACAGACAGACAGACAGACTTCGAGAGAAGGAGAAAGAATAATTCGTTTCGCTTTCAATAAGCAAATAACAATAGCTGTTGCAGTTGGAAAGGCGTACGTATTGGCAATGGATGAGGAGGGGGAGGGGAGAGAGGGATGAATTGGCGAGGACTATTCCAGAGCCTTTGCATGCGGTCACGGTGTTTCCCTGTTCCGACGGATGTACGTGGCCCGCATAGAGGAACACGATACCGATTATACGCTGACATTATGCATTCGGCAGCTGCGTAATAAACCGATATATACTGGAGGTGATGGTCCGATCGTCTGAGCGTAGTCGCGACCCAGCCAGTGCTGAGAGGAACGCGGGCTCCTATCGCAATTACCAGGCAACAATAGGCCTGCTGATGTAAGCAGATTTGATTCGAAGCCATTCGTACTATTTACTTTCAGGATGATGATTTCGAGAGGGCGGTGCGAGGCCTCGACCGACAAATCGATTCGATCGACAATCGCGCGTCGGTCGGTTAACACGGCTAACAACTTGGAGTCTATATCGGAATCCTTTAACCTCTTAGCTGTGAATGACGAGCGCACTCGTTACAATTTTTCGTGTAACAACGAGTATACTCGTGCTACAGTGCGTGAAGAGTAATGACAATTTGTTACCTAAGTTAAACCCTTTGTTAAACTATTTGTAAATCTTAGACATTTTCTGACGAGATCTTTCTAGTTCTTTTTTACATTATTTCTAAATACACATTTTCTTGTTACGATCGCTTGTGCGCGTCATCTTGCGCATCGATCTGGATCTGGATCTGGAACGCGTAATCGAGCAACGATCGTCACTCGTTCGACGCAATAGCGAAAGACACGCGATACGTGGACCCAAGACGAGGCCGTTTGCAACCGGCGTAAGCCAGCGGGACGCGGTAAACCTCGTTTAAGCTTCCGGGAACTAGGCCTAAATCCAGGCCTAAATTCCGGTTTCTGATTGCCTATCGTGTACACGCGCGGCGCCGGCGTGTCCTTTACGGTTGTTTACGCGGGATCCTCCATCGCGGAGAAACACCGAAATACGAAACGTTGGAAATGCGAGACACGCGCAAACAGTTTACAGCGGAGAGAAACGCGAAACGAGAGAAAAAGCATCGATTGTTGCGTACGAGTCGTAAAGTTAGTTTCGAATGATTAGGTTCGATGAAATCCGTCTTCCTCTGCGAATTTTCAATCCTTTTGGTACTAACGACGACTACAGTCGTCCACAAAGAATTCGCATCAATTCATAACCTATATAGACTGAGCAGAGCATAGGTTATTTCTTTGTTACATGTTGTTACATGTTCAGACAGTTGTACGATTTGGTACTATAGAATTATTCGATGGGAGCAGTTGGCAAAACACATGTTGTGGTCACGTAGAGTTTAGGTCAGGTTAGGAAACCATCAAACGGGTATAAAATGTTTTTCTTTCGTGCGTTGGACGTATCATGACGGATTGGAAGTCATATTGTTTACGTTAAAATTATATTATTCAACAATTTTACGAATCGTTGTTACCACGAAACGTGTCAAAGTACGACTTCTTCCCGCCAATTCGTTGGGTTGCACGGTAAAATTTAACCAGTTAAGGTTATGTTCCTCATCTAGTGAAGTGGCGCTGGCATCGCGACAGTTGTCCCCATCGCTGGCGATTAAACTGTCCGTTCAAGGACAGTAGTACCCAAACGATGAAGCCCTGTCGAAAGAGAGAAACAACAGCGACTGGACTGGTCGATCAAATATCGATCCCAATGAACATGGACAGCTGTTAAAGTCGGACCAAAGTCCGCTCTTGGAAGACAATAATCGAGGGAACGAACGATCGGGAGGGGAGAGGGGCAGAGAGAAACGATGGCGCTTTATCGCCAAGTGCTTCGCGAGCCAGGTAGAATTTAATCCGAGGGAAAGGAGGAGGGCGACAGACGGCTGGTTCGCCTTTGGAATCTTCGAAAATCCAGCCATTCGTTTTTCGTCCGACAACGCAACGCCGGTAAGTGGCTGTACAGTATATGTATATTGTACGAGCCTTTGTCGAAGGAGAAGAAACGGGCGGGTGGGAAAACGCCGCCTTTCGACCCGCTTCCAATTCTATTTTCGTTGCCACACTCCCTCCCCCCTCGTCTGCCTCTTCCATTAGCCGATTGTATTTCAAGTTGAATAAGTCTCACCTGGAAATCCTTCGCTCGCATTCTAATTGAATACCTTCCCACCGAACGTTCCTGAAGACGAACTACGTCGAAATAAGCGTCGGCCGTGTGATTTCATCGCGACACGTACGTACGTACGTGTTTCTAGTTGCGCCGCGCTTTCGCAAATGCTTTTATGCTAATGAAAAACGCGTGCCAGTTCTCTCCGAGCGATTAAAACGAAAAATCGAGCTAACCGGCGCGTAGCTGGCGAAAGTTTGCGGCCACGCCGCTCCGACAAGAATCACGCGTAACGGGGCCTCGGCCAACAGCGCATCTCGCCGCTCGGTCGATGTGCATGCATATTCCTACCGTCGGAATTAACGCTTTTTACGTCGCTTCCATTAGCAGATTGCGTTTCGAAGCGAACAGGAACATCGTGCCGGGAAGCGAGATATTACGCGTATGATGTAGCCGGCCGAAACTTGCAACGTCGCCGCGAGAACGCGGAACGAATCGCGAGTCGATTCTTTGAGGTTAGGTTGGTTTTAAATTGTTCCACATTTTCGGTTGACAGTCTCACAATGCACGGTGGGATATTTTTCAAAATATTGACAAAATTGAAGTAACCAATAATTAAATTGCGTTAGTTGCATGGTGGGATTATTTAAGCCCCATTCTGTAGTAAAGAATTTATTTTTTTCTTCTTTTTCAGTTTTGAGAAATATTTTATGTTTAATGATTGAAACAAACTGCTCACTTTTTGTAATAATTTTTATGATAAACTACTTTTACTTTTTATAATACTTATACCTTTACTGTAGTATACTAGTTTGCTGTGGTGTAATACTTGTACTTTTTACAACACTTTTTCACTTTTGCCAAAAATTCCATGCAGGTGGAGTTTTTGCTTTTTTTCTTTAAAGAAAAAAAAACGTGTCTCTAAAGGTTAACACGCACGGTTCGTGGAATGAACTTTTCTTTCTTTCTCGTACGTTGACTAATTATCGTTGTAGCTACTTATCCAAGTGGGCTTTTGTGTAACAGCTTTGTAGTACACCTATCTCGTGATTTCGTTTCGGCAATTAATATCTCGTTGAACCCTTTAACTGCGGACGCACTTTTACTCAAATGAGAGTAAAAAGACTTGGAAGATACGATCGGGAAAAATGACCGATCAAATCTACGTGCGTTTTCAAAGTTCCACTCGTTTCAAAGTATTACTCGTCTTACGTTGAAAAGCAATTTTTTGATGACCAGTTGAAGGATTAACAAGGGTTCACGGACGTGAATGGCTATAGCAATATAACATGAATTTGATGCTGTAGCATTCATTGTATACAGCTATTCTGCAAAATGTGACTAATAAAAATTTATCGCGATTAAGTTTAAAAATAAATCACCAGTCGTCGATCGTTCTTTTTTTTTTTTTTTTGTAGCTCGAGAAAATTTTTTGCCAAATCGAAGATTTCACAGTCAGTGAAGAAGGGTAATCCGCTTTTCAAACCAGAAATAACGTAGCCAATGATGATAATTTTACTTTTCATTTTTCTTATTTTTACCTCGAGGTAACTTTGAATCGGTATCCTGGCAAGCTTGTAAGTGGCGGAAAGGAAAATGCAAAGACGCGACGGGGGAGGAAACTCTGACGAGGTTTCGCCCCCCGAGATCTCGCCTTTCGATTAAAGGAATCGATTTAGTTGAAAGGAACGTGAACGGAATACCGTATCGGTTCGAGGAAGTGGCGATCGGGGAGAAATGAAGGGGCAACCTCGCGCCCCCGATTTCGACCAGTGGAAAATACCCAGAATGCACGTCGACGCGCGGTGAATTGGCTTCGCGCGCAACGTTTATCCCGCGTGGATTGACCGCGACATTTAAATCGGCTCGAGATCGGACCGGATGTCAGCCACTTTCAACGCTTCGCACGGTCGTCGGGAGTTTCACGAAACGATTCGACCGAGGTGACGAAAACCGGAAGCACATATTTGCCGACTGGCGACTTTGACAGTCATCGCGGTCGTCGGACAATACGGGCGTGGAAAGCAAAGCAAGTCGCGTGTTACTCTGATTAACAAAGTTATGTCACGTGGACGTCATTTCTCTGAAAAAAATATTTTTGTTATTCTCGCAAAAAATTTTGCACAGATCGAAAGTATCTACTGTCTAAAATACCATTAACACTCGATTACACTGAAGCATAGAATTTTCATTAATGTCAAGAAAGATAGAAAAATTGTAATACGACAGAATTGAATTTATACGTTTCGCGAGAAATCATTCAAATCTCTGAAAGTACACCCGTTTTACATCTGTAAAATTTGTAAATCGGTCATTTTGACCACTTTGGTCAGTTCCAGTGTCAATAGTGTGTCCTTGGACTGGTTTGACAGGATTTGAAAATGTTTGGTCAATCGTAAACAATCATAGACTGCGACGGGAAGTCCAAGTAGTCGAATTTAAGACTAATATGGACGTCTTTACCTCTCTCGTACACTGATAAATTGATAAATTGGCAAGCACGTCTCGTCGCCTCCAAATAATAATCGCCAGTGCCGGAGATTGGAACACACTATTCGAACGTGTATGTTTTATGTTCTGTAAATTATTTTAGTCTTATATGAATCATATAAATTATATATTTTAGCTTTATATAAATTATAGTTTTTTTACGTGTATTTTTTATATTAATAAAAATCAAGTGTATTTATCAGACTCGATACGCGTGCATTAAAATGTTCTACACCAGCTGAACGAATAATGTGTGTCGGTCCGCAGGGACTGACACCGTCTCAAACGTGTTAATTGAGCACGTGATAGTATTTTCGAATTTTTCAACAAGAAGAGTACTCTTTTTCAGAGAAATGGCGTCCACATGTTCCTATTAAACGCACGCTGTACACTTGCTTTGTAAGATTATCGAGAAATTGTAAAGCATTGCGGTGCAAATTATCGCTGAAGCAAAAATCAAAGGATGCGTTACTGGCTGGCTTGAATAGCAACTTTTAATGGCCTTGAGGACGTCAGTTATACGCGCCGGCTTAAATTCGCAACAGTCATAAACATCGGCAACCGAGGGCATACGTTTCTCTGCAACGCGAGACCGCAAAATTGAGAGGCATCTTGCCTCCGCACGGCGCGTAGCTACATACGTTCTACGTTACACGGAATTTCACTCGTCGCAAGAGAGAAAAAGAGAGAGAGAGAGAGAGAGAGAGAGAGAGAGAGGGCTCGTTAACCGTAAATCGGTCGAATCCAAACCACTTGACGATCCAGTGGAACGTTAACGCGGACGTTGCGCCTCGCGTAACCGGGCACTAATCCCTTTGTCTCTGCCTGATAAACACTTTTTTTCTAAACGATCCGATAGTTTCACGCTACGCCCGAGATAAACTCGAGACCAACTCGTCGGGAGTCTGCTCCGCCAAGGGAGAAACGCCGCGAGAAAAAGGGAGGAACGGGGAAGCGAAGCAAAGGCTGTATGCTTGCGATAATTTCCCGCAACTGTTTGCACAGGTTTACGGTTCACGGTTTGCTACAGTCTCGCCGCAAACCGATCTTCCTTCCTTTTTTCGCTCACTCGCGGCTGTATAATCGCGCTCGAAGTCGTTCCCCAACGCACAAAGCCCCCAAGCGCGTGAAAATTAGTCGAGTCGCGTTCGAATCCGAGCAAATTCGCGGCTCGAAGTCTGTTTCGTCAGCGTGAAGCCGCCGCTCACTTTTCGTGTCGGTTAAGCAAGCAGGTTGAAATCTCCCACTTGATTTTTTTAAACATTAAACATATTAATTTTAAACTTATATATAATACAGGATGTCCATAAAGTCCCTTTACAATTTCGAAAATTTATTACAAAGGCAAATGAAAAGACAGATAAATGGAAATTATTGCAAAATCAGACGTATATATTTAAGTTTTTTCTGCCTTATTTAATACACCTCTATATGGACACCATTAGTTGCACGAAGCGCATCAAGACGCTACTCGATTTCTTACAGGATCGATGCTTTCCTCGGACGTTCTTGGTCGTCCACTCCTCCCTTTATCGGACACTGTCCCTGTCTCCAAACTTAAATATATACGTCTCATTTTTTAACAATTTCCACTCATCTGTCGTTTCATTTGCCTTTGTAATAAATTTTTGAAACTGTAAAGGGACTTTATGGACATATAAGTAACGTTAAATTAATTCTTCGAACCAAACACCGCACTGTGCGACGTCTTGCCAGGATTACGCACAGACACGATGCTGGACAGTCTGCGTGCACTACGCTCCATAATTCTCCATGCATAGGAGGAAACAGCGGTGACGATCGGATCGAGAGATTCACGAGGAACTACGGTAGAACGGTTCGATGCGCTATCGCGTGCGACGTGCGCGAGAATTTCCGTGCAATTCACTCGGCTCGAATCGATAGAGCCGGCCACGTGCGCAAAGCAAATCGAATCGCGTTGCTTGCGAAACGTTCGACAACGGGGAGCAAATTTTTCACGAAGCGAAGCGCGTCCAGCGGGCGAAACTTTGCCCGAGATTTCATTTTCTTCCGCTGCGCGTGAAACACGCGAGAGCGAACGAAACACAAGGAAGCGGCGCAAAACCACAATAGGCCTGACCCGCATCGCGGATGGATCACGCGGCCTCTGCATTAATTCCGAACGACCGGCAGCTTACAAAGCAGCACGCGCTATGACCTTAGTTAGATTACGTTTGCATTAGGAACTCGAGCGGAATGCCGCTCTCGAGCGGCTACATCGGCCGCAATTTACAGTTCACACGTCGTGAACCGACGATGGATGACCGAACCGTGCCCCGATTCGTCCTACCGTCCGTGATCCCATCAACCTCCGTTACGTTCGGCCGAGAATCCCACAAACATGTCCACGACAAGACGCAACCCTTTCGTTCGCCTGCCTACCACTAAATCGCGTGATGCTCTGCTCAAGGCCCTTAATAGGTCCTCAATCCTCTAGGCCCGTGTAACTTTCAAGTCACACGCTGCTATATCGATAGTTTATTAAATAATTTAATTTCTTTCCACAAGATGGCGTATATACATAACATCTGTAGCGGCCCTTTTATTCCTCGAGATTCGAACAAGATTCTTGACTAGCACAAGCCGCAAGTGGCTGCGCGCCTAGCGTCGAAGTCCTACCGATCTTTGACGTTAAGCAGCAGAGTGTGCGGAATCCCGCTAGGATGGGTGGGTCAGACCAGCCTAGCAGGTTTAGTTACAACAAACAGGCGTCTGGGGTATATATATATAGGAGTCGCTGCCATCACAACCCCACTGATGAGTCTAGGCAGTGACTCCGAGACTAAACCGCAAACCTTTCTCTCTCTTTCTCATCTACCTCAATTCTATCCATCCTTCCATCATGCATTCCATACCAACTACCGTTCCCTTCACATCTTCTTGGTAAGACGCCTCTTGCAATTGTGGTCATACAATGCAAGACCACATGATCTGGTTCTGCCTTAATTATTCCAAAAACAGAAACAAGTAAAACCAAGCATCGTTTAATCAAATCATGAAAATCATAGACAATTACATAAAGGCCAACAACATGAAAATATAAATGCTACAAGAAAGAAAGAAATTCAAGAACTAGTCAACATGCTCGAAACATCATTTATATTTTTATATACCATTACATCAAGTGACTTTTACCTTTTTATGTAATTTGTTTTGTATACATTGATGTATCTTAGATACAAGTTTTACTTAGCATGTAAGATTATTTAGCACATAGAACAAGTATAGGCCTGAAGCTAATAAAAAAAAAAGCTTGGTAATGGTTCTCAGTTCTAACCTCTAATATCAAAGTACATGCTTTTGCAAGTTGTCTGCAGATAGAAGGAACCATCTTATGCAATTGTCATTATTTTTTCTTTTATCAGTATTTGTTATGCAGGAAAAAGCTCTTAGTTTCTATAATATTCACAGTACATTTCAACAATCACTTGGTTACTATGATATATCTTTGTGACTTTCAAGTCATAATGAGCTGTAACGACAGGGTTCAGTATGTGCTTTCTTTGCCTTTTAGTTTTATATATCAGAGGCCTGAGATACAAATGAAAATCACATAAAAATAAAAGCAATAGGAATAAGAAATCATAATATCAATTCATAAATATCAAATCAATCATAAGTATCATTAAATAACCAATTTCTTACCATACAATTGTTATCACTTTGCAAACTTGGTACTGCCATATTAGTCATATTCAGCGATATTATTATTATTTGGACAATTGCGGTATTATTGTTCACTTTATTCATTATTTTATTACTATTCACTTATATATGTTCATAAATTGAATGAAAATTGTATTTAGTCTTCCGGTGTGATATTTAAGCGCCAAATTTAAAATGACTTTTAGAATTACGTTACCGACGTACAGCTGAAGAATTTGAAATGACGTAGGACTGCGTTATCGATCGCGATTGTGTTAAATCAAACTGAAAACTTGTTGTGTATCGCATCTGTTCGAAGAGCATAATCGTACGGTACGATTATAACCGAAATTACATTGGATCGTAATTCGGATAGCAGAAGCTCGGCTACGAGTTTCCATGTTTCGAGACGCAAAGCGTGTAAATCGTGCGTAATACCGTTGTGCAGTACCGGAGATAATTTATTTACCAGATTAATAGGGAAACGATGATCGATCGATTGAATCTACACGCAACGAGACGATACGCGACAAACGCGGCAAAAATTGCCAGTAGCTTTTCCCCAACAGTTGCAACGGGAATCATGAATTACCATTTCGCGTTAACTCTTATAATCTCCCGAGTTAAATCCCTGAGCTGATATATAACTTGAATATCTGTCTGCGATTTGAATCTAATTCGGAGAATCATTTATACATCGCGTGTTTGTACCGACGCACACCACAAGTGCCTGTGCGCAGAGTTACTTGGTAATAGAAACGATACACCAACCGTAGTAATTTGTAAATTATTAACGTAGCGTTCGTTACGATATCGATCGTACGTATCGTAGGTTCTTTACGATCGATCGTCTCGAACGAGATGACGATCGTCAAAAGTTTTGATAATTGCTCGACGACGGTACTCTAAGGTAGGAAAGTAAGTAGATCGATAGGTACTCTGGTTTATATTTATCGCGCGTTTGTTACAAAGACGATCGATCCCAACGCGGTTTCACAGAGATAATTTCAACGGGAATAGACTCCCCTTCCGGGGTAATGCCTATACCCACGCGATTTACCGGGGCACGGAAACCTTTACAATTCTAATTTATCGCCCGGCAATGAGATAGCGGTTGGAGGGGCGGGCTGTAACAGGAGGAAGTAACGAGAAGCGATTCACGGCGAACGTGACGACTCGAGATCCAACACCGCGTCGGCGAACGTCCAAGTAAATTTAATTCAAATCGCGCCGCAGAGAACAGAATATTAATTGAATCGGGAGGAGGGGGGATTCGTTCTCCCTTTCGCGGAGGAATATCGATGTAGCTCGGCCGATTAAAATTATAGCCTGTCACGTTTCTGGAAAGAAAGGAAAAAGATTTCAACTTCGATCAACAATCGATGGATCGTGGGGACCGTGCGACAAACGGAGGGGAAGGGCGAAAGGGAAAAAATCAAAACGGGACGAATTAACGGCCCCCGATCGGACGAATCGTTAGGGACGCGACCGATCTCCGCTCGCGCACGTTCGCGCACGGATTTTTATTACACGCTACACGAAATCTTTACCAATTTTTCCCACTCTCTCTCTCTCTCTCTCTCCCTCGCTTTTTTCCCTTTTTCTCTTTAAATTGTTCGCTCGGCCGTCCCTCGATTTCGTCAAATAGAACGAACAGCAATTGGAACGAGGAACGTGACAAGCCCGCGGCGAAGATCACATCCACGGGCATCGAACGAATATTAATTCAAATCGCGTTCCAGAATCGAATATTAATTGAATCGAAATCCGTCTCTCTCTCTCTCTCTCTCTCTCTCTCTTTTTTCTTTTTTATTGCGTTAACGCCACGCTCGTTTTGCTGTTTTCGTATCAAACTTGCATTTTCATTTTACGGTCGACGAGAACCACCGAGAGGAGACATTCCGGACAGCGGAATATGAGCAGCTACTTTTTCACAATGCTTCTCTCCCTCTCTCTCTCTCTCTCTTTCTCTCTCGTCGCGCGTTACATCTTTCACCGGACGAAATGACACATTGCACGTACGTATTTTCAAAGGACTTTGGATCGAAGAACGTCGGTTCTTTATCACAACTGTAAAATTCCACGTTCTATTTATAGAACAGAGATAATCAATTAATTATTATAATACAAATATATATTATTTTTATCGCAAGATTGATAAAATCGATATCGAAATGCGAGTGTTCTAATTGTAAATGTTGCCTCGTGCGTGAGTCACCTGTGAGAAGAGCATCGTTCGATACAATTATCATTTTTTAATGTCGACGCATGGAAGGCCAATTTGAAGATCAAGTTTGTTTCCTTGAAACAAAATCGTATGTTTTCTTGAAAAAGTACGGAGCCATTTGTACAGAGAAATCATTCAGTCCGAGGGATATTTAAAATAATTCGTACGAAGTATCAAATTTATCCACGAGAGTAGCATTGATAGAAACAGGAGGATTGTATATTAATCACTTATTTATTTGACATTTCTGATTTCTTTTCTCTTTATTTGATTTCTCGAGACCATTCAACTTTCGTCTGATACAGTTGAAAAATATCAATTTCCGATCGTCAAATTAGATCAATGATGAAACTTCGAAGCGAAATTTCGACATTTGCCCCAACAGTTTAGATGGCTCATCCTAGGTACAAGGTATACGCAACTGAAACTGGATTTATTTGGCGACGACCGCGAAATAAATTTCCGAAATTTCCGACGATTATCTGGAACAAGTGGCGAACAAGGGGAAATTCGTGTTTCACCGTCAGAAGCCGGTGGGGGGGGGAAGGGGAGGGGGTTTAACTTGAGCCTTGACTCTTCCCGTCTCGTCGCGTCACACCGCTTAATCGCCGGTAGCTCGAAACTCATTGGCGCTCCGGCGACGAACTCAATTTGTCGGAAACGTTTGCCGGGTAACGCATTAAACCAAAGTTAGTTAGCAAGAGAGACGTTACAAAGGAGGGGACTGGGGGGAGTGGGAGGTCGGAAACGTAACGAGAATTTATTAGGCTTCTAATATGAAGACAAAAACGAGCCTGCCAAGCTCGTCGACGGACCTCCCGCTTCACTTCGTCCCAGCTATAAATTAAGCCCGCAAAGTTTATCCCTGGCAACGAAATAATATTATTACAAAAAGGAAGAAAGAAAGAAAAAACGATTCCGCTGTCCGGTTTAATTTAACTTTAGCCGTGAGGTTTAAATTAAAACCGATTTGTCTGGCGCGTACACGTCGAGGCAAGAAGGTTAATCGTCCAGAGAGAGCAGAAGCCTCTCTTTCCTTCTTTTAGCTCGCGCGCACGCGCGCGAGAGAGAGAGAGACAGCGAGAAAACGTGCATCGATAAACACGCGTAAGCCCACCGATGGTAACGTAACATCATTTGTGTGTATATTGCTGGATCGCAACCAACGCGGTGCGCCGCGTCGTTTGCCCGAAGGTATCGAATATACAAGTGCGCTATTGTTCACCGCATTCTTCTCCAGACAGCCAGAAAAAACATTTTCTCCGTCGTTTTTCATCTCGCCAGATCGACGATTATTCGCGGGATCGTACGATCCTTACTCGTCAATACCGATCATTCACTCTCCCGTTACTGGCTGAGCTTCTCGTCGAGGTTGTTCGACGAGCGGGACGATGAGAAAGGAGAACGTTGAAACGATCGCCGGGAGAATCTGCGGCGTTAACTGGTTGACGATCGAGGGAGGGCAGAGAGGGAGGGGGGGGCGGAATTGCACGGAACTTGAGGGTGGCTGGAACCTCCTCCTTACAATGCGAGCCGGATATCGCACATTGACCGATAACTACTGGCTTAGTAGTCGAGTTCGCTTGAAAACTTATCGCTTTCCCTCTTCGCCGGCTGGACGGGGGAGGAGAGCGGCAGATAACGACAAGCAGAAGAGATTACCCTCGCAATTAACCTATCCTTATTACGTGCAGCAAGTTACTCGGCAACTAACGGCAACCCCACGCTCGACTAGCTGCCCTCGGCTATGCCCACGTCGATTTGATTCTCTCCTCGCCAGGGAGCACTTTGTCCCGCCGTAATTACTCACTCGCCGGCAACAATACAAACGTTCGACGAAAATTATCCACCCCCAGGAACGTTTTCCCTGAATCAACTTAGAGCGTACCTTTGTTTCGTCGTAGAGAGACACGGTCGTAGCCAGCCACGTGTACGAATGAGAACAAACGAAAGATACAGATTAGTCCCTGCAAATTAATCGAGTTGGGGAGGAACATCTTCGGGGGGACCAACGACCTCTGCAACCCCGGACAACGTGCCTCAACGTTTATGCTCGAGTCGTAATCGTTATAATTTCAACCCCCCCACCTCGTGATTTGTCGCCGTTGTACGAACGCTCAAGGGTGATGACTTTTATTTTTGATCTTCTTAATATTAACATTTTTTTATATTCTTATTTTTTGATATTAATGGACTTGATGTTATTAATCACACTTGGTATTTTTAATATTTTAATATTGTCATGTTGTAATATTGTCAAGTACTGAATATGGTATATATAACCTAACCTAACCTAAACCTAAATCTACAAATAATAATATACCGATATAATAATGTAACAACATATATACAACATATCAATATATTAACAAAGTATATTTTATATTTATCTTATTTGATTATGCTGTATGTATCAACATTGTGTACATAATTTATATTTATATTTGTATCGTAAATACTATATTTATCGTACGTAACTTGTGATCGATACTGTACTGTTTTTATCATGGAAACGTAATGAAACTCGTGCTCGTCCTAAGATTTTCAAATTAAAAGAATATCTACAAACTTTTCAGAAATTTTCCAAGTCAAGGCGAAAGGTTTACAAAAGTTTCGATGAACTTAAGTCGTCTTGAGACTTGCGTTTTTCTAGAAATCACAGCTTGGCGAACATAACCTCCAAAGCTTCGCATACACATGGGATCTCCTTCGTATTTCGCACAGTGCGTTCCGTCGTACAACGTTTGTTAAAGCAAACGCGACAGTTAAAATTCCGCGCTTGTTAAAATTTTCATTAAACGACATTTGAACCTGTCGTCGAGAGACGGGTACAGAGGGAACAAACAAATAGTCGGAAGACAAGGTGGGGGCGAGCGTGAAGCGACAAAGACGAAACGGCACGACACGACACGACTCGGCACGAAAAAGGGCTTCCAGTGTCGCGGTCGTGGCAGCTCATTCGAAGGTACGAGGAATTTCTTACACTCGAAGCATTCATGCGGGAAATTCCGAGCACGTAAATCTTGGCAAATCTTGCGAGTGGCCTTCCCACCGTTATCCCCTCTTCCCCCACTCCTGTCCTCTCTCGCCTCTTTGCCAGAGCCTTTTTCTCAATGTTTCCGTGCTATGCAAACGAGCGTATTCGCGACTCGACGACGCAAGACGCTTTCACGTTTCGTCGAGCCTACTACACAACCTGTTCACCGTCGAGTATTAAACGAGCTCGGTAATCCTCCGCCTTGTGCCGTCAACAACTTCAGCTCCGTCTCTCCATCGAGGATTCTGTCGCGGCGGAGATCTCCCTCCCTCCCGTTTTGTCCGGGAAATGTACCGATAAGACGAAGTCATCGAGGCGAAAGCCGGGGCTGTCGTTGGAAGAATATCAATTTGTAAACGTGCGTTTAGCGATCGTTCCCGGCGAAAACACGAAACCGATCCGAGTTTCATCGATCGATCGACTTGTCCGTTGGTAAAAAAATATCTGTCTTCCACCCGGTTCCCTAATATCCCAGGATATCGCGGGATTTCAGATGTCCAGTCAGTGTGTTTGCCAGCCGGTGTCGTCCGCCTCGAGAACCGAAACTGGCCACTGCCTGTGTAAAAACAAAGTCGGGTTTTGCTCCGTCGACGGATAACTGTGACTGGAGATTCTGATCCAGCGTTAATCAACGTGCTCCAATTCCCTAAGAACGTCGAGATCGCGCGATCCCAACTATCGTGGAGCGTTTAGGTTAAAAAATTGCAAGTCCAATAATCGTTTAATTAAACTCGACCGGTCCACGTAGCACTATCGAACGATTCTGTACGTATCTACGTACAGAAATATGAAACTATTCTACGTATATTGTGGAATTCTACGTATGGAAGTACACGGTACGTGCAGGAATACGAGAGAAGAAGTGGCGATCGATCTCAGGCGGCGGCCCTCAGGGACAGGGCGGACGAGGTTCAAGTTATTGCCTGATAATACCCGCGGCTGTTAATGAAGCCGGCTACCTAAGCTCGTCCCGTGCTCGTCGTGTTCGGCGATGCCGCACCGAGGCAACGAAGCTGGGCGAACGTTATCGCGCAGACAGGCTCGTGAGTCTCGCGCCAAGTCATAAACTTGGCTAACTTCGACATGCTATCTTAGCCAGTAAATTGACCAAGAAGCCCGGACTAATTTTCATGCCGGTGCGAGACCCTTTCGAGTCTCTCCCGGCACCGACCGCACGGGCACACAGACCGTGTAATCTCCGGGGCTTTGCCGGTTACTCGTGTTATCGCCTCGTGTCCCCCAACAAGTTAACAAATCCGCTCGCCATTCGTTATTAATATACGTGCACGCGCACGCGACTAATTGTGTCCCTCCACCAGCGAAGCGGTCCGCTTTTACGCTACCCTCGACTTTGTTCTGCGAGAACTGTCGGCGAGAAGCACACCTACACACGCCCGCGCGGAGTCTCGGAATCTCAGAGCGGAGTTTTCAGAGCGGCCGGAGGTTCCAGCCAGCGGGCAGCGCCGCGAGAAATTCCCTTCTGCCGGATTAAACGAACCGATCAAGCAAACGAATATCCCTCTGCTCCCAGACGTTTCCGACTGCAAATACCTCCCGGACCGATTCTTAGCAGACCGATAGTTTTAAAAGAGCTTCGAGTCCGCGCCGCGTCGCGCAAAGCGCTGCACGGGGAAACGAACATTCCGAAACGGACAGTTTCGTCCTCCTTCCGAGCTGTCGATTTCTTCTACTGAATTTCCATTTAATACCGAGTCGAGCGTTCTCTCTACCCCTCCTTTCGCTGCTCCCTTTCTCTTTCCGTTCCCTGGTTGCTCTCGCTTTTTCACTCGCGCTCTTGGAAACGAGGAATATCGTACCCTCGAACGCAATCGTTGCAGCACGATGGAGCGCATTCGCCTCGGGTCGAACCGTGAATGAGAAGTGGAAAGAACGTATTCGTGTTTATTGCGAAAAAAAAAAAGAATAGACGAGAACAATGCGGTGGCGCGTCGACGAAAGACAGAGATCGTCGGAAGAAATGGCAAACAGATTCGCGACCGCATATAATTTCCAGAATCTATAGCTGAATACCGCAAAGATTTGTTATTTACATGGTAGAACTATCAGACTGTTTGTCTTCTTATTATTCTCGTTACTCTGACATTCCTTTGTTTAAACTGGAATCCGGACGATTCCAATTTATGATCGCAAAACGTTATTCACAAAATTATATCTCCTTCCCCATGATAAGAGTTTCCTACTGCATAACCTAACCTAATAAAAGTTCTAGACCAAGAGTTTCCTACTGCATAACCTAACCTAATAAAAGTTTTAGACCAAGATACTGCTAATTTTGATAAAAAATGAATGATGATCATCTAATTTCCTATCATACAAGTAATATATGTGACCTAATGAAAATTTGAAACAATGACACTGACAATTTTGATAAAAAACGAGTGATATACGAGCGAATGACCAATTTCTTACTATACAAGGTTCACTTTGCAAACTTGGTATTGCCACATTAATTATATTCAGCAATATTATTCTCATGTGGATAATTTGAATAATGTTCATTATTGTTCACTTTATTTATTCATATATTTTATTGTGTTCATATATTTTTAGATGAAAATTGTATTCAGCCATCTTGTGTGATATATTCAGCGCCAATTTTGAAATCGTGTAAAACTACATTACCGACATTCAGCAGAAAGAATTTGAAACGACCTGAAACTACGTTATCGGTCGCGATATGTACGCATACGAAGTTGCAACGAAACGCCGAATTTCGAAGCAATGAAACGAAACGTAACCAGGCGTAACGAGCGCGAAAACCCGGAAATGGTCGAGCGTCGATTCCTCTCGCCGATACTTTCCCGCCGAAACAGCCTCGTTGCTGCACGATCGAAGATTAAAGTCTCGCCACGAGCCGAACGTAATTACTTCGCTTCTCTTTCATCTTCGCCCTATCTGTCGCCTTCGGCAAACTGTAAGACTCCGGTCGCTGGGTCAACCCGTTCTCTCCGAGAGAAGGCTCTTAAGTGCGACAGTTTATTTGCTCGGCTGCGGTTCGACGTGGAAAGCGAAGAAGACTTTCGTCCGGTGTCTTTGAGATCGAGAGAGCACCATCCGGCCGGTCCGGTCGACGTACGTGCGCGCAAAATGAGTTTTCCCCTCTTGTCTTCCTTCTTTCTTCATCGTGCTTAACGATAAGCTCGCTTCTACCGCTCGCGAGAGGACACGCGGTTCACTTCGGCCCGGAAAATTCCTTTTAAAACTTCCTCCAAAATAAAATAAAACTTTTGCGCTGCTAGAATTCACCCCTGCACCCCTGCGTCTGCACGCACATACGCACGCGTGTTCCTCCCCTGAAAAT
>KQ435883.1:1065777-1082771 GCA_001276565.1 Melipona quadrifasciata
ATCGAACCTTTCAGCCACTTCTAATCGAACCAAAAAAGCGCTAACTTTTCAACTACTTTCTAGTCAAATCCGAATGAGATGGCTCGATTTCATTACATAGATTGTCAGATGATTCAGTTTTGTTTTTTTCTTTTAGTTGTGTATTGTATCTTCACAAGCCATATTAACTGTCCTTCTTTAAAAAATACGTATAATTGAACAGTCTCAAAAATTTCCCATCTATTCCTTAAGTTTACCAGAAACGACTCTTTTGGAATACAGTGTGTTAATGTAGCGTTTGAAGGTTATGATTGCATTTTTGCTATGAGATATTGCCGTGTTGTTACAAGAAAAGAAACAAATGAGTCATCGCTCGCAAAAATCAAAAACCTAACCTAAACCTATTCTAACCTAAAATCTAACCTAATATATAATCAAAAACCTAACCTAAAATCCAACCTAATATTTATTGACCTCAAAGTAAGTATTTTGCACAAGATGCCATTTTTATTGTTTTGTAAATCTATGATTATTTTCTAATTTCATATTTGCAACGTTATAAATTTATATGTATCTGCTTTCACAAATACCGATTATATTCTATCTAATGGATAAGATATATAATAATTCCATTTAAAGAGAAAAAAGTAGGCCATCGCTCTTCGACTTAGCCCGCAGCTCTGGCAACTCGCTCGTCTTTGCTTTATTGCCGGACTATCCGTCGTTTAGATCGCGTCAGGACGCGACGCGTCGAAAGAAAATTCATCTTCCTCGTGTCCCGGCCGCAGAAGCACGGAATGAACGTTATCCGATTCACCGCGACCGTCTTCTGCGCACGAAGAACGTCAAATGGAACCCGTGCATTTGCCTCTCCCGTGACCTTTTTTCCTCTCCCGGCTATCCCGATGATATCTCGCGTTGGATATCCACGGTCGAGACAGTGCATGTAAGGGGAATCTGTTTCGTCTTCGAAAATGACGATTCTATCTATGTTTGAAAGGCAGCTACAATAGGTAGATCCCGTTTCAATCGCGTACGTGATATCGAGGCAACGCGAGCCCGCCAGTTGTGGCTCTGTTGCCTCCACGCGATCCTCTTTAAACCGATACCTCTACAATGGATCCCCGTCGTTGGAACACTAGCCGCAATCGAAAGAGATTTGTCAATCGATCGTCTTTCCGATCGTTTCGCGGTTGCGTGGTGGAAACGCGCGATCTCTCCACTGCCTGCGAGATTTAAAGAGCTAAAGATAAGTTCGCAAACCAAGGTTCACTATCGTCCGGTCGAAATTCGTACCAGACCTGGGTGTTTTGAAAAATTTTCAAATAACGTCACTTCTGTTTGTGTAAAATAACGAAATTACATTACCAAGTATCAAATTAATTTCTTTCCAATTACGATTTATTCGTTGTTCCGCGAAATAAATTATTCAGCATTTGCCGGGATCTTTGTTTGTTATTTGATTTTGATAGAAATAACCGGTGCCTCAAGGTATAACGTTCAACGTTTATATTTACCATTGTATTTATATCATATTTACGCTTATTTACAGACACAAGTTGAAACGGACATCGCTCGATATTTTTATTAACTTTTAGGAGAAATTTAGATCACGCTTCGTGATCACATATTAATGAAACGAGTATTTGTAAAATATGATACTCTCTTCTCGGCTTCGTCGTCGGTAGAGAGACTATTCTCATTTGCAACTTTAACAGATGTCCCCAAATGTTCGAGGAACGAGTATTAAAAGCCAAGACAAATTTCTGCCGTAACAACACACGCAAATAAATTATTTCGATTTTCACTGATTACTCTTCTTTCGTTCCAACATTTTGGCTTCGTTGATATTTATTTCATGCAAATTTCCAATTATCAAACAAATATTGTCTTCTCAAATAATCAGTTCTTCGGCCAAACGAGCTACATGTACCATCGATCGGAATCCACTATTTGCCAAATGTTAAAGAACATTGCTTCAAGAATTTATTTACAAATCATCATTCGAAGTAAATTTCGCTTTAACAAGATTTGCTTTGCACGCACAAAGAAATTATTATTGCCAACGTTCAAAAAAAAAAAAAAAAAAAGAGTCTCGATCGAGTTTTCAGGCCGCGAAACGGAGACGGTTGCTGATTTGGAACAGACCGGCACTTGCAGTTTCGAAAGATAAACGAGTGCTCGCATTCGGGCATCGGTACGCGCCGGGCTCGGCCATTTGCAAAGTTAATCGTTGCGCGAGCCTCGCTGCCGTGGCAGTGAAATGTGACGGCACAGGTCGGACCGGCGCGCAGTGCTGTACGTGCACGCGCGTTCACCCTCACCGCGTGAATGCCAAAACTTTCCCCCGCCAAAAAACGATCTTCCTTCGTTCGTTCATTCGAGAGAGAGAGGGAGAGAGAGGAAGAGAGAGGAGCCAATCCTCTCGAACTTGGCCAACCAGGTCGCAACTTAACGCGACGTTATCGCAAATAGGCCGCACGCATTCGCCCGTCACGCTGTCACCGTCTCGAAAGACTGATTATCAAATTGTCAAAGTTCGTGCTCGTCGTTCTTGTTTGAAAGTAGTTAACTAGCTACGTAAGGGGTGAGCTTGGTTCAATACAGGCTACAGAGAGAGGGCGACAGTCTCTCCGATCGAGTGTCCATCCGTTCGCTTTGACGTTGATGTATCTACTGCGGGCGTATCAAGATGAAATTCCATTTGCTCCGTCTCTCTCTCCCGGTCGCTCGCTCCTTCTCCCTCCAATTTTCTGGCCAATTAAAATCGCAAAAACAAACAGAGCGGAACATTCCGAACGTAGAAACGTCGATAGTGACAAACGCGCGCGTGAAAATAAATTTAATCTACTCGTAAAAACGACGATCACGCCGACGCGGCACACGAGAGACGAGAGTGGGAAGGAGGGGGGAGGGGGGACTGAACTTTTGCCTGATCCGAATTGGAAGCTTCGCAGACGGGATGTCTGCAGTGCTCGTAACCGGCATATGGCACCGATCGGCGCCGAATTTTTAGCTTTGGCAACTTAATTTCGAGCTGAACGCGGACCTTTTGCGAGTCGTCGGAGCGAGAGAATCTTCTTAACCGAGAAAAGAAAGTCGAAGAACGAGTACGAAGATGGAACGGTGAGGGAGGCAGGAGAGGAGGGGGGGCAGGTCTCATCCATCACGCGCGAAACACGAGGAATCGCGCGGACGGCGTTTTGCGATGTCGCCCGGTTGCTCGAGCAACCCTTTTTCGGGGGTTTTACTCGCAGACGCGCGGCTGAAAGCGGATTACGGTGATAAAGGCGGACTGGCGGGGTGAAGGGGCGAGGAGTCGCAGGAAACAAGGAAAGAGAGAGACGGAAAAAAGGGTAGAAAAGTGGATAGGTGTAGGCGGCATAACCAAGGAACGAACGAACGAACGAACGAACGAAGAGTGGAATGGAAGCAAACCAGCCAAGCTCCCAGCTTTCGATGCATCCCATTATGGAAATGCGACCTCTCGCGGCTCTTGAAAATTATGTTGATGTTATGCGGGACACCCCTTCTTCGTACAGCCCACTCGACCATCGCTTCCTCGACCTCCTCGACTTTACTCTACCCTTCCTTTCCTTTGCCGGGGCAGTGATCCTCCTCCCCCCTCCTCCTCTTCCCTACTCATCCTCCTTCACCACCTCGTGGTTCAAGTTGAAAACAGTTTTCGGCTTATCTCGAATTCATAAAATACAATTATCTTCTTCTTCCCTTCTTTCTACGGCTCGGCGAATTTCGACCTCCCGAGACAGAGAGAGAGAGAGAGAGAAAGGGAGAGAGGGAGAGAGGGAGAGTGTATTCAACGTCTTAGTTACACAGTTCTACTGCGGTGAATGCAGTCATCGCCGTCCCTCGTCCCAAACCTCATCCTCATCCTCATCCTCGTCCATTCAACCTCCTTTTGTCACCGTGTTTCCTACCCAAGAGATGCCTCTAAACCGAATTATGACCGCAGACGGTACCGGCACGTGTTTACACACACACGGCGGCGCGCGACGAGCTCTACGAATGAAATACGGGGCCAGGAACCGAGACGGTCAGATGGAGTAGCGAAGAGGCGGTGGAATCGAGGCTGCAGACTAGCTTCACCTCAGAGCGAGAATACGCCCTGTCAAGGTACGAAGAACGGAGTCGGCGAGAGCGATAACGGATCCGCATCGTTCTTATTTACAAAAAGCGCGACAGCGGACGTTATTCGACGCCGAGACATTTTCTGAGTAGCTCTGTCAAGACGCGTCGATGAGAAATAATAACGTCCTCCGTCCATTATTTCCAGTCACACACGCGTCATTCTCCAATTCCTCGGGAACAAACTAACTCTGATATGTCAATTAGCGTCCGTCGTTTCGTTCGGTCGATTTCAGTTTATCGAGTGAACGGTCAAAATCCTGATATCCAAACAAAAATAACTAGAGAAGTTCCGGAACCGCTCGGTTGTCTAAACTAACAATAGTTTTCTAAGCTATCTGTCAAACTCTTTCATTACGAGATGTATTTTGGGGTAATCACATATTTTGAAAATACATAATAAATACATTTTAGCCATCGAGACGAGTTTCTTCGATTTTTTCTGGAATGTGAAAATCTTTCTTAATTTATCGCAATTTGAAAAGATTATAGGTATACAACTGTTGATCACTTAAAAATTTGACGTTAGGTTTTTGTTTGAAATATTAAAGTTTGTTAAAAAAACTGCACGACTTGTATTCCAGTACGATTCGTCTCAGAAGCGACTGTTCTGACTAGGAAACGAAGACACAATTGAATCAACATTTGAATCGACACAAAACAAATTGCAGACGCGATCGCTCAGTAGCAGACAACGCCACTCCCACTCGAAGCCTAGCCCACGCCCCCTCACGAATCACGTGATCCAAATCAACCAATCGCTAATTTTCGTTGCATTAGCGTTGCACCTAAAGAGGCTCGATTTTCTGGGTTACCCCCACTGAAATCACTTTCAGTGATAAAAAAAAACATTCTTGCCAAGAAATTCGAAAGAAATTCTATATCAAAAGGAAGTAACGGACTGAAAAAATGATTCGATCAGTGTGTACATTTTGTCTAGGGGTCCCGGTTCAATGGCGGCGCCCCGTCGGAGGAGACTATCGTAGCGAAAGGATTCAAACTTCGTGACAGCTGAAAAATCCTTCGCAGACACGCCTCTCTCGATGCCTTTAATTCCTCGTCTCTCCTTCGGGAACGCAGAGTTTACGCCGATTTCCGGGACCGGAAATGTTTTGCTCGTTAGAAATTGAAATTTCGATGGAAGCCAGACGAACTGTAACCCACGAATTGAATTTTCCATCGAAAGTCGTTGAACACGTCTGCATTTTATCGTTATCGGGACGAAAAATGGTAGACTTATGTGTAGGCTCGATCTCTGGAGAGAATCGTGAGTCAAGACGTGCGAACTCGAGCTTGCCTCCCGATGAACCTGCACGCTTCAACGCTTTGTTGAATACAACGTTGATGTAACAACCGCGGAATCGCAATCGCGGGCTGATCAATCGGCGCGGTTAGGATTATTCGGCCGCAACCACCGCCGCCTCGGCGAGTCATTGATAATATATGGCTCCATTTGCGAAAGGGTGGTTGCGGCGGTTCATTAACGTTTCTCCGTATGCACAGTCCGTATAATCGATAAGATATATTGTTCGGAGAGGGAGAGCCTGGAGAATAGCCGACGATCTACTCACCCTGCTAACCTCTGCAGCACGTTGAACGACGAGAGCCGCGAGAAGAAAAGTATCCCGTTGAACATGAACGCGGGGGGCAGGGAACCTTCCGCGTTTATCTTTGCCATGCCCCGGTGCTCTCGAGAGCAACCGCCACGCCGCTGAGTTCAATGTTAACGCACCTTTATTTGCCACACGCTAAAATTCTCTCGTAATTATCCGAGTTGCCTTTCTCTTTCCTTCTTTCACCTGTCCTCTGAAATTCCACAAACGGAGATCCGCGAGCAGATCGCGTACCAACCCTTTTGTCCACGTCGCTTGTCGTAGCTTCTCTCTTCTGACGTGAAACCGTCACCGTACAAACATACTACAGAAACTCGAGACAATCCGCCGCCATTCGTCCTGTTCGTTCGTACTATCTCTGATATCACGACCATCGATTATCTTCAGATGGCGCGAAACGTCCCGAGAACTCGCATTCGAACGCACGAACGCGATAACGTCGCCCGCGCGGTTAGAACAAATTCGCTGAAATTATCCCGCTTTGTCGATCGATGATCGATAACGATATTTACAATGGAGGCGAGAAGGCGGGTTGAATTTCGAAAAAAAAAGAAGAATGAAATCTACTCACCGCGCTTCTCTGTTCAGGTGTGTATATATATACGTACGTACATATACGAATTCTGCTTGGATTCCCTCTTCTTTCTTCTTTTTTCCTGTCTTCTTTTTTTTTTCACTCGCCATCGCAGCAAACCATCGCCGGAGAAGTTTATGCGCGGACAGCGAAAGCCCGTACGCGTTCAATAACGTTGGGGCACCACGGGAAATATTCATGGGTCGCGCGCGCTCATCTGAAAGTCAAAAAATGGACGCTGAGTGAAAAGGCCGCTTCACGCGCCGCTAAAAGCGTTACACGCTCGGTCGAAGGTACGTACACAGAGAGGAGGGGGAAGGAGAGAGAGAAAGAGAGAGAGAGAGAGAGAGAGAAAGAGAATTTATTAAAAGCGTAATAAGGTCGTGACAGAGCCGGAGCCGATACAACGTACCGAGTTTCGCGCGATCTTAAATATTTTTAAAGAGAAACGTGCGTCGAGGAAACGTGCCCGGGGAATTTCACCGGCGTACGTTATATCGCGCGACAAAGTCCCCCTCCTCCCCTTCCTCTCCTAACCCTGTTCCTCGCTCGCCAAGATTTCCTCGCGGAAACGTTTCCTCCGCGTGCACACCTCCGAGCGAGAACGAGGTGAATATACAGGATGAGAAGAAAAAAATACACGGGGTTCGTGGCTTCTAGAGTAAACATTCGCCGGAACATATGAAAAAGAAGTCCTAGCAAACCCTTTGCCCTCAACAACCGTTTTTTTATATCGTCTATAGTCACTCAAATGATATTTAACACAAAATTTCGTTGATTATATATTTCCAACGTGTGATATCGCTTTCAGAAAATCGGGCCTCTTCAGGTGCAACGCTAATGCAACGAAAATTAGCGATTGGTTGAGTTGGGTCACGTGACTCGCGAGGGGGCGTGGGATAGATCTCGAGTAGGAGTGGCGTTGTCTGCTACTGAGCGATCGCGCCTGTAATTTGTTTCGTATCGATTCAAATGTTTGCATATCAATAAAATTTTATGACAAAAAAGTCGTCTTCGTTTCCTAGTCAGAACAGTTGCTTCTGGGCCTTTCAGTGAGACGAATCGTACTGAGGTACGAGTCGTGCAGTTTTTTCCATTCACCCTGTATAGACACGCGCACGCTGCACCCAGAGGCGCGGCAGAGTATTTCTCTCTAGCGAGAAAGAAACCAGGATGAACTCGTCTAGAAAATGAGAAGATTCCTCGAGCATGCCACCGCCGATTCATATTTTTGCCATCTCTGTCGAAACGAAAAACAAAATTTCGTAAAATTCAGATTACGTTTCAACCTTCGTCCCGTCGTAAACTCATCGGCAAACAAAGCAACGTTGGACGTTTGGTTACCGCGAGTTCAACGCGAAACATCGCCCGTTATCGTCCATTGTCCAAGTGTCCGCTTGCTCGCGAGACTTTAGCGTGAGAGAGTAATAAAGCACTTTTACGCTTTACGATTATATGTAAGAACTGCGAAACCGGAGCAACAACGCGGCCGTTCTCGGCGAGATTCCTCCTCTCGGGGAAAAGTTTCGCCGTTTACGCGAAAGCCAGGGGAAATTACGCCGACGTGGAAGAAACGCTCGGTTAGCCGCGCCCGCGACGATGGTCGGTCAGAATCCATGCTAGGTTCCGTGCCCAGTGAAAACGGGCGAAAATGCCGGTTACAACGTCAGGCACAGCACAAGCGAACCGACGAGCTCTCCCCCTCTCTCGTAACCGTGCAACGACGCGTAGGAACAGAGCAACACAGGGTTGTATAATCCCCCCGCCCACTCCCCCGATGCGCGACACCGCGCGGCGACGCTGAAGCGAAACAACGAGCGAAGAAAAGTGGAGTCACTGACATTTCCACGCCGAACGAGAAATCAGCTGAACCGAACAGAGAGAACGGAATGATAATCGATGAAAATTAAGAATTTTTATTTGGTTGAAAGTTGATAGTTCAGTTTTCGATCGTATCGAATTTTACTTAATTCGTACGTCGAAGCGGTCAATACGGCTCTGAGATACAACATATCTGAGGCACTCTTCATTCTCTGTTTCGCTTCGAATTTCCCCTTGCAGTTCATAAAACGGAATTTAATTCCTTCGAAGGAACGAGAGGAGCTAGTCGACACCGCGTGTCGCGTTCAATGGATGATTCCCATTGAAACTTTACAAGTGTCGATTGGAACCCCGCGTTGCGGTGTATTGTTGGAACTTTGATCGATGGTTTAAAACTTTCTACGGCTGCGCGGGTGTTTGTTTGAAAACTTTTACACGACGTCCTGTTAAAACTCTGTCTCTTCCCTCGCGACCAAGTCTTTAGTTTTTAGTTTCTACTTTCCTGCCCTCGATCGCGTCTCTGCGAATATGGTAAAGCCACTCTCCAGGGAGAAAAAGCCTAACGCCAGTAGCTTCGAGACGTCAAAAACGTCAAAGTGTTTGCATCTGAATAAAAATCGATTTCTCAAAAACCTAAAGTAAGTAAAAAGCAATTTCGATTTCATATTCACAGCGCAAAAGTGAAACAAATTTTTCTCTACGTTTTAAACGAAGTTCGTTGTACCAAATATGTGATATTTTACCATTTTAGAGGTAAGACCACAATTCCGTCGCTGTAGAATTTTTGTATGATTTCTGCTTCTGGTGGGTGAAAAACTGCGACAGGCCTCTTTCGAAATCAACTCTACACCTTGATCTACGCGGATACTTTGGAGTCCTTGATCTGGCAAACCGTAGAACGTCCAAAAAAAAGTACCGTGCTAGACCATTACGATTCAGCGCTCGGGAATGTTTGATACATTCGTCTCGTAAATTCAGTCGAACGTTCAAACTTTCCACAGCCAATTTTGTTCTCGATTGTCCGCGACAACGGTCAGACCGGCGAACGAGGCGGGCAATATGCATCTAAATGAGCGGCACTCGCTATATCGTCGACCGATGCGCCAACTGGCGACACGTGCAAGATAGTATCGGTGATAAATCTTAAAGCAATTAACACAGGCCGCTCGCTTTGCTCCGCGAGCGCGTCAGCGTCACCGGGCCGCGCGCCTTTCCACAGCTGCATATAATTAAAACGCGCTTAACTTCGCTTACATTAGCACGCGCGGTCAGCGAAAACCTGCCGCCCAGGGCCGGTCCTCGCCCGACTCGTTAGTCCTCGGCTACGTCCAAAACAGAGGACAGGAAAATGGCAAAGGAGATTACGAATAAAAAAAAAAAGGATTATGGGGGAAAAAAGGAGGGTTGTGGCTGTCTAAGAAAAGTAGGCAGGAATCTAGAACCAAGTCCAAACCTAAATCTAACCTAAATACCAACTACAGTTCAGATTTCGAGGCTAATATCGAATATTTTGTTTTCGTGTCTGTCACAGCCACGCGGCCATGTAATTTTTAAACAGCGATCGGCAATACTCTTCATTTGTGACGGATCGTTTGATCGGATTTAATCGCAAGTTGCCGACTTTGACAACTCACGCGCCTGCCGGGAAATTTTCTCCGCTGCGGAGCAGCTGCGTACTGGTGATCTCGCTTCCGGAACGTTCTCTAAGAATATTTGCCGGATCAGCATGCCGGAGATTCCTGCACGAGCGTTTAATCCACCCGGCAACTTCCAAGACGCGCCGGCCGAGTTGACTCGAGTTCGGATCGAGCTTCGTCAAAGCTTTCGTTCGGACGCTTTATTCGTCGGCGATGCGTTTCGAGAAAATAGTCGACCGGTTGAGATTCGATCACTGTGAGAATGCAACTGCTTTCTCCGAGACACAGCACAGAATCACTCAGCGAGTGAATTGATCATCGAAGCCATCCAGTTTTCAGGCGTGACGTCTAACGTACAAAAGAAGAGCTTTCTATGGCGTTTGATGGTTTCCCTTGTAGATTCGATACGTAACCTAATCTAAACCGCCTGTGATTATACAGGGTTGGATTTGAAATGTCATAACTTGCATACATTTTCAAAATGGTGGTCATTTGAGGGATCTTGGTTTTCACTTGGTTTTGAATGAAAAAAGGTGTAGAATTCACACCCCTGTAGGTATTTATACATATGTTTATCTCATACTCTTCAGCGGAGAACTGATGTGGGATTTAAAGTCTATGCGTCTATACTGTCCGATTCTCCGGAGAAAGAGGAATCGAGCTCGAAGCGAGAGCTCCCGTCCGACTTGGAGATAAATCGCGATCACGAGGGGATAAATTCAGGTTAACGGGACGTTTCTCGCGTTAATCGCAGCCACGGCAACTTAATCGCCCGTTAAAATTTACATTTTTACGAGCGTTTTCCCCTCTCGCGGAGCGGCGAATTAAAAATAAAACGGCCGGTTCGAATAATTAACCGTCGCCCCCGGTCGACCTGTCGCGGCTGTCGTTACTAGAGACTAGAAGAACAAAACACCGGCGATATTTCGCGAAACGTGGCGGAATTTTTATCTTCTCGACGGGAGAAGAAAAGTTGCTGCGGGAGCAGAAGGGGGGGGGGATACGATACGACGTAATTACGGGGTTGGGCTTTTAGTAGTCGAGGGCAAATTTGCTTCGATATTTCCCTCGGTCTCGGGCAAGAGTTCGCCGTTACCACTCAACTCCTACGGTTAAACAAAGAGCAACCCGGAGCGGCTCTGAAAGTATCCGCCGCGGCTCGGAAAACTTACAGCCCCGGTTTGCCCTCGCAATTCCAGGGAAAATTCCCGTTCGACGAGAGATTCGAATAATTAATTAAACGCGGCTGACTCAAGGTAGCTGCGGAACGTCGCGACGAAATACTCGTCAAGCCCTCGTTCGACGAGAGCGAATCGCGAGCCCGGAGATCGTTGCACGCGGGGAGAGTATCGCGAGCCGTGGGGAGGGGATCTCAGCGGAAACTGGAGGAACAGGCGAAGGTAACGGACGTCATCTTGCGCCATAACTGAGCGCGTTATTTTGAGCAATCCAGTTAGTTGGCAGGAGTAGCACGTCGAGGGATTTATCTTGGAGCATGGACCGTGGACGGCTTAAGAGGATGGAGGATTCGCCTGCTCGTTCGCGGGCCTTCCCCACTGAAGAAGCAGCTCCGAGGTGAACAAAGCTGAAGCAAGCTGAACCGAGCGTTTCGGAATCGTTCGACGAAGCATCGTCGGAGGAAAGCTCTCGTGCTTACCAAACTTCCCGTACCGTTGCTCGTGGCTCTTGTTAGCTCTCTCTCTCTCTCTCCCTGCTAGCAGCGGTTGGCTAATCGTGTACACATAGCCGCAGCTCCTTCCGTTTCTCCGTGTCTCTCCTCGCGGTCTCCTGCTGCTCAAGATATAACCCCGTACATGTGTATTTGCTTTGTGTATCCGGGAGGTTTGCCGGCGTCACTCCAAGATCACGTAGGATTTCGCCCTCTATCCCTCTATCCCCGTGCATCTGTTATTCCGGAGAGTGCAAAGAGAGATTTCGGGGTGACGATTATCGCGAAGCAACCGCCTTTTCCACCGGGATATACTCCACCGGCTCGAATCTACGATATCGTCGCCTTTGCATCTTCGCGTGCACGACGCAAGGAAAGAGAGAAAAAAATACTACAGGGTGGTCCATTAAATAAATATTTTCCTTACATATTTTATAGATGTAAGATTGAAACTTTACGAAAGATGTAAAATCGATATTTATTTTGACAAAAATGTCTCCCGCGATCTTTTAAGCAAAGGACAAAAGTATAAATGATAAATAAATTAATTAATAAACTGATGCTACGATTACGATAAATCAAATGTTGGTGAAACCCAATAGGAATATTACGTCCAGAACCATAAAGTCTGTTAGCACGCTGTTAAATGATTAAGAAACCTTTTTGCCATTTTTCAAGAAAACTGTTAGGTTGTAACCTTCATCTTTTACTTTCGCGATGAGTAGAATACAATGCAAAAAGCTTGAAATTCACGGTCAAGGTCAATTTTGCGGCAGGTTCTTCGCGAAGGTGTAGAATTCATCTACGATAGCCACGGACAAACTTTTCTTCCCACCTTCTATTTACAAAGATGCGCGTGTCGAGTGCGCCTCGAGTATCCCTTTGAACGATTCGAAGAGATTCTGGCGGGCCGCAGTGAACGCGTCTCCAAGTGAAAAAAAACTCGAAGAGTCGCTTTCGAGCGACCTGGACAAAGCAAACGACAAAGCACGCGGACCCGCCATAAAAGAAAAGGAAATTTCTATCACTGATACACTTTGTTCCGAACAAAGACACCGATTTCCCCGGGATAATCCAGGACGGTTGAACGGCTGAACGCCGGTTGGAGACCGGTTGATATCGGTCGCGCGCGGCATTCATTCATCACCGGTAAGAACTGCTCGACGCTATCTGCCCGCGAGAGTAATCCGAGGGTATGCACGGCGGTTCGCGTCGTCGCTCACCCTCGCAATCGGCCTCGCGTTTCCAGGACGAAAGAGTCGGACGAAAGAGGCATCGCCGACCGCGAATGGTCCGAATGGTCCCCCGGAAATAAATCTGTCTCCTCCCGCGGGACTAAACCGGATTTATTTCCACGGTCGTAACTTCAGTCGCAGCGGCGCGGCGGGTTCATATAGGTCACGGTCGTAAGTTTCCGTAGTTTGGACGTCGTTTAAATCGCGCCGCGGCGAACGCGTATCCAACCGATTCCTGACGTTTAACATGTTGATACACGCCCACATCTGAGTGACGATCTTGAGTTTTGATTTTTCAGACAAGAAAGTTTGATTCAGTAGACAGTATTTAGTAGAAAAACGTGCTTTTCGTAGCAAGTTATTTTTAAGTTAAACGAATTCAAACAACAATGTAATAGTAACATAGTAAATTCGATCTATCAAACAACAAGTTTGTCAGAAGTAAAGTCGGAGTGAGGCTTGAAATTGCCATTTTTATAAAGAATAATTATTTTAGTTATAAAATTATAGTTCCCATAAATTACTTGAAGAAGACCCATCAATGTGAACAAGTAACAAACGAAAATTTTCATTCAAGGAGAGATTTTGTTACTTTCCCGCCATTTTGTATCGAACATCGCATGCGATTGTTCGGTCACATAACGACGCGTAAACGGTTTGCCAGCGCAGTAAGAGGATAGGAGGATCGCGCGAGTGAAAAATACGAAGGAAGAGAGCGCGCTACAGGGGATGTACTCTCGTGCACGAGAAGAAACGTACGTACATAGAGAAGAAGCGTTCGTCTTAGGAGGCAAGGATTACGTTGCGATCTCGTGCGAAAACGGCATAACTTCGGTGGCTGGCTGGTGGCTCGGTGGCGAAACGGGTTGCCAACAAACGACCCTATGAAATGCCCGCAATTTGGCTAATGCGCCGTTGTAACGAGCTCGTGGCTAGCCTCGATTCATCGCGAATAAATAAAGTTCAAAGCTCTCCTCTTTCACCTCTTCTACGTTTCCGCCCCTCCCCTACCAGCTCGATAAATCAATGAAATTGCTGCTTGGCCGCTGCTCTCTCCAATTTATATACTTAAGGTAATATTCTCGTTGCGGAGTTCGTGAGTTACAGTCGTGCGGCACGCTCGCGATAAGGCCACTTTCTTTTCGCAGAGTTACAATGATCCTATCCTCCCCTGGTGTTCAACCAGCCTCTTCGAATTTATCGTCGCGAAACGTTATTTCGTCAAACGATGCTAGATTAAGACTCCCCTTCCACACGCACACATATTGTTAAAATATGCATCGATTTCTAGTTGTCACGATGCACGATATCATTGCTTGATACATACAGTTGAATCGTATGTAGCTTGGCATCAAACTGTGAATCGGCAGACAAACTGACTATAGTCGACAGGTTTCGCGAAACTTAAAAGTCGATGCATGCTTCAACGTGTAGGGTGTGTACGGGTTTTAGATTAGACGGGCCAAAAGAAGCTAGCGCGAGCTGGTTGAAATTTTCTAGCGAGAGCGTAGCAAATGTATCTATTAGCTTATACTCAGTAGTACAACGCTTCATAGCCATTCGACTGTTTATTTTATCTGCGCAAGTCTTGAAACGTAAAACAAAGCGGGCTAACTGGCGGCCCGCGAGCCCTTATTCCCACTCCCTGATGCTAACGTTACCCCCTCCACTGCATCAAACCCCTCCACTAGCGCTACCCCCTCCACTGCATCGATTTCTTTCACTACGCTATCCTCTCCACCTCGCTAGCGATGAGGAAAGTAGAGGCAAGTGCGGGCCGCCGTTTCGAAGGTAAAATTTCAAACAGAGAGTAGCGAGTTGTGATAGCATGCAGGTATAATTCATTTTCTCTCAATTCACAAATTAATAAACATAGTTATCGGGACACTTCAAAGAAAAAGAACCAAGTTACTTGATGAGAATCGAAATTTTTAAAATGTCTAATTTGAACTAAAATTATCATTGTACTTCATTTTCGAGTTTGATGGACATTTAGCAATCAACGATATAAGTTAATAATGGGAAAGTTGATTTTTTTCGTAAAAATGTCGCTTGAATACTCGATCCGGCGCGGCGCGGCACGGTGACCCGAATTCGCCAACGCGTTCGTTTCAACGAACGTCGGCGAAAATCGGCGACGCGTGGAAATAAAATTCAATTTCTGTCGAGCGAACGATCCCTCGCTGCAGCTGGCTCGCGCAGCCAATTAACCGGGATACCAGTCGACCAAAGATCCCTGCAATTTCGGTCGGCAAACGCATCCCGTCGATAAGCGGCTCAAGCCTTAATCGCAAACGATTAATGCCTCTGCGTGATTAACGCTGTTCGTCGAAAATATCGCAGCAAACACGCGCCTCCGCGCGCTCGAATTATTCGACGCAGGGAACCCTAGGGAACACGGGGAAACCTAACCTAAACCGCGCCGCCGTCGCGTTTGTCGAAAATACTCAAGGCCGCAACGCGAACTCCGCTCGCTGGAGATTTATCACTCAAAGCGAGATACATCGGCGAGACACCGTTCCTCTCTCCACCGTGGTCATAAATAGACGTTACCATTTTATATATCGAGAAAACGCCACGAATATCAAGATAAACTAGCGCCGCCGTCTGCGCATTATTTCAAGAATATCGGCTTGACGTCTTGCTTCTTCGGAGGTAACGCGCGTCGCTCGTCACTCCCTCCCCCCCCCTTATTCCGACGCCCCATCTCCGACGAGTCGTATATAAACGAACGTTGACGCAAGAATGTCAAACATCCTCGAACGTTGAGTTGCGATTCAGTCTGCATTTCTTTTGACAATTCGAATGCGAAAAAGAAGTACAGCCATCCCTCCATTCACGCGGAGAATGTCGCGTAAACAGTCTGTACGAAAGAAAACGAAGTATTGGAAAGAGAAGCTGACACGAGATGTAAAAGTACATATTTATTTATTTCAACCAGAAGAAATAATAATAACAATGACATTTTAGAAAACAAAAGTAAATTTTATTCCCTATGTTACTACCGCTATTGTAATTCGAAACGTTCAACCTTATCTTTCCAGTTGGCACAAACTCGTTATCCACGTCGCTTGAAATATTTGCAAGTCCGACTTAATTTATTTAATGTTAATGTTAATTTTTCTCGAACCGTCTGTCCCCGAACTTATCTTCCGCTAAATTTAGCGTTATTTACTGCTAAAAATTCATTACTGTTGAAATATGTTATTTCATTGTTATGAAATATTGTTACATTTATCGGTAATATATATTGCGTTAATCAGTTTTTTGTATTCTACTCATCACGAAAAGTAAAATTTTTCCAAGGAACTACAGGTCGCAACCTAGTTCTCCTTTAAGAAGAACTTTTAATTAGCTCTTCTCTTCAAAAAATAGTTCTTTTGAAAAATGACTGAACAAAATTTCTCTATAACGTAACACTGCAGAGATAACAGCAACTTTATGGTTCCGAACACGTAAGAACAAAATTTCTCAATCACGTAACACTGCAGAGATAACAGCAACTTTATGGTTCCGAACACGTGGCTAAAACGGTTAAGTATTAAAGTGTAGCTTTCGTTATTAAATATCAAAGTCTAATTCATCATAACGCGAATCAGACAAGACCGTGCGTGTAAATTTCACTGCAATGAATTTTATAGACAGACGTCGTTGAATACCCGTCGAGTTAACGTACGACAAGTGGCAGCCACGCCAGTAATATACAACGTGACAACAACGTATTTTCGCCGACAAACGAAAAAGCCGAGAAAAGTAAAAGCTCCTGGCGCTCTGGATGGACGAGACCCCGATCCCGATCCCGATCGATGCTCCCCCGTCGGCCCCCGTTGAAACAGAGCGGGACAACTTTGTCGTACGACTGTGCACGCGTCAACGAGCCGTCATACAACGTTAACGTCGTATCAAAAGCCTTATTGATCTTAATTAAGTGTCTCTACTTAATGGTGGAATATCGATTAGCCTAGACGCGGCACGCCGCCCCTCGGCTCGATGGGTCAACGATCCCTTCTTGCGAATTGCGAATGATCGATGGCGAACGTCATCGGGGACCGACCACCGAGTGATTTATTGGTTTCGATCGGCCACCATAATACCGTGTCCCAGCCCCTCGGGCTCGTCCTTTAGGGCGCGCACTGTCTTCGGGTTCATCCATTTCCAGCCGACCTCTTTCCATCCGCGCGACCGTTATATTTATGAATTGCCGGTATGATGGCCCGCTCGCTCGCGCGAACCATCGCCTCCCCCACCATCCGCCATCTCTCCTTTGATCGACGATGCAAATTTTTTCCCCCAGAAACAAAATCTTCCGTCGAGCGGAAG
>KQ435883.1:1086445-1105108 GCA_001276565.1 Melipona quadrifasciata
AGCCGCGAGTTTCAGACTCGAATCGAGATCTAGATTGGCAGATTCGAAGGAAGAATTTAGAGAAACGAACCTCGAGCACCGACTTGAGGAAAATGCGACTGCCCGGCAACGAGTTTTCGTCGAGTCGCGACGCCAATTCGAGACGACGGTGAGCAGCAATTCCAGCTCGTCTCGATCACGATTTATCGATGGGCTAATTAAGGGTCGCGAGATAACGTTGACACGCAGCGAGGTCCGATCAGACGGCCGCATAATAGGTAATTAGAGGAGGATCCACCGGCGAAACAACTGCTAATTAACGGAGCTTCCTCGGTTCGCCAGACACGTTCGTCCGTGCAGCTGATGCCTCGGCCTCGCTTCTCCTATCCTAACGCGCTTTATCTATTCCGAAAATGCAGCGCTTGGCGAGCGCCTGCAAGTCAACAAAATACGCGTCAGCCAATTTCCCCGTGTCCACGTTGTAAGGATGCAATTAAGAAATTATACTTTGGAATTTTACAGAACGCGCGGGACGAGATTTTCTTCGCTCGGTAACTTATTGATGTAAAAATGCTACTGTATTAATTGCAATGCCACTGTACTGACTGTGAATCCGATTTGTATGTAATTCAATTTATTTCTTTTTTATTACACATTTAATTAGTTTTTTTCTTGTATTTTGACGTTTTATTGGAAAAAAGTAATTGGTCCCTAGCCAAAGTACCTAAAGACGACTCGTAGATGACCCTATTTCATAACACTCGACTCGTGCTCGGTCTTGTCTTTCAACGTTACTACGACGACGACGACGACGACGACGACGACGACGATGACGACGACGTTGCGAAACCGTTCGTCTCATCGCTAATTACCGCGTCAATTAGACGCAACAGCATCCTCGAGAATCAGATGCAGCCAGGTGTGTTTAAAGTACGCAATTTTCTCTCGGCTGGTCGAAGGGGAACAGCCCGGCGAAATAGCGAGAGATGCGGCTCGAGACTCGACCGGCAAAGAGGAGACTCATGCAGACCTCTGAGAAGGCTCGTTATCCGTGTGTACGAGGCTCAGACAAACAGCCTCATTTGTCACGCGCTGACCTTCCCCATCGCCCCTCGCTTCCTTCTTTCCTCTTCCTCTCTGCTACGCTCCGTTCCTTCGCCGTCACTCCTCGACACCTCTCGCCTTGCCTACGCGCTACCGACAACCTCTCCCCCCCCCCCCCCCCCAGCCAACCAAAAATCCACCACCCCCCTCGGTAGCTTTACGCCCTGCTAATTTCACCCTCCGCTCCGTCTCTCCTTTTTCGCGTCGGAAAGAACCTTTCGAATTTTTCCCTCTCTGCGCGGAGAACTGACAGTTCTCTGACGCTGAACGGGATAAAAAATCGACAGCGCCGACGTTGGTAGAAAAGTAAAGAATGAAACACTAGAAGAGGCCCGGAAAAACCGCCGAAATTAATTTAGACCTATCGGATATCTCGGAGAAAGGACGAATTATGCTACGAGCACGTAACCAAATTCACGGAGCTCGATCAAAAATTCAGACACCGCTACAAGATCTGTACAGATGCCTCAAAATCGAACGAAGGAGTAGAATATGCCGTCATTACAAAAAACAGGACAATCGAAAAAACGAAACGAAATATATTCTGTCTCATGTATATTTCGCGAATTTAAAATTTTAATATAAATGTTAAAATTCTTTTACACGGGACGATACGACCCTATGGAATTTTATATTAATTTATTTTTGCATTTAGTATAAAATATAAATTGGCCTTTGTTTAGGAAAATTATTAAATTTAAAAAACTTAAAGTTTAATTTAATTTAAAATTAATAGAATAAATTACTTTAGGGATAACAGCATTTTCCCCTTCTCCCCCAAATGACTATTTTTTCAGCAGAAGCACGCGCAATTTACGATGCTCTAAAGCAAAAGTGGCTAACTGGCGGCCCTTGTTCCCCACTTTGCTGATCGCTAGCGCTATCCCCCCCACTCCATCAATCCCTCCGCTGCGTCGCGGCCATAATAACTCGCGTTAGATACATATGTATACGTATAAATTGTTTTCTTTACCGTAGCTGATAAAGTTAAAAAAAGATTTGCACAAACATTGAGTGAGGGAGAAGATTCCATTTTTGTCTTTACTTTTCAGAATCATGCGAAGGATGGATTAAATCATCCGTCACTTCAATACGATGGATACAAATCTGTAGAATAAAATATAATCTCGATGTCGACGCACTGAAGAGAAAGACAAAATTTGTGGAAACAGAAACTGCCGAAACGAAGGTGGTGAAAGTATCCAACGGAGAATAATCTCGTTTCCTGACGTTGCTGAATCTTTATGGATCCCATCTTTCGGGAGGAAAGTGGAACACGAAGGTGCAACTGCAGACAGGAAGCAACCTTTAATTCCGCTCGAGGCTCTCGCTTTTCCGCTCCATTTCGACTCGCTTTTTATCGAGCCGAATCATCAAGAAAAACATCGGCGCCCAATATAAACGCGGCTGGCTGTAGAAAATAAAAAGCCTTTGCTTGTTTGCTCCCAGTTTATCGAACCTAGCTACGAGCGAGCAATTTCTTCAAGCTCCGAGGAAAATTCCAATTAACCGCCGCGGTAACTGCGGTCCTCCAACCCAATAATCCCGCGTACACGCGTACATACGTGTGCCAGTGAGTGTACCGGTGACGACTCCTCAAAGTCTCTCCATTCGTTCCTCCATTCGTCCGCATTATCGAGTGAAACGCGAAAACGAATTCATTGGTAGAGCTGCGCATTGGTCGCGGCGGAACTTTCGCCAGAGCAGAAAGGCGGTTCGACGATAATGCCCCGTCCTCTTCAACCCTCCCCACCCACGGTTCCCTGTTCGTGGCACTGTCCAACCGGAAATTAAAATAACCGTGCCACCTATCGTTAAACGCGGAGAATGGGGCCGTTTTATCTGGCGAGCTCGTAATTTACACTGCACGGAAAACTACTACGTGGCGTAGCTTTCCAACGCGAAATATCGCCACACAGCTCGAAAGCCACGTGAGAAACAAGATCGAAAGATAGAGCGTCAGAGCTTCAGCCACCCGGTATAGAAACGGACCGCCGTTAACCGGAAATTTCACGTATCGTCGTCTCGCTCTCTGCTCGTTATCTGCGCCCGCCTTTCACAAAATATTATCTCCGTTCGTGTTTAACAAAGACGACGAATTGATAGAGCAATAAGTAAGCAATTTCCTTCTTCCTTCGAGTTGCTCTAGAAACGCCATTAAACGCGCCTCTATAGACGTAGAGCGCACGAATCTCGATCAGCGTCCCATTACCGATCATTTCTGTGAACGACGATATCGCGACAATCGTGATACGTGGGTTCTTAATTAACTTCTTAGCCTCTCCTCTGGTGTTGCTTTTAAAAGTGCGTATCTACATTCAAACCACAGTCAAACACAATCAAACACAGAGCAGCTGTTGTAAAATTAAATTAAATCAAATTATAAGGAAATAACACTAAATATTTAATACTATTTATTTACAAAATTCAAACATTCATAATTTTCCTATTAAACGAACAAATCAAATATTTGGAGAGGATAAGAAGAAATTGGAAATTTCATTTATTTTTTAAGAATAGATATATATATATCCAGATTGACTTTCACCACAGAGACGAGGTATATAAATAGACTAAACATCTTGTGGGATTTCGGTCTTTATTTGGAGGAGGATTTTCGGTATTTTTATTCCGGCCCATAACCTGCAATACCGACGCAGTAACAAATCACTAGTTTTTTAGCGCGCTCTACGTTTAAATAACGGTGAGTTGGAAAACCAGCGAATGCGCCAAAAATGATTTCCGAGACTCATTACAATATTGTCACAAACAAAGTATATTTATATATTATCCCCAGGATAAATCACGAACTTTTTGATTCCTTAAAGCAGAGTTGAGATTGTTGGTTGATTTCAAAATTTCTATTTTATTCATAATAATAACAATAATTGAAGTGTAGCGGCCTAGGATTCCTCAAATACGAGTTTCGAACACTCGACTAGCACAAGCAGCAAGTGGCTGCGCGCCTAGCGTCGATGTCCTACCGATCTTCGACGTTAAGCAGCAGAGTGTGCGGAACCCCGCTAGGATGGGTGCGAACCAGCCTAGTAGGTTTAGTTACAACAACAAGCGTCTGGGGTAAGGAGTCGCTGCCATCAGCCCCACTGATGAGTCTAGGCAGTGATTTCGAGACGAAACGCAATCGCAAACGCCTTTCTATCACTCTCATTCACTCCCCTAAACCCTTACCGAAATTCCTTCCACAGCATCCTTCAGAACTTCCGTTTACCTGCACTCCATCATATAAATTGTTACCTTTAGAAGATTTTAAGTTAATGAATTTAATTTATTATCAGTTAAATTTGAAATTTATTCGCTTATTATATCCTTCGTATTTAACATTTATTTATTGTTAGTTTATCGATCGATTTAAATCGAATTCCCTTCGATTCAATTGAAGGTGAATCTGAATTAGTTTCAGAATTCAGCTCGGAATATTATAAAAGATTATCTATTACAATTCTTTCATCCGAATATAAAAGACTTTAGTAATCATTCTTTACGGATTGTTGCACGATTGATTTCAAGATTTTCATCACTGCCCTCTTTCAAATCTCAATTTCAAAAATCGACCAACAAAACGATCGATAAAGTAACTGAACGCAATAACAGTTAAAGCTCCCGTTCTCTAAATATTTGCAACGGAGAGGAGAAAAACGTGCCAGTTCGCCAGACTCCCATCGGCGTGACGTGACGAACAATCGAGGGGACAAAGATCCGGCGCAATCGAAGCGACAAAATCGACAACGCGTTTACAACGATTACAGGGCGCGCCGTTGGCGTTAAACTACATGGAGATTTACGAGTCGCCGGCTGTCCTTCTAGCTTTTATTAGTTATTATTTGCTCGCAGTTAATTCATTTATTCCGGCCATTACCGCGCGCGATGGGATCCACGGGCCCATCGGCAAAGGCAAATCGTCCAAATGGCAATTACGCGCACATTCGCGCAACGAAAGCCAGCTGAAATTGAGATTTTATTGACGCCGCGCCGTTTCGCGCCGACTAGCACCATAATCTGGATTACATTTACATACGTTAATCCGCGCGGATCGCCGCGTAACGATCGTCGCCCCCGTGTGAATTTCTTTCACACCGGGGGATCAAACACCTGAAATCACTGCGGACAAAATTCTGTCCAGTTCTGATCAGCCTTCAAATCGTTCGTCCCTTGTGTTAGAAATTAGGGGGTGGATTAGTCGGTGGAAACTCGCGGTCTTTTTCGGAAATTCTGGGATACTGAGCGGTTAATAATGTTAATAACAGTCAGAAAGTTCGTCGTCCTTGTCTCGTGGCTAGACCAGAAGTTGCCAATCTCTTTCATTTCTATGAATGATCCTGACGACACACCTCTGTGACACGTGATTCAAAAAATAAATTTTCAAATAATAAGTGTGTGTGTTTTTGAAGTATTTTTTGAATGAATGAATTTTTTAATAATAATACGTGCAGGAAGCCTAAATTAACTTGATCTAAACATGTTTCCAAAGAACATGACGTTCATGAAAAAAAAAAAAAAAATAAAAGACAATCGAAATACCTTGTGAGAAATTGTTTAAAAAAAGATAGTAAAACGAACTGACATGACAAACAGCAAATAAAGGTTTTAAAGCGCACTGAAAAGAGAACTGAAATGCACAAATAGAAAATAATTTCAATGGAAGCTCTTTCTGTAATATTTCACTTATTTAAATTCTTATGAAATAAAGTAAAATTCAAATAGTATAATTTGAGCTCGTTTTAATAAAGTAAAGTGCAAAAAGTTCACTGTTAATAATTCATTCTCGAATTGAATCGCCCTCCCCCCTCTCATAGAAAATTAAATTGTGTACCTTCCTGGCTTTTTTTCTCAAAAAAATCTTTTGACCTTAAAATTCAAAGTTTCGCGGCATAGACGTATTTCCATCGAATGTAGAATTCGACAAACTTTTCTTTCCACCCTGTACTTTGAATTTCTTCATTTCAAAAATGATTTTGTACCACGTAGCGAATGAAAAACTGAGGACACGTGTTTCTTCAAAATTTAAACGCGGATTATCATACCATCTTTTTTCGCAGAGTTACACAATTTTTCATTGTTGTACAATTGATATGGCTTCTCATTGTTATTGGTAGAATTACGTTCTTTCCTGTATTTCTCTGTATGATGAAAGCGGCGCACGCGCGTCGATCCAATATGGATCGTGGTGGATCGCCAGACGATATGTTACTCAACATTACGCAATATCGATACTCCGATTAGCTACCCATTAATCTCATAATACATCGTTCGATGATTTCAGAGCTTGGACCGGATATGCGTAAGCCATCCGACGATCACGCGTCCGAATTGAAACGTCAGCGTTCGAGCTATTATTAGCCAAATGGCTCCCAGTAGGAGATTGAGAGCTTTCGGAGATTTGCCGATTTTAACTGTCGAAAACGAAGCGACTTTAATTGGGCGACTGGTGAAAAAAAAGAAAAGAAAAGAGAAGAAAAAAAGGGGGAAGAGTTGAGGGGGAAATTAGCGGCGCCCGACGAAATTAGAGTGGCAACTTTGTTCTCTTTCGGATATCTCATTAAAATTGTTTAGTGCTTGCCAACTCGCGGAACGATATTACGGCCACCTCGTTAGCCGGTAGAATGGATGGCTACGCCGATGTACAATGGCATTATACCCCGGAGAGCCACAACCCTGTTAAATAAAGCTTCGCTTATGTTTTGACAAACTCAAGTGCTCGGGACGAATAAGCCGCGAGAAATTAAAACGTACAAAAGTTCCGAGCTGGCGGAAAAATTTTTTATACCCCCACCCGTTCACCCTTCACTCGCCACCCCCTTCGCCTCCCCAGGAAACCTGGTTGTCGGGTAAAAAGCTGAAATTAATTTTAATCCGGCCGCTTTTAATTAAAAGCGTTTCTTTTTCCGCGGTGCGAACGCTCGAATCCCGAGGAATCGTTTCCTTTTGCATTATTCTGGCAACCGTTGCAAAGATTATAATCAAATATTGTTGTACGTATAAAATTTATACATAGATGTAATTAATTATTAAAATTTGCAAATATAAAAAAAACTGCACGATTTGTACCCCAGTACGATTCGTCTCGTCTCGCCCAGAAACAACTGTTCCGACTAGAAAATGAAGACTGTGCAAACATTTGAATCGACACGAAACAAATTACAGATGCGATCGCTCAGTACCAAACAACGCCACTCCTACTCGAGGTCTACCCCACGCCCCCTCGCGAATCACGTGACCCAAATCAACCAATCGCTAATTTTCGTTGCATCAGCGTTACACCTGAAGAGGCCCGATTTTCTGGATTACCCCCGCTAAAATCACTTTCAGTGATAATATGTATTATATCTGGATATAAAAATATATATTGTATATTGTATATAAACGTGTATTGTCACAAAGTGATTCACGTAACTTGCACGCCTGAAGTAACTTTTAAATTATCACCCTGTATATACACAGGGTGTCCCATATGTAGCTATTCACTTAGCAATTTTTTCTTAAACTATTCGCTGTAGAAAAACATGTCAAAACTTTTTTTAGGAAATTGAATTCTCTTCTAAAGGGACGGTTTATCAAGTTGATCATCGGAAAAAGGAGGCCGACAACTGTTAACAACGCGAAAAAGTTCACAAAAGTAAGAAGTGACTTGCCGTCGCGACGTGAAACGGGCGCCTGGCATTAGCATATCAACTTCCTCGCGTGTGACGCGGTATATCTCCACGATAGAGCGCATCAAATATCGGTCGACCAAGGCGAGGCTATGCGACGCGAAGCGACACGACGAGATTGATGAAATTTTCGAATCTCTTTCACTTGCCATCTCTCTTTCCAGAAACCACTTTAAACTCAAGATTAAAACGCCCGATAGGTGAGAGAACCGATAGAGAAATCTTCCGAAAGTAGTCGATCAAGTGTAAACGTACGAACAAAAGCGAGATAGCGAGGCCGACGAAAAAGCAGAGTCGCGAAATCATTGTATCTATTCACTAGCAGTATTCTTTTCAAAACCAAACAGATGTCACTTCGACAAAGAAGAAAATACTCAAGTATGAAATATGCAATAAAAAATGTCTTTAGGTCTTAATAATCTCACCTCTAAGTACATATTTAACAATAGGTTCAAAGATTTACGTCATAAAAAAATCTGCTCCATCCCCACTTTATATTAGACTCAATCAATTTCTTGGTTCGGTTCCTAAAACTCCCGCCATAGAACGTAAACAAGAAAAATAGCACCTTCGGCCTTAAATTAATTCTGAATTAATTTAGACTTAGCAAATATATCTAGAGAAAGAAAAACACAAATTGAGCTATGAGCACAAAACCAAATTCATGAAGCTTAACCAAAAACACAGATGCCTCAAAATCGAACGAAGGAATAGAATATGCCATTATTACAGAAGACGAGACAATCAAAAAAAGTTTACCCCTCCTCCTATTGTCTCAGCAGAAGCAATTTACGATGCTCTAAAGCAGAGGTGGCTAACTGGTGGCCCTTGTCCCCCACCTTCCTGATCGCTAGCGTTATCCCCTCCACTGCGTCGATCTCACCCCCACTGCGTTGAGAGCGTCGCGGCCATAATACTCCGGTTAAATATATACGTATACGTATAACTACAGCTATAAAGTTAAAGAGAGATTTGCACAAACTTTAAATGACAATGAAAATGGGAAGATCTTTATCTTCCCAAGATCATCCGAAGAGAACGCTTCAGTACTCGATGGACACAAATTTACACTACAAAGTACAAATACCATGCAAGTACCTAATCGTTAATGATCCCGACGTCGATGCGACTTTAAGCACAAAACAAACGCTGGCACGGCAAACGGGCAAAGGGAAAAGTCGACTCGGCGAAGGAAGGCCTGGCGTTGGACGGTCGAACGAAAGCAATCCTTGCATACTCTCCGGTAAAATATGAATCCGTGCACTCAACACGATGACGCGAACGCTTCTCGCGACAAATCGAGAAGTAAAGAAGAAACAAAGAGAGGAAGGAGCCACGAACGGGAAAACAATGCAACCGCGAGGAGCTTTCCCGACATTGCAGATCCTCCTTCCCCCCTTCCCCTCCCTTTTCTTCTGTGTCCAGAAGAAATTTCCCAGAGAAAAACACCAACGATCCTGTCCCGTCGACCCTCGTCTCGTTTAAACTTGCCACTGCCCTCCCGCTCTTGAGAAACGGTAACCAGTTCCTTCTCATCTACATGCTGCAAGCTTTCTTCGCCCTTATCTTCGAGCCGGGCCCGCCGCTTCTATTTTCCAACGGCGGCGAATGAAAAATATTAAGCGGACCGTGTTGTTTGTCAGGGAAGGGGGCGGGGGAGGGTCGCGTTCGCGTGCCCAGCTGAATGCCTCGCTCGTACGTAACGTATTATGGCAGAATGTAGGATGCTTTAAAGGATAAAGTGAAAGGGCCGAGCGCGTTACCGGGCGAAATCGCCCGGGCGTGTTTCTAAAGAAAATTGCACGCAATTTTCTCCGAGTGGTAGACGTCTTCATGTTAATGAGTTGAAAGGAAAGGAGAGGAGAGGAGAAAGGAAGGAGAGAGAGGGAGGAAAAAAAAGGAAGGAAAGAAAGGAAAAGACAGCTAGCGAACTGGCGAGGCAACGGCGATACTTTGCAACGCGGCTCGACGCTGGAATAAACGGGTCGCTTAAGAAACAAGGAAAAAAGCAGCAAAACAACAGGAAAAAGAGGGAAGGGAAAGGGAAGGGGGGGAGACGAGGGAAAGTGCCGCGCGGTGCTGGAGCGATTATACGCGCACTCGGTGTAACGACTTAAACGAACTCCAAGCAGACCGTTTAATTCATCAAATTAATCCCCCCAATTATACGAGAAATTGCATTAGCTCGGAAAGTTTCCGAAGGAGGGGCGGAAAAAGTGCGGGCGAAGAGCTTCGCGAAGAATTTCATTTAAAAACCGATAATTCGATTGTAGTCGGTGCCCCGAACTTTGATCGCTGTTGCCGTAAAAAGCGTAACAAAGTGGATTATTTCGCTCGGGCAGCAGATATCGCTCGCTCTTCAAGTTCGCGTGGAAGGCGGGCGTCGTCGAAAGTAGCCGAGACAATGTTGGCCAACGTTAGCCACGCCAACGTTGCTGGAGATTTCGCGCGGAAACCAGCCAAGCTCTATAGCGCGCGTTTCAATTAGACACGCCTTTTAAGACCGGTGGCAACGGTTTCAGAAATAGGTTCAGATAGCAAAGCTAATTTTATTAATTGACTCATTAGACGCGTCGCGAATTAGCCGCAAAGGTCGACCACCGGGTAATTACCGCGGAAAGAAGCTTTTCTGCTTTGAAAAGAATGTAAAACGAATCGATTCTCTATGCTGCAAGAGCGGTACCATCTTCTTCTACGTATATACACCCCCGCTCGGAAATCTTAGAGCAAGTACTACATGTTTATAATGTATATTTATTGTATTATATTTGCTTGATAGTACACTATAAATATCAATTATAAATTACGTACAACAAGTATAGCACTTAAACGAAAAACTGCACGACTTGTACCCCAGTACGATTCGTCTCACTGAACGGTCCAGAAGTAACTGTTCTGACTAGAAAATGAAGAAAATTTTATTGATACGCAAACATTTGAATCGATAGAAAACAAATTACACGCGCGATCGCTCAGTACCAGACAACGCCACTCCTACTCGAGGTCTAGCCCACGCCCCTTCGCGACTCAAATCAACCAATCGCTAATTTTCGTTGCATTGGCGTTGCACCTGAAGAGGCCCGATTTTCTGGATTACCCCCGCTAAAATCACTTTCACTGATAATATGTAAATTACACATAAATGCATAAATTGTACACACAATAGGAGATATACAATATAATTAAATACAAAACATAGCTACTACACTCTGTTAATATGCCAATATAATATTGCATATATATTGTGTACATATCAATGCGTTACATATTGTATTATATTTTGTATATATATCATTGTATTATATCTTCTGTTATTACATTACAATACAAACGTACAATAAAATTAAATTAAATACAAAATACGTTTATTTATGTTTAATTTTGAATTAAAATACCTACTAAAATAAATCCATAATTTTTTCTATTATATATCTTTTTTAACTTGTTCATGAACTTAAATTTAATTCGAAATTAATAAAATTAGCCTTTTATTACATTTTGACGTTTTATAATATAATGGATGGGAAGAAATTTTTTACCCATCCATTCCAAAATCTTGTCGAAAACGAAATCTTCAATGAAAAAATGTCCTCTCTTTTCAGGTTGCACCACCCTATGTGCATCCGTGTAACATACGGAACCAGAATTTCCTTCAGTTGTTTGGTCAAAATGGCAACCGACGGACGAACCTCGAGATTATAGGGAGGTTCCAACGGGAACAGAAACGGGAATGACGCGCGTTCGTTTCGAACGCTGAGCCGGAAAAGGCTAAACAAATTCGAAATAACATGACGGACTGCGTCTGTCCTCGATGTCTTCATTCGTCGTGTCCTCTGCCGCACGCCGAGCCACCCTACGACGAGATCAGCCACGAAATCGATAACAACTTCATATCCGTGAAAGTGCCGAAAAACAGGGGGAAATTCGAACCCGAGAGCATTCAGCAGCAAGAGGACAGACTCAGTTTCGACTTTAATTGCGCAGATTCCCAAGGTAAGTTGCTTTCTTTCTTTCTTTATTCCGTTAAGACAGAAAAAGAGAGAACCTTCTATGGGCTGGAATTTTTTTCATAACTATAAGAACATTTGTGTAAACGTAAAATCAACCTGTAAATACAGATTAACAACGAATTCAGTAGTTTCGACGATTTTATTATAACGAGTATGTTTTGTAACCTTGAAGGACAACGGTTTGCGCTTGTGTGTTAAATATGGATAAAGGTTACGTAGTGAAGTATAGCAAAGATTAAGTATGGAATTCTATAAAACAGTTTGTGCTTGGCATTAAACATAGATACACGTTGCATTTCGAACGTTTTATTTTTGGACCCCCCTTTGCACCCTCGTCTGACGATTATTTACCACTAAATTCATCGTCCTTGTCAATAATATTTATGAGTCTTCGGGTATGATCTTCGTTCAAGTCAGAATTTAATAAAAAATCTTTGGACCTATTATCTGTTACATAAACATACATGCTTCTTATTCTTATTGCTATATATTCCCCTATTCGTAATTCCAGTACAACCATTGGGAAAAGCTCTTGACAATTTTTGTTGCGTGTAAATTCGATCGATCGATCAACGTTTTTAATCTGAATAAATTATCTCTGATGCTGTGCAACGTTCTGCTTCTCGAAATATGGAAATTCGCAGCCGAGCTTCTGCTATCCGAATTGCGATCCAATGTAATTTCGGTTATAATCGTACAAACGCGTACGATTATGTTCTTCCAACAGATGCGATACACAACAACAAGTTTTCAGTTTGATTCCGCACAATCGCGATCGATAACGTGGCCCTACGTCATTTCAAATTCTACAGTTGCACGTCGGTAACGTAATTCAACGCCATTTTAAATTTGGCGCTTAAACATCAGACCGGAATATGGCTGAATACAATTCTCATTTGCCCAGTAAATGTATAAACATTCAGTAAATAAGCGAAGCTTATAATCAATTCAATATATGAATATATATAAGTGGACAGTAATAAAATAACGAATAACGTGAACAATAATACTGCAATTGTCCAAATAATAATAATATCGCTGAATATAATTAACATGATAATACCAAATTTGCAAAGTATTAACATTTGCATGCTAAGAAATTGGTTATTCAATAATATTTATGATTGATTTGATATTATGATTTTTTATTCCTATTGCTCTTTTATTTTTATGTGATTTTAGGCCTTTGATATATAAAACTAAAAAGCAACTTATGGCTGTCATGACTTGAAAGTCACAAAGATATATCAAAGTAACAGAATGATTATTGAAATGTATATAAATAGGATGTTATTGATATAGAAACTAACAGTAAGAACAAACACCAATAGAAAAAAAAGATGGTTCCTTCTATCTGCAAACAACTTGCAAAAGCAAAGCAAAAGATATTTGAGGTTAGAACTGATAATTTGAACTCTGATATTTGAGGTTAGAATTGATAACCCTTGCCAAAAATGTTACTGTTATTAAAAAGACATTATAGAACAAGATGTATACGCCACTTTGTGGAAAAAGAATTAAATTATTTAATAAAATATCATGTTGGTATATCAATGACTTGAAAGTTACACTTCATACAGATCCATGTGTTGAACACAGGTGAAAAGTGCAAGGTAGGCTGCACGAAAGTCCACGTGATACCGCACCAGTACCCACCGGCGAAAAGACCTGAGGAGGAGATGCTCTCGTTGAAGACTAGGAGGCACATTATGCCCGATAATCTGAAGAACACTTTGGAGATTGAATTCAAGGCGGCACGAAATTACATTCCCCTGCCGGAGCCCGGGCCAGCTCCGCCCATAATTGTGCCAAAGCAGCGTATTAGGAGAAAGAGAAAAGGCAAGGGCAAGCGTAAAAGGGAGGAGTAAGAAAAGGCCTGCAACACGCAAGGAATGTAAAAGGGACGAAGATAAAGAACTAGGTAACAGATTCGCGAGTAATGCCTTGTGCTGCAAAAATACAAGGTTTGTCTCTGGTCTTTTTAGAGAGGAGGAGACGGACGATTCACCTCCTTAGGCGGAATACGTTTGAGCGGGAAATCGGCACTCTTTAGGGATTCACGAGTGACACGAAACTAAAGGCTACGAGGCTAGAGGATCGGGAGGCCGAATAATGAAACGATAAATCACGGGCATTATATTCTTGCGTCGTCTTGGAGGACGATAAATCATTTCGCGTACCGAAGACGTACGAACGCGCGTCCTCGGTATTAAACGTTTTCGGAGCCATTGTCTTCCCCGTTGAGCGACCGACGTCTTTTCCATCTGAAATTTTTAACTCTGTATGCACTGAGCACTATGATATTTGCTCTGAAATTTATCACATAACACCGTATCGGATATTCCACAGTTCGTCTACGTATCGAAGCTCTTATTTTAAAAGAACAATGGGTGCCCCACTTTCCCCTCTTATTTTAGAAAAACAATTTTACCCTACTTTCCCCTAAATCTTACACCATCCCCCTTGTGTTGAATTTCCAGGCAAATTCGTTTCAATTACGGCAATGGCCGATGGGGGGACCGTTGCGAGATAAAGAACGTCTCGAATCCTCGCTGGAATGTCGTCTGGAATTAACAAGATTCGCGGTGATAGGTCGTTAAAGTCTAGTCTGAGAATCTACGAGCAAACGGAGCACCGAAGGGAAAACACTCGAGCATAGAACGAAGAAGATACGAAGAATCGCGATTGACGAAAGTTGTATCGTGAGTATTCAATTCACGAGGTCGTACGAGCTCGAAACGCGCATGGACGATGATACTCGAGCCCTGGCGAAAGTTTTCACACCAGACAGATCGAGGCGTGCGTTCCTACGGAATTTTCCACTGTCGTTCCAAAAGAGAACCCGTGGAAAGAAAACACGTGTACGCGTGCAAGCATAATTGATGCAAGCGAAATTTTATCACATACGGTGTACGCACACATACACATGTACAGCGTACGTGCAGATAAAATACGCTCTTTTCAAAGCGCGCCGGTTTCATCAACGAGAATCGAAATAAAAATATTTACACGCTCCTCCGCCAATCCCGCGTTCCATTTAATGAAAATGCCCATGTATAAACATATATATATATATATACTCGAGGAGAGACGCATTAATCGCGGAACCGATGTCGACGATTAAAGTCGCGTTGAGCCAATATCTCCTACTTGTACCAATATCCATATTTGTGTCAATCTAGGCCAACTTGATTCTTTCACGCATTTCTTCGCGCTACAGGCCATCTGTTGTAACTAAATGCAACTAAACTACATGTAATAACTACAACTACAGGTTATAACTTACCAACGACCTACAATAATGATTTACGATACTACAATATACCTAATAATCTAGTAAAGTGTGGTACACTTAAGCGTCAAAACATGGGTCAATAGGTAATGTTCCGTTATGTTTTCTACACACCATCATTTTAAGGGTACTAAATCAAATAACTGTTGAATGACTGATCCAATATTTTTTTTGTTGCAATTACAGTTACTAACATTTGCCTATAGGCGCTTTTCGCTCTAGCGGGCCGAGGTAAGTTGAGCACCTATAGGTAGCCCAAGAGGTTAACGAGGTTTTCAGAACCGTTGCCGCTTAAACTGGCTTATCATCGGGCCTACGAAAATGTCGTTCGGCAAACCTCGTGAGACTGGGATTAACGCGATGGACATATTCCAGGGTTGTCTTGCCGCAAAGCAGCCTTTAACCACCTCGGTCAGATCTCAAATGCCCTAACAATCTCAGCCTCTAACAGTCTCAGTTATCTCGACTAGCTCGCATTACTCCCCTCGACTGTTCTCGCATTATCCTCGCGAGATTAAAGCAAAACCGCGAAAGGTCTCCTTCGCTCTTTGCACCCTCTTCCTAGCAGATCGATCGAACCACCAAGTCCAGGTAGTGCGCATCGACCTGGTTGTCAAACCGTTTAGGTTACGCCGGACGAAAAGCTGCAATTCCAGCTCTGCAGAGACAATTTTTCGTCGCGTGCGCAACTATCGCAAATTAGCGTAATTCGCGGGTCAACCAGCGATCGGAAAAGCAGGATCTGGGGAGATTCGACTCCGTCTGCAGGCGTTCCCCCCTCTATAAATATTTATTATCAGCAAACAAGGACCAAAGGAGAAGAGCCCCTTTGCTGGAAATCACGCAACGAACTCGATCGTGAAAGCGTTTGCTTGTACTTTAAACGATCTTCCTCGGTATACTGTATAATTCAGTGAAATTTGAATTTATCGCCGGTACCGCGTTTCCCACGACCCCCCTTCACCGCTGGGCGAGGAGGCACCTGCTCCCCTCGTTGGCATTCCGGTCTTGGACGGCCGGCTCCGATTAAACGGAGACGCGCCACGCTTCGTTCGAATCTCATCGTGTTACGCCAGAAGAAATTCCAAGTAAATCGATAGGCAGAGGAAGGCAGCGATCCGTCGACGTTCGAGAGCCGAGAGCCGAGAGCCGAGAGGCAACTAGAAACGAAAGGATACCCACCACCCCCTGGCTGGCGCGATAACCAACTTTATCCGGACACGAGATTTCTCGCGGAAAATACACACAACCACCCACTGATTCTGCGGCGTGCCGGGAATACGTTGAACTCGGGGCTGAATTGACGTTTGACCAGCCCCTCTCCGGCCAGCGATACGAAAATATACCGTAAATACGCTCGCTTCGCTCTCACCCTCTCTCGATTCCCTCCCCTCCCTCCCCTTTAGACACCGAGTTTGCTACGTGCTCGGAAAAAGGAAAAAGAAAGAACGTTACCGCATTGCCTGAAAAACGTTGCTCAGCAGCGTTTCCTATCGAGTCCTTGATAATTGTCGACCGTGTTCAACCCCCCTATTAGATTGAATCGTAAATAATTTCCGCTTCGGTAAAACAACTTTATTTATCGATAATAAAGCAAATAAATATATCCTAATCTATAATATTATATACTCGCCATTATCTGCAATTACTACTGCCATTTATTAGGTAGCTTGTTTTCGTTTCGATAAAACAACTTTATTTGTCAACAAAGGAAGCAATACGTCAAGTCAATCAATACTGCTGTAATAAGACTGAAACATATTAACGGGTTCAGTCGAATTTGATGAATCATTAGAACGACAAATGCTTCATCACATAATTTGTTCCCAAAAACATTTGGAAATTATTATCACTGAAAGTGATTTTAGCGGAGGTGCAACGCTAATGCAACGAAAATTTGCGATTGGTTGATTTGGGTCGCGTGATTCGCGAGGGGGCGTGGGGTAGACCTCGAGTGGGAGTGGCGTTGTCTGGTACTGAGCGATCGCGCCTCTAATTTGTTTCGTATCGATTCAAATGTTTGCGTATCGATAAAATTTTATGGCAAAAAAGTCGTCTTCGTTTCCTAGTCAGAACAGTTACCTCTGGGCCTTTCCCAGGGGTTTTTTGTGATTCGAACTTTTTATCTTTCGATCGTGAAACCTTTTAATACGGCACGTAGTACACTGTCCGCTACTGTACACCATTGTCGGATACCACTATCGAGAAACTGTCATTTTGTTCGGGACGGAAACGCTATCCTCGCTGGCCACTGGCCACGGTATTATCCAGCTGGTGGAATAAGCATCGGGCCAGAGTCGAGTCGCTCGGTCAATTTTCCCGAGCAAACGCCCGGGCTGCGCGATGCTAACAACGAGTTTCGGTAAACAGATTAAACCTGCGCCGCTCGAGACGAGTCACGCAGGTGAACACCAATTGCGTTCATTATGAAGGTAATCGGGTGCACCTGAGCCGCGCGCGACCGCGGTACACGCCAGTACGATACGCTGGCGGAAAGTATATCGATATCGTTGGCAACAAGCACCAACAACTTACGCGTCAATTTTCTCGTGAAACAGAGAGAGAGAGAGAGAGAGAGAGAGAGAGAGAGAAAGGAAAACGCTCCACAAGACGAGAATTCCAACCTTGCGCGAGTACTTTACAATCTGGCAACGACAAAGCGGCTAAGATTTCGGCGAATCGACGGAATTCCGATAGGAAAAGCAAAGGGGGGAGAGACCCAACGAAAATCCCGTAAAGGGATTTGCAGTTTGAAATTTGGTCGAACGAGGAGCTCCGGATCCTGGATACTGGTTCGCACGATTCCTTCGTCCTCCCGGACAATCCTTTACGATTTCGTCGCGGCTGTTAACGGCCGGGCCCGAGGAAAGTTCTAAGCACGAGGCTACATTTGCATTTCTCGAACACTTAGGTCCGAGCGGCGGCACCGGCGTTATGCAAATCTCGATTCGTCTCGGCTAGAAAACTCGTAAAATTACCGAGCTTTCTCCGCGATAAAGCCCTCGGAATAACTGGCGCGCCACGCGCGTGCACTTTCGTTTCTTTCACCCCGCTCGCGCAGCTAGCCATCTAGGCCATCCAGCGTTATCGCATTATCGAGCCGTTTTGCCTCGATATTAAAACGAAATTGCGCGGCCACGCAATTCCACGATTCGGGCTCACCCGTGCGTCTGTAAATTCCTTCTCTCCGTACTTGCGCGTTAACTAATTGATAGCCGCGGTGCAAGGAACCATGATATTTGATCACCGCTTAATTAAACTAAACGCGTTAACAGACGTAAAACTCGTTAACAATATTGCGCGAATCAACGGAGCATTTGCAGCACCGTTTTACTAACGTCTGCGTGTAAGTACGTGGTGGTTCTGGGTTCTAGAATCAAAGGTGTGCATTCGTATCGGATATCACGTCGAAACGATAAAGAACGAAACACGAGTGGCTAAAAGACTGTGCGTTGCCAAATTTCGTTCAATTTTTCACGAAACGCGAGATGAAACTTTGTAACACAAATTGTCCCGTGTCGCAACTGCGTAATTCAATTTCTTTTTTTTCTTTTTTTTTTTCTACCAGAATATCAGGTAACAAGTTTACATTTTCGTTTTTCAACGAGTG
>KQ435883.1:1114077-1145018 GCA_001276565.1 Melipona quadrifasciata
CCACTTAAGAGTAATTATTAAATACTACCGTGTATCTGTCATCAAATCTTATAAATTGTTTTGTTACGTTTGGCATTATTCATGGCGAATGGCTTTAGCACTACCGTATCATTTCCATATATTTTTGTTTGTGTTTACTTAACATTTCAATCATGGTTACCAATTGCTTTATTGTTGGCTAGAAAAAGTAAATATTCATTTACAAAGGAATATTTATATGATTGTAACGCATCCGCGCATGTAGATTTTGAAACGTACCTGAGTTTTTGATAAAACTTGAAGTTCTTTTAAATGAGAAACACAAATATGATGCAAAGTGGCCAAATCTCTTGCTGTATCCGAAACACAACTTCTGTTTCTTGGATCTGCACCTTCAGATTCTGGTTTTTCAGTTACGTTCTATAACATGAATTCAGATGATTTTGCATTTAAGTTTGATCGTACATCATAGGCGACTACGATTAAAATGCATACTACTTACAGACAACTGATCCAGAAAAACAACCATTCTTTCTTTGTTTTTGAGAATAAATGGATTAACTACCTCCATATATGGTTCCTTTCCGCCAAATTCTACCAAATTAGCCAGATTTTGTAAACATTTCGCAACCATTACTAGCGATCTGCAAAATCATTTAATGAGAATTAACAAGCAATTTATTCAATTACGAAATTCTTACGTTTAATATAGACCTACCCTACCTTGCAGCAGCTGGAGGTGGTTTAAATGACCTAGGATTTAATATGGCAGGGCAAAGTAGGCGTAAAAATATAAATCCACTGACTACTCGCGTTCTGACTAGTCTTTCATGTGGCCACTTGGCAACAACTGCTCTTTGCAAACATCCACAAATATATCTCAAGGTTCTTGGACATGCATCAGGACTTGTAAAAATGCTTAACGTCACTTCATCTAAAACCTAAAATAATATCGATTGTAAATTACACAATCATTTGATATACTTCATTATCAATCTACATTCACGTTTACCTGCAGTAAAAATTCCGCGTTACTGCACGCATCTTCCGGAGAATCCATTTTTGTTGGATTTAGTTCACAGCTCTGTTTACTTTCAATTAATTTCACTATGGTGTCGCGTAAAGCGGCTTTCAAAAAGGAGGTACAAACTGACTTCATATATAAATCCATTAAAGTAGTTGTAAGGCTAGCAGCTCTAAAAAGTGTTGGCGTTTCATCTTCTTTGTCCACCTAAGTAAACCAATAGGCATCCTTAGTAAGGAAAAAAAAGAGACCTTCCCATTAACTATAAATATAGATGTACATACTTCCGCTTGATTTAATGATCTCAAGAGATCTGCTTCTTTTCTTTCATGCCTAGACAGATACATTACTAATTGAATATAATCTTCTTAATTGAAAGGAAAAATATCTAATAAATTGTATATATTTGTTTATACCTAAATATTCTAAGTAAACTATTTGCCAGTGGTACTCTATCCAAGTGACACACATCTGCTAATGCCCTAACAACATGCAGTTCTGGGTCCAATAGTAATTGTTGCAATGGACTATACTCTTCAGGAGGCATCGCTAAATCGTGTCGGTATCTGCAATGTGACAAATACGTGAAAAATAACAATTCTATGGAAACAATCAATACCCTAAATATACAATATGTTAAAAAATATTTTTACATTTCTACCTTATTCGTAAACGAAGTACGCCCCATTCGCCAATCGGAGTAAGTCCTGACAATGGATACCATTCATCCATTTCTTCGCCGTTCGTCAAACTCGCCAATTCGACTGTCAATTCTGCCACTTCCGTATCTTTACTACGTTTTCCTTTGTTATACAATGTTAAGGAAAATGACATAACATCCGGTGGCACATCCCTACAAAATCATTTACGGTAAATGTTAGTGAAACGCGCCAATACTTAAGAGGACAAGTCATATACATACTCTAAAATGAATTCTTCATCCCAAATTGGATGTAATCCAGTCTTAACTTTTGTGCGAGCAACTTTTACATTATTTAGAGCCACTATTATGAATGGGTTTGGTACTAATTTATATGGAAGTCTATGAGCGTCTAAAATATGCAGATGTAATGAACGTAATTCACGAAGACGAGCAACCTTTGGCGCACGAGTAAGTTGTGATACACATAATGGTTTCAAGGCATTAATCCAGTCTAAAGCATTCTCGGAATTCGGAGCAGCCAAATATGTTATCGTGGCCAAACATGGTAAAGCACGTTCAACTAATTGAAAGCAATGAGGTCTATCGAACACGCTTTCATGAACCTAAAAAAACTACATCTCAGAAACGAACATTGACAACAATTCGGTTATTATAACGCTTACGTAACAAATAATTCTTTTTTTTTATACACAGAAGGTAAACTGCCAGTGTTAGTATAATTACATACATAGGACATATATATTTCAAACATAACACGGTCTGAAAACTGACACGATTATGTAGAAAAATGAAGTTTGTTTCGACTATAAAATTTGATCTACCTGATATAAATAAGCACAGCTTAAATCGATAAGACCTTTAGGTTTGGTCCTCTTCGGATTGTCATACAAATATAAATGAGTATCAGTTGCATCTACTAAAAGTACAAAATACAATGCTTTCCACTTTTTATTCTTCTCTGATTTCTTTTCTAAATATCCTTGCATTTTAATTCCCTTGTTTTTCTTTGCTCCAGATTGTTCACGACATTCTCTAAGAGTTGCGTATATCTTTTCCGCGTGTTGCACCTCTCTATTGACCCTCACGCTACCATCAGGCTCAGTCACCATCGCTTGAACTAAAGTGTGACCTTCGACTATTTGTTCTTTCCGATATCTGGAAACAATACTTTGGTATACTATAACTTCAAGATTCAAAAAAGACGTAACATACCTGTTTATAACGGCATCAAGACATTCAAAAGTTCTACCGCCCATGAGATAACGTACACCTTTTTTTTCAATCCTAAATCTTTGAATTTGATTGTTTATATGAAAAAAGAGTGAATAATCTCCAGGACTATTGTCCGAAGGCCTGACCTGAATAACGTGAAATAGACAACTATTATTTTCAATCGTTCGAACGTTACAAGAAGTAACTTACAACTTACCAAGAAACTGCCAGGTCCTGCCTTCACCAACATGTCAACAGCCTCACTTTTAGTAACATTAGGATGAAACCAGGAAAATACAGTATTAGGATCAATGGAATCATCCAAATCCTCTACTAATTCACGGAATATTAAACCTTGTTCACCAGTTCTGTGAGCAGTAACCCATAACCAACCATCTCCCATATCATTATGCACAAAAAATATGTCACCCTTCTGGAAACTCAACTCATCCGTGTCAGGCATTTTCGTGTATGGCAGTATCGCAACTATTCGTTTCTTATCATTCACTGGTTCAGGAGGTGGAGTAGGATGTATAAGTCTCTCTCTCTTTAGAAGATCAGAGCAGTGAGTGTAATATGCGACAAGATCTGACAAGCTGTTGAACTGTCTGCCTCCTATAATCAAATGCTCACATATTACCTCAAAGATCAATCGCAATTGTAATTATCCATTTTACTTATAGGTCCATCGTACCAATATAATAATCTCCGCACACAGCTGTAATTCTAAAATGATTAATGCCAGTTCTGCCCAAATAGGACAACACGTAACTTCCAGGCTTCCTGTCACTCTCGCGTACTAAATAACTACCCATTTTACTTGCATCCCACAGTCTTTCCTCTGCAGTGAATCTATCTAATCTACCGTGATACCACCTGCAAATTATTCACATATTAATCATTGCATATTCCTTTCACGTTAGTAAATGTAATTGCGAACAATGGTTTTGTAAATAATTAAAATCTTCTTAGTGTTAAGCCTTACTGATTTTCTGGAGGAGCTGTTAATAGTGTCGCATTTGCACTATCGTGTTCCTCCGTGTCTTGAATATCGTCTGGTATATTTTCAAGGAAAGGATCGAATTCATTTTCCGCATTCATTGATTCATTCTGTCCACCATCTTCACTACCAGTGCTAGGAGAACCCCCTTTGCTGTTGTGATCCATCTACATAAAAATAATTGTACATAAGTAAACATACATAAACTTGCAGGATTGCTTCGCGCTACTAAATTTCACCTAACAATTTTAAATTGTTAATAATGATTTTCAATAGCAGTTGCAATTAAGTATAACGAAATTCTTCGTTGTAGGATTCATTAAATATAATCAAACAGGATAATGTTTTTGTTTTTAAATAGTATCGCGTTGTGCATCACGCTACTCGAAACACAACATTTATTTCTGTCAACAAGTATCATGCACGAATTATACTCGTAATTCCTGCATCTACGGCTCTTTTCTCTTTGAACAAACGTAAAAACTTATCAAAAACATCGTCTACGAATAATATCGCAAGCATCTCTCCGTCGAAAATATCCGAAAAAATAATCGAGAATCTACGGAAACTAACGACGCGGAGAGCAAAATCGTTAGAAATTTTCAAATCGTACGATCACGATCGACTTGCTCTTATCGAGTTGCTCAGACAATGCGATAACGGATGAATAATACGCGTACGTACCTTAGCACTGTTAGACACGCTCGGTCCTCCACGCACGAATTCTGCCATTTCCGGTTCACATGCACCCGTACACGCACACGATTACGAAAAAAAAAAGTCGAGAACTGTTAATTGAACGGCATCCGTTTTACTGCGATCCCCCTCGCCACGGTTATTTACAAAAGGTAAGCTGCTATTGATACAAAATGTATTGACGTTTCTCGGCAGCCATTTTACTACCATGCACACGCGTTGATCGCAGCAAGTATAGAGAGGCAGCGACTCTCATTTGCCGTGCGAGGATTTTCAAACGTTTCGAAACGCCGACGACGATACGTCTTCACGGTTGACCATTTATCGTCTAACTCGGTGATAACTTTGCACGTTGAACCTCTTACTGTACGTTGAACCTCTCGAAAGTACTTTTACAAATAACACGCCACTGACAATGTGATCATGTAGATGGCTGATGTTCCGGTAATGGCAAGTTGTTGATATTTATTATGAGGTACATTGTCGTTAGTTTTTCTTTCGTAAATTGTGATACAAAGTCGACTGAATTCAAAGTGGAATCAATTCTAGTGGATATTTAAATATTCATTCGTCGAACGATAGTTTCTCTTTTCGCGCGTTGCGTACTCGCCTTGTGTCATGGCAGCAAGGTTTCGATGTCGTACGTCAAAGCGTGTGTGAGCTCGTTCAAATTTTGTACAACAATTTTACGTAATAGTATATTATTACTCGCAAATCGTAATGGTAAGACGATGGATATCTCAAATTTGTCATTTATATTCTATTTTACATAATTGAGCACGCAACTGTGAACAACTGTTATCATAACCTTAAAGTTATGTTAGAGTTCATTAGATAGAGGACAATTTTCTAAAGTTCATTTACGGGTTGGACGCGTAGTCTGCCCTGTTTAATTTTCAGAGCTTGCTGACGGTTATTTTGTTACTGATATGTACCTGTACTTACGTTAGATCCATCGTGCCCAGTTTATTGGACAGCCGATTAGGAAAAGTTGGGTACGTATACTTTGATGATTCTAACAGACATATTTTATCCGCATCGATACTAATACGAAACGATTAGTTTTCAAGGTATTCTTTGGAAGTGTGCTAGGATTGGTGAGAGGAAAAGTCCATACGTGGCAATGGGTTGTCTTATTATGGCTTTTAATATCTTATTTTGGTCCTGAAATTCACATAGAGTATACAAATCACTAGCTATTTTAATCAATTGCGTGTAATTTTTTTTTCTATCGATTGTAAATGTAATGAATTTTAATGTAAACAAGCCTAAGCTTAATAGAAATGAAGGAAAATGATTAACATCTCTGTTATCTGCGTTATAGTATGTTTTTATTTGTCAACATGTTGGTTTCTCCAAAGCCTATATATAATTATCCAATTTGAGCACATTTTCTCATCATATTTTCATAATATACTTTTTTTTTTTTCTTCTATAAACAACAACGTTCTTTTATCATAGTTATTGTAGAGTCGTTATATTGAGCAGTGTTTTATGATATACAATATTTGTTAAATAGATATATTTAACATGTGTGTTGTCCTGTTTATTTCGCGGATATGCTACTATTTCAATGACAATAAACCACGCGTTGTGACTAAAATTTGTACTCTGTAATAGAAGACATTCATGATAGAGTAATAGTACCAGAAGAAAGCTTCGACACTCCTGGCTTGAAAATTCCATCTGTCGAAGAACATCAAACCTTTCTAGTCGCACCATTTCGCACACAGATTGTGATTACAGAGTAACATATGGTTGGCGGTTTTGCGAGGAGCTGTTCGAAAATGATGTAAAGTTACGATTTGTCAGATAAACAATTATTGTCGATTCCTTGGAAAAGAAATATCTCCTCGTTGATGCGTCATCGTCAAAGTCTAGTCGTCTGTCGTTCGTCAACTATCGAAGAAACTGAGCATTAAAGAAAAGAAGAGAGAAGAGAGAACATACATGAAACGTAGGAAAAATGAATTGGTTGATTCCTCGCAGTTAACCGCGATTGGATTACATTTATAATTGTGGTCTCGTTGGCATATGAGGTATGTTACTCGTCTACGGTACGGGTAATTAAAAAAATACGTAAATCAAGAAAAATCAGATCTAGTATTCTTTCTAAAATATATAGTACTATAGGTACTATACGCCCTACGGATATGAATCTTAGATATGACGTTCGTTAAGATGCCACTTACGATCTCAGTTCACTCTGTTACTCGTACCGATATAAATAAAGATATTATCTTATTACCCCTTATCACGTAGAAATTAGTATGCTAATTATTTGTCTGCGTTCGAGTACAATCGAATAGTTGGTTACGGGATCGTGGTGATCCGCGAGAGACCGCGAATCATGCGAAACGTGGAGACGTAATCAATTAATTTAATTTGATGGTAATTTAGTTATTATCATCATAAAGTTATTTGTAAGGGATGTTCATTTGAATTGGATCGCCACTGCCATTGTTGAAATAATTCCAAAGTGTTGAGTAATCGATCGAAAGTATCAATTTTCAGTGGTTTAGTCTTTCCTGTCGAACTCGATGATCTCGTGAATGACACTGGTGGCCCACTTGAGATAGACACCCTGCATGTGTAAGGCTTTCGACGCTAACGTTATAAAAATTACATCCGCAAACTCCCTAATAACTCCACAAATTGGAAATAATAATTCCAACCTCGGGGGACACCTCTCTCTCGTGTGTGTGTATGTGTGTGTGTGTGTGTGTGTGTATGTGCCTTTCGTTTCGTTCGTTGTTAAAAAAATACTCGACAATTGTTTACATTTAGTAGAGTTCAACCAAAGAACACACCTCGCTCGCGACTTTGCTCTTTTCTTTCCCCCCTCCCCTTGGCATTCCAAAACGGATAAAAGGGTCATAAAAAATACATTCGTAAGCATTTATCTTTTTTAAAATTCGCAACAGTAACTCGCCGCGGGCAAGCGTGTCGACCGCGGCGAGGGAGAGATCGGTTTTGTTCGCTGTATCGTCGCTAATTGATAAGTAGCAAGTACTTATCGGCGGTTCGTCCTGATGTGAAATGCAATAAGAACTCGCTCTCCTGTACCCTCCTCTTTGTCGTTCGTTCGGGAATGTCGTAGTCGAGCGAGCGCGCGGTATCGTTTGGCCAGCGACTCGCTGGTTCACGTTCACGTTCGCTAGATGCCGTTCCATCCGTGTTCAGCTACGCGCGAACCAACAACTCTGGCCATTTTTCTCGCTCTGTAACGCGTGTTACCAGGGCGCTCTAGTCGCGTACGTGTACCTACGTGCATACACGTGCGTACAATACGTTCGTTGCAAACGGACTTTTTTTTACCGTAGGGCGAGAAAGAAGAGCAAACAGAGCGCGTAAAACCGCGTAAACCCGGCGGTAAGCTTCCTCGCGTTGGCACAGCTCCTCACGTTCGGCGTTTCGCGGCTCTTGAACAGGTTTTTGTCTTTGATGAAGGGCGCCCGCGGGTCCACCGTCGTCGAGGTGGTCACGTGTTTGTTGTAAACGATCCTCGCGGTGCTCTTCTGCATGGCCGGCGTGCTCATCTGATGCAAAATCCGATTGATCGTCGTCACTTGGGCAAACTTCGACCTCCCCTTGCTCAGCTTGTTCCAGCTTGCCGAGGTGGTCCGGGTGGGCGAGGTTGCTCGTTCGATCTCTGAGAACAATTCGTCTGCATATAGATACGTACGTACACACGTACGGTGCTGTGCCATGGAAAGTGGGCGAAAGAGTTCGACCTCGTTAATCTAAGACACCGCCTGCGAGAGCTCGAGCCCTTTATCAATCTTTCGGCGAGCAAGACGTCGTTTAAAACCGACAAATCACGGCCGAGGAAATCATTTTCCGTATTTTCAGCGCGACTGGTGCGCGAGATCGAGCAAATCGCGAATGCGAAAGCGTCAACGGAGAGAGGGAAATTTACGCGTACGTACGTACGTTTGTAGAAGGACACACGTTCGACGTTCGCGCGTATCTGGGCGTTCGTCGATCGCGCGTGGGTCGACTCACCGTGCACCCTGAGGGTGGCGTTGGCTTTCCCCATGCTTGACGACGCTGAACACGTGTACTCCCCCAAATCCGTTTTCTCTAAACGTCTTATCTTCAGCTCGCTCGTTGTCTTCCACTCCTCGTCCGGATGTCCTCTCTCGTCGATTTCGTATCTGCCACTGTTGACACGTGTCACGGCTTAACTTCGCCACATCGGAAATACGAATACGAGTACGTAGAATCTATCTAGATCCCCATCGACCGGGTTTCGCGATTTCGTACGTTGAGGGAATACACCTCGACGTGTACGTACATACCCGCTCATAATGACTTGCTCCTTTCTAGTCCACAGATTGATGGTCTTTGGGTAAGCCTCGATCAGACAGATCAGGGATACGTCCGTGTCCAATGGGGAGCTCAACAATTGATTCGGAACCTTCACGCTCGGTGGGACTGAAATTCCAGCGAATAATAAAGCTCGAGAGCGATCCGCTTTTCCAGCCTAACGCCGGCGCGCACACGCACAAACGCACGCGTACACGTAGCGCAGAATCAGGAGGTTGGTTCCATCGAGTTTCGAATCTCGTGCAAACATTGCGCGGATAAACGCGATTAGCCTGGCGGAATACGCCTGCTGGAATTTCCCGGGGAGGAGAAATATCGTCCAAGTTGGCGGAATAAATCAAAAGGACCCGGGTGTGTTCGACGATGTACATATAAATATGTATTTGGTGTGCCCATAAGTAATCAATTTTTGTTGCAGATCTCACTTGTCGTTGGTTCTGTATCGATCGAGCTAATTATTGTCAAGAGTTTAAAATTTTCTTTGCAGTAAAAATGGCGAACTTTATACCTCTTGAGAGTTATATTGCTTTTTCATTTTCACGCGGGATTTGGTACAATAGAAACAACAAGGAAAGTTTGTGATACCTATGGACAAATACGTTGTAGGCAATGTCAGCGTTAGTTCATGATTATGATCTGTCTGACACGGCTCGAACGTGGACGACCAATTAAATGTGACGCTTTAAAATCTCTAGTGGAGTCTGATCCAAGGTTAAATGTACAGGAATTATCTAGAATTGACCTGGTCAAGTGTACAAAGGCATTTATATGAAATCGGCAAGGTACATAGACCAAGGGATATGAGTTACACACCAACTACCCAAGGCCAACAAAGATCTTGGACGAACAGTTTACACTTGTTCACCAGATTGCGTACAGATCCATTTCTACTCGGAATTGTCACTGCAAAATTGATCCTCTATGACACCTTAAGGCGTTCCAAACAATGGCCATCTTCAAACCAGACACCAAAACCAACCTTATCCCTGAGAAAGGTTTTATCGTGTGTTTGATGGGATCGTAGTGGTATATAGTTCACTTTGAGTTATTGAAACCTGGATATTGCCAGCAATTACATTCCAAATTGTTAGAAAAGAGGGCAATTTTAGTCTGGACAGAAAAGTAGTCCTCCAACGAATGCAAAGTAATCGATTACTTACGGGTACCCGTAATGTATATCGAGTACGAGTAAAGACGATGCACAATGCGTATGTACAATGCGATTACTCGATAATTCAAAGGTACTCACAGTTCACTCTGAGATAGACCCTCTTGCTGACTGCCGGGGGCACTTCGTTTTTCGCTATACAAAGATAAGCTCCCATTTGCCTCCTGTCCACCTTGGTTAATTCCAGCCTCTCGCCGGACTGGTTGTCCACTATAAAATCTCGCGTCGTATGAATATCTCTCGTTGAAAGCTCTCGCGTACACATCGCTGGCGACGAGCCAAGCGTTCGCGCGTATACCGAATTACACGCGAAATATGCACGTTCCTCGCCGCGTTGTTAAAACAACGAGATCGCCTAACTCTCTGCGCTACAACCCTAAATCTCGCGCACGGGGAATCGCGGAATTTGCACGAACGATTTAAGAAACGACTATTTACATACATGCACGCAATCGATAGTGAACGATATACATCTCTCTCTCTCTCTCTTTCTCTCTCGGTAACGATAAAACACACGATCACGTTAAGTGTGGCGCGTGTGTCGTTCGTATATCGAACGAAGGCGTGGTAAGTTGAAACAGAGGGCCGACAACTATTCGCCAACTACTGTCTCGCGAATTTAATGATCGATAGGGACGAAACCGCGGCGGCCCTATCCGTGAAATTCCTGGGAGGATTGCGGCGGGAACACCGCCGAGAAAGTTGTTAATCGTTTATCGGTTACGATATCACGATATATTGTTTAATTATCGTTTAATTACGCGTACGCGTTCTCAACGCGCTCTCGGGATCGATGAACCGCGACGGATTGGATTATCGTCGCGAGCGTACGCTCGCGACGACACGCACGAGTCGCACGGGCGCGGCACTCCCGCGATAAAACCGCCCCCGTCGTGTCAGCCGGCCTAATGAGATCCACGGAAAATGGAAGATTCGTTTATTTGCGCTGACAGCTCGCGACCTAGCCGACCTAGCGATTATATATTTTTGTTGCAGCGTAGAGATGGGGTGGGTGTGAGAGGGGGACGTGTCGCCCCCTGTACTCAAAATATTGCGTATCGATTTATCAACACACTGGCTGAAAATTCGTCCCATTAATATCGTCGAGCGATCGGCGCGAATTCGCCGCGCGTCCGAGCGAAAAATACGCTTGACGCCGAACCATTTGCCAACCCGGTATTTTCAGCCCGGCACCCCGTTCGAAAGTGGCGTGAATGGGAGGGAGGAGAGAATTCTCGGAGAATCTGGCCGGCATCGGCACGTACCTACCTCTCCACGGAAATATAATACATATCGAAAGTCATCCCGAACAGACTAATCTCCATTCGATGAGACGTGTTCCCGCCGTAATTGCTTTCGATCACGGCGTCACGTATTCGCTCCGCGAATTTACGATGTCTTCATGTTCACGGATCGTCGCGAGTCGTCGCGCAGACAACCTTCGGATAATTAGATTCTCCAGGGAGTGCTCCGAATCGCCGAAATTTCAATCGCCCTGTAGTCGGACGAAACGCGAGATCGGTCGGATTTGTCGCGTCGCGTGCTCGAGGATGGCCAATAAACCGGTGACACTCGAGAGAAATAGAGAGAGAGAGAGAGAGAGCGGCGGACTATAGTTTCGCGAGGAAGAGCGAAGAATTAATGAAAAAAGAAGAAAGGCGGATCGAACGTTATTTGTCAGCGGGGAAACGAGAGGCGATCGCGAGAGTGCTCGAGAGCCGAGATAAAAATGTAATATCTTACCTGGTATCAGCGGATCGTGGAGACCCCTCATAAGTATGGAGCCACTTTTCTCGCGTCGCCAGAGCACGCGAGGTGACGGCCGCCCGGAGGCCTTGCACGAGAGGGTGGCGTTCTCACCCTCCAGAACGGAAACCTCCCCCTCCGATGTGCCGGAGCTAAGTATATCCGGCGGCACTGCGGGAAACAGAGAGGAAAATTTTGATTCGTACTCGACAACGTTCGACAACGGTTGACGCGGTAATAATCGGTAAAGCGCGGTTGAGCGCGAGAATTCGCGTCGATTAGAATTTCCCGCTTTTGATGGTGTCTCGGAGCCAGGATAAACGGAATCAGGGAGACAGAGTCAAAGTCTTCGGCTGCGATAGCGCGAGGGTGATGGTAAGCCGTGCGAGTCGCGTAGAGAGGGTGGGAAGGCGCGAGAGGCGCTGGAAATTACCCGAGCCCCGCAAAGATCGAGCACACGAGGGTAACGCGCGGCGTGGCGCGGCGCCGCATGGAAATTGGGCTGACTCGCATCCGTCTGCTGGCGAATCTGACCGGAGGGAGGAAAGGGAGAGAGGGTGAAATCAGGTTAAAACGGCTGGTTCCCGAGGAAAATTAAATACCATCTATACCATCGCGAGCAGGTGGAACACGGAAGGAACATTTTCGCGAATGAAATCTCGTTTCTTTTGATGGGGCCACAGGGCCATTTCAATTACACGCGTTCAGCTTGGACAAATATTCCAGTAGTGGGTTCACTAGAGCGGAGAGTCGGGGCTGCCGGAGCCGAGATAGGGTCGAGGTTCCCGCCGAGAGGAGAAGAGAGAGAAAAAAGAAGAAAAAAGGAAACGAGACTTTTTCCGTGTTTGGCCACAAAGGAATTTCATTCCATTCGGGCCAATCGCTCTTTCGAGGCTGAATGCCCAGGCAAGCGTGCACGTTCTCTTTCTCCCTCTTGTGTCCGCGTATACGCACGATGCAACCATCGTTCGACGCGTGTACGCGCCTACAACACCGTACACCGTGCACCGTGCACCGTGCACCGTACACGTCAGACCGCCAGACACACGGGGGACCGAGGGTTGGTAATATACGCGCTCTCGCACGTACATTGCATACAGGGTAACAAGTAGAGGGAAGTAGCAAATGGGAGGGGTAGGGAGGGGGTTAACGGGTGGAACGAATAGAAGGCGGGTGAGCAACGTAACGTTACGGCGCGCACAGTCCGGCCCGTTCTGTCGGGGGGTCCCATTGAAACGTATTCTAGCGGCGAGGCGCGCATCGCATATTTTCCAACCCCCTCCTTCTCGAAAGGGTAGGTAGGCTAATCGAAACCGATGCGTGCGTGCGTGCGTGCGTGCATGCGTGCGCCGCGTACGTACGTGACGTCTCTACGACCGACCGCAAACACCCGATCTGTATCTAAGCCGTAGGAATGCGGCGTAACGCGCAATTAGGCATACCTAGGACATCCACGCATCCCAGCTGGCTCAACATCGGCTTCGTGTTCAGTTGGCACATGTAGCAGCCTCGGTCGGCTTCCCGAAGCTGGCGAATGTGGAGCCGCGAGGTGGCCTCCTCCTCCTCCCTCGACCGACTCTGATTCTTCGACTTGGCGTTCTCCAGCGTGACGAGAAACCGGGGCGAGTGGGTCACCGTTCGTTGGCCCATCGACAGTATCGTCTTATCCTCCACGCGGATCCATCCCACCTGAAACAGACCAACAACAACATCGTAGTCATCATCACGTTGAGATCTCTTTGATCGAAAAAGAACGAACGCTACGCGACAAGGATAGGATCCACGCTGTCCCTTTCTGCCGATCTAATTGCGTTAACATTGCCGCCAACGGATCTGCGCGTACGGTAACTCCGAATACCGGATAAACGCGCGCACCTATACCGTCTCCTACATAAACGCACTTAATTATATTGACGTTTCTATTCAAATACGTGTAACGTTGTGCGAAACAGGCACGCAGAGATGGTTAAATAACTAGCGACAAAGCGGACAATCGGACCGGTGTTGGAGAGATCCAACAACGTAAACGATAATTCCGTCAGATCCAATTCCAAAAGGGCATTTATCCAATACGCTTACAGAGACGATGACTCTCTCTCTTTCTCTCTCTCTTCCTTTTGTTTTCTCTTTTCGCGTTTCTTTCTTTCTTCTTTATTTTTTTCTTTCGTCAACCGTTTTAGTAAGTTAACAACATGATCGCGCTGTTCAGATTTCGCGTCGAACAATGCCATAGCCTTTGACCGTATCGAAACTTTCTCTCCTGGTTACAGTAGGACTCCTATAATGCGGACTAAAAATTGCGCCAATGTATAATGTGTAACGCGATTAAAAAGTTGGTGGAAAAGACTCATTTCGGATATGAAAATGTGCGTTTGAACACAGTTTTGCATTAACTCTTGTGCGACAATCGTAGGTAGTGGTATTTCAATAAGGAATTCATTTCAATTACAAGGTAGATACTAATCGATTATGATAGTAGTTCTTCTTTTTTCGAAGGCGATCGGCGACAAGCAACGATTAAGGCGCGAGATCCGGGCAGCGATGGACCGCAGGGAACAGAGCAGAGGACAACCCTCGAGTCAATATTATATCGCGCGTAGAGCAGCCTTGTGTCTTGCCGTGTGTTTATGTGCGCCGACGACCGATACGTATATCCACGAGCGATACGTGTTCGCACGTATGGCCGGTAGCAGTAATTGCTTTTAGGCGAGGAGCCCTCGCCTGAGCTCGAGCCGGCGTGCCATTGCCACCGCGGGAATCAACCTGACGAAAGGTTCAATTTAACGTCGTATCGCGTGCCCCTTTGGCCCCCCGCACCTCACTCCCGCATCTCCTACGCGTTATCTATAACGCTGCACTTGGTAATTAATCCGAAGTGACTGTCGTGCACATCCCGTATGTCTACCTACCGCGCCTACCCGTATGCGTCGGGTTACACCATGTCATGCGACACCGACCATTCGTACGCGCTTACCTCGCTTCAGGAGGAATCCCGGTACATCCCCCTACGACGCTCGTTCGAACTGTACCTAACCAGTTGTTAACGCGCGAGGCGTTAATGCGGCAATACCTACGTGAAATTTCCAACTCGTAGTCTGTCGGTTTACGACGAATCCAGACGTATGCACGTGTATGCACGTAGTATAATAACTGGCCACAGTCAGGAAACGGAATGGAACGACGTGCCACGCAGGTCGAGAATTTTTTGTCCCAAAATTGCAGTATTTTCTTAGTTTCTTATATTTACAAAAACAAATAATAAATTTATTACTTTTTTGATAATTTCTATCCAGTGATATCATATCGACGAGGTTAAAAAGAATATGACGAATTATTTGTCGTATACGGTTTGGTCACTCGTTATGGTCCGCAAACCAGTTGCCAGCGCAAGGTATTTGTATTCTGCAAATTTCAGTCCCAATTTCAAGAATTGGTGAAAATAAGCAACGGACGCTTACGTCGAATTCAAAAAGCGGTCAGTTGTGAGAACATTATACTGTACTTGGCGCTGACCGATCGTCCTGGTTACTCAAGGCAAGGAAGCGAGCGAGAGGAATGCCACGAGTCGGTTCATCGTCGCAGCTCTCAGCGGCAATTACGAGTCTAATTAGGTAGCTAGGCGGCAGACCAACGTTCCTCGAAACACCTCTGGCGAAAACGTAGCGAACGAGCCGTGCCTCCTTTGTCGGAGAAACCCACGAACCGAGGAGATTCGAGAAGATTGTCGTCGTGCTTTTGGCCGGTAGCTACCTTTGGAGGAAAGAACGGGAGGGAAAAGGTGATCGGTCCCGTTTGAATTCCTTCCTTCTCCTTATCGAGGACAATCGATAATGTCTTAAGTACTTTGTCACCGGGGAACAACAGTTTGTCCCGCGCGGGAACGGGAATGGGAACGGGAACTATTACGTCGCCTACGGCGGAGTCGTTGCCTCGACGACGAGGACAGCGATTCATTCGATTCCAGGAGAAACGTCCCACCGAACGAAGAAGCAACTTTTTGTCTGAGGAAATGTTGCTGCTTTCCGTGAACGTTTTCCACTGTTACGTCTACTGTTACGTCCACTGTTACGTTCTATAATTGAAAATTATACCATACAGAATTTTATACAGAGAAATTTTATTCGAACAAGACGAGACTTTTACTCTGGAACTCCTTATATTTTGTAGTACAGATTTATATCCATCAAGTACTGGAGTGTTCTCTTCAGATGATTTTGGAAAGTCAAGACGGAGATGGAATCTTCTCTGCCACTCAAAGTTTGTGCAGTCATATAGAACGTGCTGAGCTGTGACAGCTTTTTGACATTTATCGCAGAAGGTAGGACGAGTTATTTTGGTGTGTCCTATTCTTAAAAGTCTCAAGTGTAATTCCTTTTTTTTTTTCTTTTTTGCTTAATTTGCCGAAAGGAATTTTCTTTGTTCGATTGGATATCGTTCATTTATCCTCGACGTTGGTTTTTGCTTCGTGTTCTTGATATGAGACAGGAGTCTGTGACTTCTGTACTTACTGACGTACAGAATGTTGCAGTACTTACTAAAATCTGACTGTAACTCCATTTCGCCGCGCTTAATATACAAACCTTGCCGATTTGTCCTTTATCAAAGTAGTTTAGAACGATTAATTCCGTAACAACAATCGAGAATCGTTGCAACAGAGGAGAGCATCTGTCACGGCGAGAGATTCGCGCGTTTTCTACTTTTTCACCTGTCCCGAGGAGAGAAACCGCGAGATTTCTTTGAAAAATGCATGTCCTCCGAGTTACGAAATTCCCCCGGGTTGGGGTGGGGGGTGGGAATGGGGCACGCTCGGGGCTGTGGTACCCCTCCGGTGTAATATTTCGAGAGACCCTGGGCCACGAATCTACGTTAGCGCTAAGAGATTGCTCCCCATACCCCTTTTCCTAGGCCAACCACCTCCCTTTTCCTCTTCCGTTCCATTGTAATCATGGAAACAATCATTCTTCGTTCTCCTTCCCTCCGACGCTTCTTCGTTCTAACCTCGACTCTGTCTCCCGTTCCGTTCCGATCTCTCTCTCTCTCTCTCTCCCTCCCTCCCTTTTCATTCCTCCCCTCTCATCTCTCCGTCCACCTCCCAAAACTCGGTCCGTGCGCGCCACCCTCTCCCCCTCTCTATCTATCTATCTATCTATCTATCTATCCATCTGTCTATCTATATCCGTTCATCTTTCTCGTTCTCTTTTCCAGCGATGCCAGTCGCGGATTTCGGAGGCTAAAACCTCTGTCTTCGTTCGGCGGAGAGCAAGGTGGCGTGCGGTTCCGGTTGCCGGCAGTCGTTCCGGTGGTGGTGGTGGTGGAGCAGCGATGCCGGGGTGGTGTGGCGAGCTACCCTTTCGCTCGCCTCCGCAGCAATCACCGATTTGTCTGAATAAGCCCCGGGCAAGTATATGCTCATGCTTACCCCGGGGAAACACCACTCCGGCCAACTCACACCCCGTCCCGTCTCGCTCGCCGCCCTGCCTCGTCCCGTCCCGTCCCGTCCCGTCCCGTCCCGTCCCGTCCCGGGCGTTCCCTCAACAGCAACCACCGCCTCTCTCTCTCTCTCCCTCCCCCCTCTATGTTCCTCCATTCCTGTATTCGCTCCCTCTCTTCATTCCGCTTGCCGCTTCCCACACCGTTGATCGGCCTGGCAGCGACTCCGTACCCGAAAATACTCCGGTTCATCGATGCTTGATGGGAACCAGCCTCCGGAGGAAGAGGTTCCAGCCGATGGAGGAGGAGGAGGAGGAGGATGAGGAGGGGGAGAAGGGAGGAGTGCAGAGTTGCCAAAGTCGTCGACGAGGCTCGGGCGTTAATCAGAAATGGAACGTCGCGGATGGAGCGAGGCGGTAAGTGAATCCACGCGAAACGATCACCGTCTCGTGTGCATATCGCCGCGGAAGGATATCCGGCGAGGAGTCGCGAGGGAAATCGGCTGTGGACGCGCGATCAATCCCGCGACGAAATCCCTCGAAATTGGGTAATATCGTGGGCAGAGGCCCGCGTCTGTTGCGAGGAATTCCGTGCGCGGAGAGCGAACGAAGGAAAAATCGAATGCTGGCCATCGAGAAACGCGGTGGAGCTTGGTAATTGAATGAAAAACAAAAAAAAACAAAAAAAGAAAGAAAGAAAAAGGAAAGAAACGAAGGGAGAGCATCGTCGAAGACTCTACGCTTTAACCCGGAATCATCCGGAGATAGATCTCGGGATATAAAGGGACAGCCAGTCCCGGTCCGAGTGAAAGTTCCGTATCCGTGAATGAACGGAGGAACCGAGTCGATCGTTCCTCGCGGTTCTTTCATAACCGTGAAAGCCCGATTCGTGCAAAACGACGACGAGTCAACCGGCGGCAATTAAACTTCCAAGCGTCTTCCGAGCAGCTCCGCTCCGGAGATCGCCCCCAAGTTTCTACCGAATATCGCGCGATTCTTCCCCCAGCCTTTCCCATGGTAATTTATTTTATTTAAGCGGCAAACGTCCCGTCGGCACATTCGTCATCGTCGAAATCGTCGACATCGTCGTTTCTCCGCCGTTTCCTTCGCCGTCGTGGAAATTGAATATCGACGTTATAATACGAATTCGCGTCGAACTGATGCCGCGCTACGTTGATAGGTACCGCGAAGGTATTTAAAACACGATGTCGTTTGATCGAAGAACGTGGACGCCGATTTTTCTGAAAAAAAAAAAATATTCTTGAAGCAAGGATATTTCCTTTGTTCGTGGCAAATTTTGGACAATTGAACGGACCAGGCTCGTCTGAGAGAATTTGAAAATGTCGAGGTCGATCGCGAACAATCAGAGACTGCGAGGGACACGTGTCTTGACGACGGAAAACCAAAGTCGAATTTGAGAAATATCGTGTAGTGAAGAGTTGGCGGAGAGCAATAATCGCTGGAGCTGGAGATTGAACGCTATTAATTCAACGCGTAATAGAACTTTCGATCACTGAAAAATTTTTCTGCTAGAAAAATATTCCTTTTCGCAGAAATGAAACGTCCACGTTCTTATTAAATACACTGTATTTGTACAGTGAAAATGGACACACAATTTCCAGAACGAGTATTTTTAAATTTCTATACGCACAGAACACGGGATACGTACGAGGATTACGTGTTTTACTTTCGTTGAAATCGAACAGCATGAGCCTGAAGGATAGACCTTGTTACAATTAATAGAAAATCATGAGTTTTCAAATATATAAAACTGACTCACCTTCTCGAAGACGATTTTGGAAAATACTAACTTTGAAATAATATTCACATCAATGGATCGCCTTCATTCTTTGCAAATTTTTCACTTTAGCTCGTCTTTCGACGTAATTCTTAATCTTCTGTTCACGAATGATCTACGACAGGCGTGTCCAACCCTTTAGATCCTACTCGTGCAGTTGGCGTTGCATAACCAAAATTTGAATGATTGAACAAGATTGAACTATGAATGTTCATGATGCCCCTTTTGAGAAATACTCATATTTGCGAATAAATAAATTTTTTCCCATACGAAGCACAGAAGAAATATGTAAAATAAGTATGTAATATCGTAGCAAATAAATATGCAATATCTTGTATGTATCAGAAGATATTACAGATATTGATGAACTGGTTCATCTTAAAAAACAAGCTCAGTGTTCTCATTAAAAGTTTTCTCATTTCTTTATTTAATATAAATATATTTCTCCAGTCAATGTATTGGCTCACTGTTGTTTCAAAAATTGTTTTAATATTCTCACAAATAATGTAGGTTACATTGAACTGATGAAAAAACATGTAAACTGTGTGCGACTCTCAGTAAATTTTGTTGGCCAATGATCTACGGGATTGAGGTTGGGATTCTGTGATGGATGCAGTAACCATTCTTTAACAATTTTAGCCGATCGTTATCTCGTTGAAAGCTGGGATAATTTGATTTATCCACACTTTCTTTCGAGTTTTACTCGGAAATTTTCAATATCTCACCTTATCTGAAATCCCACCAATAAAAATAAAATCTCCCACTGCACTTGCTGCCACGCAGCCCTGATCCTCCACCATATTTTGCCGTAGACCGTATATCTGCTGGATTTTGGATTCTGTATTTTTTCTGCTCCAGACAGCTTTTACGACCGTCACTGTCGAAAATCGTCAAATTTACTTTCGTACCCCAGAGAGAATTATCTTTGCATAATATAATAAATCCTTTGGCACACTTTAAACCTAAAACTTTATTCCTTTCACCAGTGAATGGTTTTTTCCTTGTGAATCGTTAAGTTTTTCAGTGATCTGCGACATTATTCCAAATGCACTTGAAATTGTTAAATTATGTTGTGGTCTTAGAAATAAAGGGACTGTTTTTTGAACACGACGAAGGGTCTTTCTTGTTTTCTCTGTTAATTTCTTTAATCGTCCAGTACTTTCTATACTTTCTGATTGCAAGGATATATAACAAATTGTACGCATGCTTCCATTTATGTAAGTTTCGAAATTTCCTTTACAGATTTTCCCTTTCTTGTGCCATTTTATCATTACTTCTCTTTCAAGAAGTACGAGCTACTTGATTTCAGAAGCAATGCAAATACCACGCTGCCTTTGCAGTAGACTAATTGCGTATAAAATGTGAAATCTTTGTTCGCGTTCTCCGGCCTCTGGACTTATAATTAACAGGAAGAATTTTCGATACTTTTGCGACCCATGATTTTATATTTATAATATTTATAATCAAATGATTATATATAAATATAATTATATTATAATAAAATCATTCTACGTCAGATGTTAATAAAATTAATATACATAATTCTCATACGTATGATACATTTGAAAATCTATTGCTCTGGAGACTCTGTATCCATTTTCACGTAAGTGCAAATTTTAAATACTTTCGTGGGCCAATGTACGTATAATAAACATGCATGTACGTATTCGTCCTTACGAGCGTCGCTCTCTGCGTTCTAAACGTCCGTTTATTAACGTCGCGTTCGTCATCTCTGCTTCGAAATTCGAATCATTAGCTCGAACGATACGTCAATCGAACGTGAGCAACATGCTCAGCGATAAACATTTCGACGAATCGCTTGGTGAATTGAAAATCTCTCGACGCCAGAAGCCTAGGGACGATCTCTTCTCTTCTTTCTTCTCTCTCCCTCTCTCTCTCTCTCTCTCACTCTCTCTCATTCTTCTTTCTTCCGTTTTTTATGAACGCGACGTCAAGGATTTAGACACGATCGGTCACCTTTCGGATCCCGTCGAGTCCACCAAACCGATTCCATTTCCCTTGAGAAGCTCGATCGGCCTGCACGTCGCAACTTTTGCCTTTTACGGGCTTTTTATGCGCGAGCGTATAGACGGCGAGAGGATTTCGCCGGCAATAAATAAGGGAATAAGAACGATTCCGATTACAATCACGTCCGCGAAATGGTCGACCTTCGATCTCACGGTTTCTTCTCGTTCTCTTCTTCATTTCTGTCTCTTCTTTCTTTTTTCTTTATTTCTGTCAAGGACACTCACGACTGGCGTCGGTCGCGTACCTTTGCCGGCTATGTCCCTTAGGGGGTATCGAAGGACCACCCACTGTTGCGGGAACCGAATAACTCTGGTCAGGTTGCACTTTATTCTTCATTTTGCAACAAGCCTGACGGCTTCCAGATTCAGAAAGCTTGGCTTGTCTAAATCAGGGCTCCTCAAAGTCCATGCAAGGTCGCGTAACCAAATTTGGGGGTCGCAGAAATTTTAGCAAAACTAAAAAATTAGTATGAACATTTGGCTTTGTCTTTAACACGTGGTAAAATTATATTCGTACGTATACCAAAGAATTGTTTTCGAATAAATTTTCTTCTCTTTACGATTTATTCTCGGCGAATGTTTCAATTCGTATTCGTAGTTTATACATACCTCTGTACCCAGGGCCGCGAAAATATTTATTCGGGTGAAGAAGGTCGCCAAGTGAAGAAGCTTGAGAAGCCCTGGTCTAAATGACTAAGATACCGACGACCGACACGAGTTCGGCAGATACACTTGGCCGAATATCGACTGTTGTCTGACGATTAGTCTCCTGATTTGATTGTTCCTATCCGACTGTTCCGCCTTCTGTTCTGACGTGATTTCTTTTTTTCCTAGTTTATCTGAGTTGATCTTTTTTTTGCAGTGCCTGGGGTTCTGTTACTTTTTTATCTGCATATAAAAACAAGTTGTTGTTTAGTTATCGTTGAAGTTTGTTCCAGGTGGTTACTTGTTGTTTGGATTTCAAAAAACCTGTCCCCCTTGTTTGTATAACGAATGGTGGTGTATGAATGCTGATTGCGCTTTCGCTCCTTTTTTTTCCTAATTTATCTGAGTTGATCTAAGCAAGGTCGTGCGTCACCCTTTTCAAAGAGCTTTGAAAAATTGTGGAGCGGGGGGGACGTGTCAAGACCAATCAGGAAATATGGGAGAGGTTTTTAAAATGTCTCATTGACACCCATGAGAATGATTCAGTTGAGCGGGACGATAGTTTTGAGAAACGGTCCCATCCTCTTCTAAAAACCGTCCCATTGCTCGCGCAATACTTCGGGCACGTACGCGTTTATGACGCGGAGACCTCGTTGCACTCGAGACTGATTAAATTTATCGGGCGCCCAGTTTGGAGTTTTCCAAATGGCCCGTGCCTGCGAGTTCCACGTACGAATGTTTTAAAAGTCCTTAATACGGCACGCTGGGTTTGGAGCACATCCACGTCACGAGTGTTACGTACCGTTGACCTCAACACGAATTTCTCTCGCTCGGTGACGACGAATGACAACAAGGCGCGGCCCAAGGCCCAAATTGGCACACGGGCGTCGGTCACTTTGCAACGAGAGCGCGCAGCCTCCGGATACCGACAAACTTTTTCGCTAAACGGATATTTGCGTTAACTTTTGCCGATTATCGAGAAAACTTAGCGCATTTATCGGTTATGAAATTCGATCGTACCCGACTTTGAACGCACAAGGTGCGCCGGTTTCGCCTCTACATCTCACCGTTTATCAAACGATCGTTGACGAAAGAGACAGACAGAGAGAGAGAGAGAGAGAGAAAGTTTAAATACACGTTTAATAATTAATGCTCGCAGAATCCAAGTACGAGTCCTATACTACGCACAAATGTTTGAAAAGTTCCTGATACGACACTCTGGGTTTGGGGCACGTTCAACGTCACAAGTGTTTCGTTACCATTGGTCTTGACAATTCCCAAGGAGAAATCGTCGCGTCTAGAGAGAGAAGTCGGACAAAGTAACATCGAGCCTCGTTTGCAACGTCCAATTTATCGCGACTCGAACGAACGTGCGTGTACTTATTACGTCGTTGGACAAACATGGTTATCGGCTCGTCCGACTGTCGCTTCACCATCTGCTCGCAGAACTTGCCTCCAAGTTTCCTGTACGTCCGTGTACACGCGTATTGTGCTTCACGTTGCTCGCAATAGCGTACAATAGCGCGACACGCACGAACACACAAAGCGTTCTCGCGTCGTTGAGAAAAAGAGAGAAGAAGAAAGAAACGTCCGCGGAAGGATGTTTCGGACTGTTGCTTTTGCGGAATAGAGAACGGCGGGGCACGTGAAAACGGAGAGAAAATGTCCTCGCGTCCAAACGTCCGATAAAATTTCAAAAGCCATAAATCTTCCAGTCTGGTCAGACGTCTTTCCCGCTGGGCGAACCGCGCTCGCGCGCGTGCGAGAGAGAGAGAGAGAGAGAGAGAGAGAGAGAGAGTCGCTTTGAAGTGTCGGGCTCGTTTGAAACTCACTTCGTGGTTGTGAGTGACGATCATCGGCGTGCTCGCGGTTCTGGGGCTCCGTCTTCTCAGTTCTCAGAGGGGACGCGTCTCCTCCCATTTTTGTTCTCCTTGATCCGAGCTTGATCTCTTTCAGTGAGCCGGAATAAAGAGAAAAAAAAGAGAGAGAGAGGGAGAACGCCTGCGAGAGTCGTATCGCGTATGATACGAAAGAATACAGTAGATGATCGGTTAACGAACGTAATCCGTTCAAAGACGATGTTTGCCATCCGAATTGTTCATTAACCATCCACGATCATCCTGTACAGCGTCTCTTTTGCAGCGTTTCGTTAGCCGATTTTAATATGACAGAACGGTGCTTTGAATTTAAACTTGAAATATTTATATTTTCGTTGAAAATTGAACAACATGAAATATATTTATATTTCAAGATTCTGTTAATTTATTAAATTAATAATTAGATTAAAAATTGAACAGCATGAAATATATTTGTATTTCAAAATTCTGTTAATTTATTAAATTTAATTTCATCTAATAACTTTACATTACATTACTCGTAATTATAATTATTTCATTAGCACCGTTTTTCATTTTAAATTCGATATTAAATAAATATTTGAATTCAATGTTATTAAAAAAAAATCGCACAATTGAAATTATTTGAACTTTTAACGCCTGTTAATTTTTTGACATCCTACTGATGAAATGTTTAATCTTTAGTTTTCAATTAAAGCAATCGGTCGCTAATGACATTGATCTTACGAGTTGTCCAGAATTTAACAGTTATAAAATTAATTGGTCTCGGGGCTCGTCCGTGGCCGAGCCTGAGTGCGAAACGGAGGAAACTTGCCGATCAGTCGAGCAACGAGCAACCTCGATCGATTTCATTCGTGCAAATCCCCCCTTTATTTCGCCGCCGCGTGTCCCGGAATACAAATTTCAAGCGCGACGAATTCCGATTCGGGCTCTTTCCACACGCGACGATCTCTCTCTCTCTCTCTCTCTTTCTCTTTCTGCCACTTAATTTCAACCGAACTGATCGTCGGCTCTTCTCTCTGGTTTTCCAAGCTGCTTGCTCCCTCCACCGGCGGGGAAATACCACGGGGCAAAAATTTCTTTGGCGAGCGGAGGAAGGAGCGCGGCCCACGGCAAATCCGCGTTATGTATTCATGACCCCGGTTAACCGGGATTTAGCGGGTGGAAGCTGCGACGTGAGGGAAGAAACGCGAAAGGGGGAACGTTCCTGCGGGGGGGGGGGGGAATAGGGGCGCCTTAAATTCGCGCGCGTTAGCACAACAATAGATCAAAGGAATTTTCTCGCGGGAGAGAAAGCGCGCGAGAGGCCTCTCGCGCGCGTGCAAAGTTTTGATCGGAGTCGTGACGCGTTTTCGCTCGAAGGGGAGGGAAACTTGCCGGCGCGGAACGATTCCTACGAATTGAATTTCTTCCAGGTAACCGCGACTACGAGCTTTTGTGCCGAGTCGCGATCCGCTCTTCGCGAAACGCTCTTTGTCCTCCGATTCCGCCAGTTTGTCTGTTTGTCTGTTTGTCTGTTTGTCGCGGTGGAATGTTTCGTTGAATCCCCTCGACGAAATAAATGTGTGACGAGTCGTTGTTATTAACAACTATTTTATTTATTTGAGCGATCATTGTATTCGGAAGTTGTTCAAGACAACGAGTATATGCCTGTATATAGTCATATATTTCACGAAAATGAAGTTCAACGTCTTCTCTGGTCGGCACAGTCACCGAAATGATACTTGATACTTGATAATACTCGGATATTATTGAGCCACTATGGCCTGTTCTCGAAACAAAGTTGGAAGCAGATTCCCTTCCCCGGAAAGCCTCGTTGAAAGAGCTTGAGAAGGTATTATACGAAGAATGGCACAATATCCCATTAAATATCATTCACGATTTGGATGAACTTGCATTCCGAGAGGAGTTCAAGCTGCAACGAAGGCCGATGGTGATCAGGTTATTAGCGAAAGGATGTTCCAAGTAAACGAGGTGTTTCCATTATTTTCCGACGCGTGATAACGAAAAATTGTCGATGGTTCAAACTGCTGTAACTTTGTTAAAAGGGAATCTACTCAGTCTCAATTTGGAGCATTTAAATACAGCGTGGAGTTTCTAGATCGATCGTCCGAAGTTTATTTTATCCAAAGATACTTTCACATCGTAAAATTTGGAAAAGTTCTTTCTCTTTATCGCTTGAAACTTGGAAACTTTCGCCATTTCATTCAAATTCTGAACATTAGGATTAGTTGGCAAAATGTTGTCGGGATTTATTGAATTTCTATCTCTTGACTCTTTGACGTTCAAAGTGCAATAAAGTGACGAATAAAAAATCGTACGGCAAATTTTAGAGGGGAAACTTCAATCTTCAAAACCACGGATTGGATTCAGTCATAAATAAAATTTTTCACTGTTTTCGCGTACGTGTGATTTTTTTTACAATTTTTTTTTTTTTTTTTTTTTTTTTTTTTTTAAAAAAAAATCCATTTGCTACGCGGCGTTAAAATATCTTTGAAAAAGAAACAAATTCGGGGAAAACAGAGGCTTTTGAAGCTTTTCAAAATGCGAGGCTGATCGCGCGATCTTTTCTAACGAAGTTCTAGCAATTGGAAGAAATCTCAATAATTTTTCATTGATAATCGATTGCGGTGGAAAACTGACTGCCCGAGAACAATTGACACTTGTCGGGACAGTGATGGCCAACAAGTTCATAAAGTTTTTTTTCGAAAAGGCAAAACAACCCACGAGACAGTACGCGTTTCGCTCTTTTTGCATTCTACGCGCAAACGCTCGATGAAATACGATTAACGTTAAAAATCACTATACGTACGGCACGGCGATGTGTCCGTGTGCGTTTAGTTAACGCAAGCGCGCGTGCATTTTCACAAAATGTGCACGTACCCTCGGACAAGTCCAGTGGACAGTCGCCCTCCAAAGAGGAAAACGCGCAGATAATTTTTGTCTAACGTTTTCACAATTTACAGCCATCTAGTTGCGTAATCTCCCTTTTCTCTACCGAGCGAACAATGCTTTTTAACTCGTCGATGCGCCTGTTTGTCCTCCCGCCTTTGCGTCAACAACTCGCGCGCGCTACAGCGTCTTTCTTCATTTCCAGTAATTTTTTTCATTCGCGACGAAGCAACGTTTCGAGAAAAATATCTTGATTTACATTTCATTGTCGACGACAGAGACGAGGTAAATAACGTATTCGATAAAAACAGCGTATTTAAATAAGAACGCAGACGCCATTTTTCTGGAAAAAAATTTTCCAGAATCGAAAACACTATCTGAAATACTATTGCTACCCGATACTATATTAAACATATAACTTTGAACATTTACGAGAATGGATCGCCATTTTTACTTTTGCTCGTCATTCGACGTAATTTTTCATCTTCTGCTCACCTCAACCCTGCTCTACAGAATTGAGGTTAGGATTTCATGGTGAATGCAATAACCATTCTTTAACAATTTTAGTCGAACGTCTGGCCGGATCGTTGTCTCGTTGAAAGTTGGGATAATTTAATTTATCCGCACTTTCTTTCGAAATTTTCTAACATCTCGTGTTATTTAAAATCCCGCCAATATTGTTTTCTCAGAGAAATGGCGTCCACGTTCTTATTAACACGCTCCATGCCGGACCGATTTTTACTTTCTGTTTAGGTTAGGTTTAAGTTAGGTTAGATATACGTCCCATGCTATTACGATTGCTAATTTTGCTATTGAAGTATATCTTACAATTTTTATAATAGTGCAAAACTGTATCAAGAAGTTATTAGTATATAATTATTAGTATTTATAGTTATTAGTATATAATAGTGCAAAAATTATCAAGTGTCTAGAATTTAAGATGCATTGCAGAACAGAGCAATAAATTTAATTTTAACAAACAATTTTTGAACGGTGTCAAAATTAATTTTGCTCCAAGTATTTTTTGTATTATTGTTTATGTATTAAGTAATGATAATTTATTGTATAAATTGGAATCCTTATTATACAAATAGAATACTGTACAATAATAAAATAAATACTAATAAGTAATATTTTTAACGCTACTTTGATAGCAAATTTTATAACGTCTTATTACCGAATTGAATTGATTTTAACAGACAGTCGGAAAAAATAATCGTCACGTCGCGGTAGGATAAACGTGGTATAGATGTTACCAAGTCGATATGTCAATGCATGATTTTATATAACAAATTTTAAAAAAATTCCCCGTCTTTTACAATGAAAATTCCAAATGGCATGAATCAACTAGGGAAAGTTCACTGCAGGGCAGCCCGCGTTGCACAGTACGTGTTAAACACAAAATGTACCAAGCAGCGCAGATCGAAGCGTAAACCTACCCCTTATTGACAAATGAACGCGAGCCGAGCAAATGAACGCGAGTCGCATTCTCCTAATGTATAAAAACAGGGATAGGACGCGGCGGTAACAGCGCGCGGGAACGCGCGTGGGGGAACAAATAAGTCGCGCGTGGAACAGAATAGAACAGAATGGGAATCGATAGGTGTTAGTTGGCGGGAGGGTGGAGAGGCATCTCGTGGCCATGGTAAACGATGGAGCGCCAACACCCAGCCCAGGGGATGGGTTAAGGGCCACGGGCAAATGGTACAGGCTCGTTTGGTCGAAGGGTAACGCGGCTATGGTTCCAGAACGGCAGTTCCGCAGAATGGATTCGCGTGAATACAAATCTGCGGTTGTCGAGTATTATTCGGTAGTTGGTGTACCGGGGTCGTCGGTGTCCGCGCGCGTTGTCGCGCCACGTAGATGGAACGGACCCGTTAAAAGCGTACCCTCCTCTGAAAATAATGTAAAATAACAGGAACGCGACGCGACGCGATGCGACGCGACGCGACGCGACGCGATGCGATGCTATGCGATGCGATACGATGCGATGCACACATACATGTGCGCGCGCGCACGTTAACGGACGTAAACGGAGTTTTAACGCGCGTCGAAAGTTCGCTGGGAAAATTTTTTCGCTAAGAGCGGAATAAAAAAGGAAAGGGAGAAAAAAAGAGGAAAAGTATAAAGAAAAACAACCGAGCCCGTTCAGCTCGAGCTTTAGTTTCTAATTACTCGGCCGTTCGAGCGACGTTTGCCATCGAGAGCCGAGAGAGGTAAAAAAAAAAAAAAAAAAGAAAGATCCAATGGCGAGGAAACGAAGATCTAGGTGGTAGAAACATTCGTACACCTCCCAAAAAAGGGGACAAAAGGACAGGGGACTCTGAATATTATTAAATATCTTTCTAATTACATAATGATGGAAAATTTTTCTTCCGTGGTGGCTTTTGTCAACGCGTGCAAGTAACGCGAATTAAACATTTCGCAATGCATTTTGTGTTATTAAAAGAGAAAATAGAGAATACTTGGTTAAAATGGCAGCACATTTCGTGGGAAACAATGGAAACAATAGAAACGAGTTTGATAATTATTTGACACTCGGTACGATCTCCTTTGCCGTTTAATAATGGCAGCCGTTCTTTGAGGCAAAGATTTACATTAATGTTTCTTAATAAGTTTTTGGCTTGGTTCTTCGATAATCTAAATTTCTTCCATAAATTATAATCTCAGTAATAAATCAGATCTAAATCGGATCTCTTTTCATCGGTAAATACGACTCTGGCGTCTAAAAGGAACAATGTTGAAAATTATCCGAAAAAAATAACTTTCAAAACATAATGAAGGAAATCATCGAACTTAGATTTAGTTAAAAATTAATAAAATTTGTTCTTTCTCACATTTTGACGGTTCTTGTCAAAAAAGAAGTAACTTTTGGCCCATCCTGTACATGCGCTATATTTTTTACACAATGTAAGAAAATATAGAGCGTGTTATCTTTTTGTCCACCCTAAAAAATTCGCTGCGTGCTGCGTATTAAACGATAAATTCGCGCGTTCTCGAGAAACGAGACGTTTTTAATATCTCAGTTTTCAGTTTTCCCAGTTTGTTGACACGGTGGAGAGCGATACGACGCTCCCGCTGTTTGTCAACGTCGGGTTTCCCTAGTTATATATATATATAAACTAGAGACCAAAAGACTCTAAAACTTGGAAGCCGATTAATAGATTGGCGCAACGAGGGATGAAACGCCGCGTCTTATTTTGCGTCGCGGTTCTGCGAAACAGCCCCGGGGGCAGCCGACGGAATCGGCCAATTCCCCGCTTATAAAACGTTCATAAACGGTCCCGCGATGAAAATGCGCAGCACCGTCGCGTTGCATTCGCGGCAATTTCCCTCCTTGTTGCGAGATCTCCCCCACCCCTACCGCAGTGACAAATCGGCTTGAAATTTCTCTCTCCTTCGCCGAGTCCGGTATTAATTTCATCAGGGCGGCGCCTCGGTTTCGTTCTCGTCGTTTTTTTCCCGGTTTTTATCGGTAGACTTGCGCTCAGGGCTCGCTCCCCCCTCCCCCCTCTACCCCTTCGCCAGTAAATAAACTTTCGAAAATTTCCTTCCGTGTTTTGCCGTTGTTGCCGCGCAAAAAGCGTGAAGCGACGCGGCGTTTCAACTACCTCGGGAAAACTTTTCCTCGAGCGCCTCTCCTTCCGGCCAGTTCCGCTTTCCCCTGACCGAGAATCGGAATATTCCTTTACGGTTTCGCGGCAGTCGAGGGAGCAACCCTTGCGTGCAGGACAATGGCCAATGGGAGACTCAAAAAAAAAAAAAAAAAAAAAATGAAAGAACGCAGCAATCGTTGAATCTCCCACGAAACGAACCGCCACGCAATGTCATGGCGCACCGCGCGCTCGAAAAGTTTAGCGGTATTTCGAATTTCGCGTCGATTAAAGTTTAATCTGTCACCGAAAGCAACGTTCGCCCGCGCCAAAGTTACCAGGAACGTATGACGTTAATTCGTTTGAAATTGAAACGCCGTGCCTCGCCACCCACCTGGCGAAAGAAACTCAAATATATGTGCATAAATACACCGATACGTGTTACGTATGCATGCATGCATGCATGCATATACGTGTGTATATATATATATATATATGTATGCACGCCGAGTTGCGCGCAAAGAGTTAATCACTCGCGGCAGAATGCGTAATTTCGTTTCGTTATTCGGCTGCGAGCTTAATGAATTGTGTATCTGGCGAGAAGCTGCCAGTTGCGCGAGAGAAGAGCTTTGTCGTCCGCGCGATAAATTTTCGATTTATTCCATTTCCACACGTTTTCGACGGACGCCATATTCCTCTCTCCAGATACTATACTCTGCCACGAGTGCCGTCCCGAAAAGTTATTCCCGAAGAAGTGTAGGCAGAGGTGAAACAGAGGCAGAGGTAGAGGAGTGGCGACAAAAAGCCACTGACATCTGCCACGAGCATCCACGCGGTCCATTTGTCGCCACGAGATCTTCCCGAAATCTCCAATTCTCTTATC
>KQ435883.1:1145056-1155125 GCA_001276565.1 Melipona quadrifasciata
CGCCGCTGCTCCGCCGACCAACCAGTTTTATTCGTGAAACACCCAGCCAATTAACGCTCCACGAACGCGTTGGAGCTCCCTTCCTTCCTTTTTTTCCTTTCTTTCTCTCTCCCTCCGTGCAAACTTTAAATCTCTTACCTTGTGGTTTCCTAGTTTCCGGATCGTGCACGGTAGAATCGCCTCCTTGCCAATGGCCGCGGTCACATTACCGATCGGCTGCACGAAACTCGGCAAATCTGCAAAAGAATGTTCTCGTCAAGTATATCTGTTGTTGTGTCGATGTTATTGTTACACGTGGACGCACTTGTATGTATCAATACACATTCCGTGGATACACACGCGTTCGCGAACTTTTTCTTTTTAAATAAAGTCGTGTGTCTACATCTCGACACCTTCATCTACGGATGATGCCATCTGGCGGCAAATTGAATAATGAATACTCTTACGGATGACGTCATAGGCGTCATAAAGGACTTGCACAGTAACCGCCATATTTTAACCGTGTTACTTAAGATTTTGATGCAAGGTTGATAAAATAGGGCCAATATTTGTTACTGTAATTTTAAAATTTTGCAGAATGATTGTAAACAAATTATTATTATTTAATATCATTTATTGTATGGTATTATGGTATGGTATAATTTATATGACAAGTATTATAAGTACAGTATTGTATAATTTACATAATCAGTATTACAAGTACAGTATTATGTAATTTATATAATAAGCATTGCAAGTACAATATTATATAATTTATATAATAAGTTATTATTATGCAATATTACTTATCACCATTTAGTATTGTTGCAACACACACAACAATACTAAAAATCTCTGGAATAAAATGTGATAGAGTAAATGTTTCATCCACGTGTCTGTTAATCAACGACATCTTAAAATTAAATTTACTGTTTTGCTCTGCAGTGCACCTGGAACTCTACTTTCTTGATGATTACGAAACTCTCTCTGGAACACGCATTTTTCTTGACGATTACGGTTTCTGCGCTATTACAAAAATTGCGAGACTTTACTTCAGAAGGAAAACTATCAATCGTAACAACGTGGGGCGTATGCGCGAAAGTAACCAAAGATGAACCCCGGAAATGCACGGAATGTGTTAACCGCGAGCCTTTTCACGCCGTTGCTTTTTAACAATTTGCGAGAAGCTCGTAACGAACGAAACTCAGTCAGTTTCTGACTTCCGACAGTCGTTCCGTTTCGTTCGTTATTCTCCTCGTTTTCAGTCGTGTTTCTCGGTCTAATTTCGGTCAAAGGTAGCGCGCAACGTTTCTGCTGGTCCCTTGCAGCGCGTCGCGGACAAGGCGACAAATAACAACTTCGTGACGAAACCGCGTTTAGAATTAGCTTCCTGCCTGCCCCCGCTTGCTCATCGACGCAAACCAGCCAGCCAGCCAGATTTATGGCGAAAGTATGGGGCAGGGGGGGAAAAAACTCGCGACAGCCCGGGTAAAATACAAAGCCCCCCGCGTGTGTTTCGCGTGTAACTGGAAACATATTTCACGCGGTTTGGGGAACGGTTTCGGCGAACGGATTCGATAGCGGTGATTCGTTACCCTCGTTAAAGCGTACGTGATGGCGGAATGACAGCGATTAACAGCTTGTTTGGCGCGTATAATATCGATGCAGTCGCCAGACTAAAGCGCAGTTTCAATTTCCTGTCAACGGATGCACCGTCACTGGCTAATGGCCAAAGATGATACGTCGCCTCGCGTCGCGCATTATGTTAAACCATCGGGCCGAGAAACGAGAGAGAGAAAGAGAGAAAGAGCTCTCGTAAACACATTCCTTGGGAGCGAACGTTCATCACCGTTACCAAGGAAAATGTCACTGTGAAAAATAACAACTTGCTCCGCTGGATACGGTGGAGCCAAGTCGAGCGAGTCGAATTGACGAAGACGCAATGAGATATGGTCTGAAAGTTTTAGTCAAGATCGCACTAATTGCAAGTGTCAAATGTTTACGTCCACGTTCCATGTTCTTACTCCATTAATTTATTGATTAACCTGCAATACTTGTCTCTAACGTGTTACACGAGTTATCAATTGTCAATTTTCAACCTTTGTGTACTTTTTACCGAGTCATCTGACCCGGACACTTGGTCATGCGATGGTCTTTTGCACGAAATGCTCGTGAATCTATGATTATTCTTGAATTTCCTTTTCGTTTCTAACGTTGTAAATTTACACGCATCTACTTTCGCAAGTATAAATATTTCTTCTTCCAAATATTGATTACATTTAAAATGTGTGATAATTTAAAAAAAAAAGTCCCATCTATCCGTATCTTCTTTCTTTTTTCTTCGCAAACGCTCGCTAATTTCACGCGGAACGCTGTATTTGCCGTAGACGGCAGCAAATGATGACCGAGCGAACGACACGTGGAGAAGAAACGCAATAACACTTAATCACGTATAATTTACATTTTAATATACGCGGACTGGACCAGAAGTAACGAGACCCGGACCTCTCGTCTCGAAATTCAAATTGGCACCGCCGATAAAAAGCAAATAAATTGCAACCACCTGCGAGCCACCTCGTTAAAGTAAACAGGTTATATCCAGCTTAATTGATTTTGTTGATGCCGGAGTAATTATCAGATAAATAATCGCGTGTTTGGCGAGCGTGTCACGAAAACGCTGCATCACGACGTGGCAACCACCCTCCCGCCCCGCCCCCACTCGGCCAAGTTTTAATGGCAAAGAAAACTGGTAACGGTGCTGCTGCAACTCCTTTATGTTCTCCGGACTTCAGACCCGCGCGGGTTCTTCTTCCTCTCCGAGACGACGACGACGACAACAACAAACAACAACAACAACAACAACAACAACGTCAGCTTAACGCTGTAACGATCGACTAACTTTACGCCAAGAATCAACAAAATATGGTTTCACTTGCGTTTACGGGGAGATTACGGGTAACTCGAAAAAACCAATTAGCGAGCGTAGATCCCCCGATCGCCGATCTGCTCGCTTCAAGGCCACGCGAAGATCTGGGCCGTATCTAGACCGAGTGAGGACTGAAAAAAATTTTCGAGTAACGTTTTAAAATTACTTTAGAAATGATCTATCTGTAAAATTATATTATTTGGTACTATTAAAATATATTGTTATATTGTTATCGAGTACATGACAAGTGTTTCATACAAAAATTAAATTAATTTATTTGCAGTTAAATGACGTATGAAATAAATTATTCACCATCTGCCAAGATCTTTGTCTGATTTTGACGGAAGTAACTGGTTTCTCAAGGTACAATGTCCAATTTCTTATTCTTATTCTTATATCCATTAAACACGTTTGTGTACTTTGACTCATATGTTGCAGAATAATATTCGTATAATGACAGATTCATGTTGGCGTCCTGGGGCCAGACATGCAGAATCAGCGTGTTAAAAAAACAATTCGAAGCTCGGTACGGAGAGGAAGGGAGAAAGAGAGAGAGAGAGAGAGAGAGAGAGACAGAAAAGAAAGGGTCTTTACGATACGAAGAACGTTCAGTTGAGAGAGTTTTGAGCGAAACGAACCGAACGGTTCGGTGAGAACGAAGACGGGAACGATGGCCACATGGCGCGATAGGCGAGTCAAAGTTTGGAAAATGGGCAGGAACGGGTATCATCGCGCGTTATATATGTATACCGGTGGACCAGCGGACTCGGCGAGGCCGGAAGATGCAGCAGCTCTGTGCAGGCGTTGCATTCGAGCGACGCGGATCGTGTGCATCGAACGGAAAAACGCGGGGCTGCAGCTCTGTGTGTGTGTGTGTGTGTGTGTGTCGGCGAGCGTACTGCAAGAGCGCGGTGCTCCAAGATACGATACGAGGTCGTAGCTGCTTATGGAATCTCTGGAGAGAGAAAGAGAGAGAGAGAGAGAGAGAGAGAGAACGGGTAGGTTTGGCCGCGCGGATTTTGCTATTCGAAGAGTAAGTGCAACGGGAAAACCTGGCTGGAGGGTGACAAGAACAGAGAGAGAGAGAGAGAGAGGGAGAGGGAGAGAGAGAGAGAGGAGTTCGGGCCCGGCAGACCGGCGGAAAACAGCTCGGTAGCTATTATGATAAGATATTCACTGACAGAAACAGGAGAGGGAAGGAATTTTCAGGTTGCACCGGCGTCGTCGTCCTCGCGGCCGTATCCCAGAATGTAATATAAGGAAACGCGGGGGAAAATAGCAGAGGCAGCAGGGCTGAGTGCCCATGCGAACAGCGAACCGAGGAGGCGACCGGTGAGCGGCGAGGCTGAAAGGAAAAGGAAGAAAAGAGGGAGGGAGGGGTTCCGGGGGGAACTTGGTGGAAACGGGGAGAACAGAAGGGAGAGGCGCGGGTCGAACCGACTACCGGATCGTTTTGAAGCCAGAGTCGGAATCGGAGTCGGAGTTAGAGTCGGAGTCGGAGTCGGAGTCGTCGGGGTGGCCTGGCCGCTTCCCTACCGTCGCCGCTTTTATTTTACGACGAAATTATTCCGCCAGAAAAATAATTCAATCTCCATCGCGTCGCACGGGCTACCGTTGGTAGCGTTTTATCGAGTCAAGTGTGCCACCGGCTCCAGCCGATCCGTCGATCGATCGCGCTCCGAAATTCCGATACATCGCCGAACGGAGGATGCGACGAGAGAAGCACGTTGATCGTGGAATCGTGCGTTGATACCGTCAGTCGTTGTGTACATAGCCAATCTTCCTCGTCAATGTCGAACGACATGTTCTTCCATTTCGCTCGTCAAGTACTTTCGTCGTGTGTCGGCGACTTTCGTACGATCAAACGAAATTAACGATGGCGGGAAAACGACAAAGAGAAACGCGGCGCGCCGCTCGATTTCTGTTTTTAATAGACGTACGTGTGCGCGCGTACCGTGTACACACCGTATCGATGTGAGGGAGATACCCCTATATTTTATCAATCACGAGCGTAACGTCGAGAGTAAACACGATAGGATCGACAACACGGGATGGGTGAAGGGGAGTGAGGAGGAAGATCGGCAAAGGAGGTTGCCGAGAGAAAAAGATGGAATCCGTTTGACGATAATATCCCGGAAGCAGTTCCCCCTCCCCCCGTAGCTAGTCGTAAATTCGGAAATTTTTCTATGATACTTGGGAGGAAACCAGCGGAGGCGACGAAGGAGAGGCGAAATAGGAGAGAACGAGCGGAGGTGAGGTCGAATCGGATCTATCGCGAGCTACGCGATAGGGGATGGGGAGCATCGGCAGCGACAGGGGATAAAATATATCGCCCCTTCCCACATATTTCAGAGACCTCCGCGAACAACGATTGGACAGGGAATCGGTAGCCGGTGCGACACGTTGTGTACCGGAATCGCCACGGATTCGCGACCGGATCGAGAGAAGAATGCTCTCGCGCGTCTCTCTGCGTGTCCCCTGATCGCTTACCGAAATCGCGCGAACAAAGAATCGTCGCAACCGTGCGAACTCCTCCCTCCTTCGCTGCTCTTCTCGACAGGCTCCTCGTCAACCCATGTACACGGTGGAAAGAAAAGTTCGTCCACGAATTTTACACCTTCGATTTGATGGAAATACGCGTAAAGAACCTGCCGCAAAATTCTGATCTTCCAGAAGAAAATTGAATTTCAAGGTTGAAAATTTTTGTTTTCTGTTTTGGTATTGTATTCTACTCATCACGAAGGTCGCTACCTAATGGTTCTCTTGAAAATTGGCAAAAAAGTTAGCACTGTGTGCGTCCTAACAGCGACTTTATCGCGTAATTTCGAATAACGTTAACAGTTTGGTTTTATCATTTGATTATTCAGATTTACACCGATGCTACAAATATTAGTGAAACCTAATACGAAAATTACGTGAAATAGTCGTCCACGCGTTCAGAACCATAAAGTCGCTGTTAGCACGCACGCATTTTCAATAACTTTCACATTAAAAACGTAGTGTCGAGTTTTGTGAAATTATGGACATGCTCTGTTTTCATTTAAAAGCCGATTTACTCGAAAACAAAGTCAAGTCTCGAAACGAAAAAAATTTTCGCTCTTCTTCGCTCGTAATATCAACGCAGGAACACCCTGTATATATAAAGATACGTATCACCGAGCGCGCCACGGTACCGTTCTCCACTTGCGCGACAAATCACTCTTCCATCTCGGCACGGGGTTTGTTACTTTTGTCGCGAGACGCAGTAATCGTTTCTCGGTAGAAAGATAGTCCGAGGAAAAGTCGACTATCGACAGCTTACGAAGATACGAGCAATCACTGAGCGAAAAAGCGCGGACTTGTCTATTAACGTCACTCAAAGTCCTCGAGTTTGCGAAAATAATCGCAACATGGTTTAAATTATGTGAGTGTGATATTGATGGACAGAGGTCAGAGTTCGGGACTTTTTGTCGGTACAAAGAAATTTATTGTTTCACATTCGTCCTTTTTTTCACGCTTCTACCGAATTACGTTAGAGCAATGAAAACTGGCCTATACTTCAAAGTTACTAGCTAACCAACCTTCTATAAAATCATTACCTTCTATGACAATAAGGATCAGTGTCCAAAAATTCTCCAAGAATCAATTTTCTAACGAGATTTGGAAATAATGATTTTTGTTTTTGTAATGCAAAAATCAAAATTCTTAACTTGTCTTTGAATATGTAGCCTTCATAAATAAACTACATATTCAATGTAATACATATTCAATCATAATACATTTCATTCGAATAAACTACACATCCAATGTAGCACATATTCAGTCATAATACATTTCAATTAAACTACATATTCAATGTAAAATTAAATAATACATTTTTCCAAGTATATCTATCAACATTTGAAAATGATAAAAAATACAGTTCTTTTAATATATTTGTTTAAACAAATGGTCTTTTCGCGAAATACTATACACCATTGAATTCGTCATTTGAAAACGCTAATTTCATCAATTTACACGAAAATCGTATCCTCGGTAGTTTCCGAGACCCCCAACTTTGAAGTTAATTGGCACGGACGATCGCCGATGTGAAAGAAAATACGTGTCAATGATTTATTCAAAAACTCTGTTCGAGTCAAATTTAGATTCAGACCAAAGTCATTGAAATGAAAAGTTCTCTCGCAGAAAGTGACAGATCGACACTGTCTCTTCCTTTTTCCCCCGAGAAGAAAGCCAGTTTTCGCGCCATCATCGCACGTTTCCACGCGACATCGCGACACCATCGTCCCCGTTATCGCGAGTTACGCGTCCCGCCAGCATGAATATTGTATTTTCCAACGTCGGTCTTATCCAACGGACGGCCGTCACGGTCGTTTCCCAACGGGGTAAAATCCCAAAGTTCGAAACGCTTCGGAACTCGGTGAGTCCCTCTGACGGAGCGGCAGGTAACGTTTTATTTTCCGAGCGTCGGATCCCAACGATAATGAAAAGTTGTCGATCAATGTATCGCGCGTTAACTCGACTCTACTCGGGGGGAACGGGACGGTTGAATCGGCCATTAACGTTCAAGATCCACCGGCAACGCGAAGATTCCCTCTCTCCACCCCCCCCCCCCCCCCCCCCCCCCCCCCCCCTTAACAAAGTTCCGTGTTATTACGATGGAACAGCGAACTTCCTGAGATAAGAGAGGGAGTACAGAAGGAAGCTTGACTTTCGAGGGAAGGGCAACTTTGCTTTCTAAAAGAGCAAACACTTTTTCGGGGCAAAGCTCAGCAAATTTTTCATCCCGGGGGATAATTTGTGCGAAAAGGAAGAAGAAGAGAAAGAAGAAGAAGAAAAAAAGAAGAAAAGACGGGAGGGGAGGAGGGGAAAGAAAAAAGAGAAGAAACGAAGCGAGACGTATAGGAATTTCGCGGCCTTCCCCTAGCCCTTCCCCCTTGCCCCTACTGGCTCCGCATTTCAGGGATATTTAAGTTTCATCGCGAAACTTTAGCGAGACGCTGCATTTATTAAATCCTCCGGGCATATTTGACGAGCAAATCTGAGAATTGTCGTGTCACTGTAGTCGTTCCTTTCCCCTCCGAAGCAAAGGACGAGAAAAAAGGAGGAACAAGAAGAAATCAAGGGAAAGGTATCCAAAGAAAGAGCGAGCGACAAAGAACAAGAACGAGAGAAAGCATTCATTTATTGAAAGATCGGTATTAACGTTTGAGCTAGTTACGCGCCAGAACGAGAGAGAGAGAGAGAGAGAGAGAGAGAGAGGCGATCGAACGCAACGAAAACGATCGGTCGATTAATGTATTCCGGTCGAATAAAAGATCACGGTATTACATCTATAGAGGATCAATCTCGCACGCGACTGCCGTTTTAATTAATCGCGCATCAGTCGGACCCGAACCCCGGGCGGCCGCTTTCATAATACGACTTTTAATCACAATTCCCCGATTGTAATTCGATCAATTTAATTACATTTTCCCGCGGTACAATATAAATTCAGCGCGCCGCGCGATAGATAATATTTGATGCGTTAATATCGCGAAAAGTAGGAATCGGCGTGTAAAATGGAGCAGCGCGAGCCCGGCGAATATAATAATAAGAGATATTACCGCGACGATGGATGCACACACAAGGCGCAATTACGTAACCATTACGATTAATAAATGCGGCATCGGCGCCACCTGCGTGCCCCGCCACGCCCCCCGGTCCGAAATTCGCGTTCCAAAAACCCCGGTGAACGCGTTGTCGGTCGTTGCAACGCGCTCACCGTGCTTATTATTATTAAAGTCGTTAAACGCGCACGGTCGCTCTCGTTGGAACGAAGCGCCGCGACTTCCCTCGTCTCGATCGTCTCGTCGTCCTCTTCCTCCTCCTCCCACTCTTCTTCTTTCGCCGCCACTACCGGAAGCTAACAAACTTCAAAGAACGTTCCATTTTCTCGACGTTTACTCGTCGTTCTCGCGTCTGCTCTTTCTTCCCTGCCCCCCGTCCGAACTTTTGTTCACTTTGTCTTCGATCGTCGCGAATTCTCTTCCCCTCGACGGGGGAACCTCGCGCGCGAGCGACGCGCTTCGCCGAGGAAAGATCCATCCTAGATACGCAATTACCTTTCTTCTTTTTCTTTTTTTTTCTCTTCCTTCGTTTCCCTCCGAGAACCGAACTCGTTATCGGAGTTGGGTAACCAGGTACTTACGTGTGTATATATATATATATATATATAATATATATATATACCTGGCAAAATGAAATGGAAGCAACAAGGGTGAGAGAGAAATGGGGATGGGGGACGAAGGGAGAGTTAGCATACGAATGCCCAATTGTGTTCGTGGGCTGGTTCGTCGCTCTGATTTACATAGTTATTATGATATTATGCAGACGCGAAAAACATTTTTATCATCGTGCTTGTCTTCCTTCCCCCTCGGTGAACACGGAAAAATAAGATACACAAGCTGGGTGACACGAGTCTTCTTCGCGTACAAGCCTGTCGAAACGTAAAACGGGCTCCTCCTTCCTCCCCCTCCCCCACCCCCACCCTCCTCCGACAGCGACGATTCGAGGAATCGCGCGCGCGCAGCTTGGAATAATTCGGTTTCAGAAACTAAGTGGATCGCAAATCGCGGATTAAAGCACCGCCGCGCGGAAATACATTAAGAACGTCTGTTTGCCTGGCGCGTGCTCCACGCGGATCCGAGATTGCGCCTGATCCAACTCGAGGAACTCGCGTCTCGTTTCACCGTCGCTCGGGAACCGGGGAACGGAACCTCGTACCGGCCGGAAACCAACTCGCGTGGCGCGGCAAAATTTAAAAGAGAACGGAAATTAACGTCAATGTTGATCTGACAATGAGACTTTTACAAGTCGTTACCTTTTACCGTACTTTCCGTGGTCGTGTTGATCGTCAATTTCCTTCTAAACGGTTTAACGCCAGCGGCTATTGAAAAAACCGTGTTGGAGATAGTGCCACGCGTCGCGATGGCTCTTTCTCGATGCAACTATGCGAAAACGCAATCACGCTGTTTTGTTTTCTCTCTCGTGCGTTATCGAATGTTATGTTATCGTTGCTTTTTATATTTTCAAACATATTGGCAACACGTTTTCATTACATAAAAGTAGATAAAATAACAACTGCCTGTTCAGGTTTTAGGAGAGGAAGCTTCGTTTCAAAAATCTAGCCTGAAACCCAACTTA
>KQ435883.1:1156906-1172756 GCA_001276565.1 Melipona quadrifasciata
AATTAATCGAATTCGCGCTCGTGTCCTCGGGACCTGTGTCCGCCTCTCTCCCCTCCCCGCCCTCTCTACTGCCGACTATCACCCCTTGGCAACCCTTTCTTCTTTCAGGGCAGATTCCGATCCCGGAAATTAGCCCTCAGATCGCACAGACCACCGTGACGAACCGCATGCATACATGCACGTACTTGCACAAGCTCGCACGCGGAGACGCACTGTGCGCTCGTGACTCGTTTCGCAGCTAGCCTCTAAATTTTTTCTTTTCCATCCTTCCAAGGAAATAATTAATGGCACACAAAAGCTTTTTAATCATTTGACACTGCGGGCGCGTGCGTGTTAACGACTTTGTGTCTATTTTATATAATTTTCGTACTAGATTTCACTGACATTTGATTTATCACAATTGCAGGATCGCTGTGAGTCCTTAAGTAATTAAATGATGAAGCTGACAGTTAACATTATTCGAGGTACAAACATCCACGCCATCCAGAACCATAAAGTCGCTGTCAGAACGCACGCAGTGTTAACTTGTTTGCCACTTTTCAAGAGAACTATCAAGTTCTCTTTAAGAGAAACTTTGGTTCATGCGGGACGCTCCGTATGTAACAGAGCGCATGGGGGATGCAGTTGCCCGCGGATTAAACGCGAGTCAACTCGGACAGATCGGAACGTGACTGGCGGATCGCAGAGAGAGAGAGAGAGAGAGAGAGAGAGAAAGAGAAATATTAGCCGCGGAAATATTAGCGTCGTTCCGCGCCGTTGAATCGTTCCGCTTCGAATGAAAGGGAACGAAAACCGGGGAGGGCCAAAGAAAGGCTTGGGAAGGTCGAAGGAAGCGGAGTGCGCTCATCCGAGAATCTAATTTCGGTGTATTCCGCAGTTGCGCAGGAGCTCGAGAGAGTTCTTCAGCTCGCCTGGAAAAATGAGGTGACGCCTCGCCTGATTCGCAATTAACCAAGTCGGACGAAGCGTCCGCGCAAAACAGGAGGAGAAGCCGAGACTGGCGCGTGCTATCGCACGTGCATAGGTTACGGCGTGCCTATCGAGCCGCGAGCTTCGAGGTCGTCGTTCCGCCAACTTTCCAAACAATTTCCAGCAGCAACGAGCGCCCAACGGGTACACGAGCGAGATCAAGACGACGGAGGTATCGCGGCGCGCGTGAGCGCAAACACGAAATTGTGTTTAAAACTTTGCTCCTCGGACGCGGAGGAGAGCCTCCGCACGCATCGTACGTCGTGCACCATTCCGCTCACGCCTCCTTCGTCCTCCGATACCGATGCACGTCGCTGCATGCCGCACGTATGGCCGCAGTGGCGCGTGTCCTTGGAGCTTAAGGCCCCCGGGCGTAAGAAGATTACACCTGGTACGTGTAGCTCCAGGCGCCCCCCCCCTCTCCCCTCTCTGCTCCCGCCTATGCCAAACTACCCTTTTCTCCGTATACGGCTCGTGCACACGTATCCAGCCTCCGTGCGCATACCTGACGCGCGTGGTCACGTGCGTCTGCATTACTCGCTGGTAATTAACGTCAATCCCACCGTCTTGCGACGCGTTTCTCTCCACCACGCTCTCGAAACTCCAGCAGCCGCGTAGCAGCGATCCCAACGCAAACCACGCGGATGTTTGCCATATTAGACTGGTTTAATTGCGAGTTCCAAGCGAGATGAGCGGCCTATCGTCCGACGCGATGTCTCGAGAAACAATCGTTCCGCCTATTCTCTGCGCAAGTATCTCCTCGTGAAGATATCTTCAACGATCGTTAGAGTGTTTTCTCTCGATTCTTAGGTACGGCGAACTTGACTTTGACAACGAAGCAGAGGGTGAAGCAGGGCGAAGTCCACTCATTGCGAGCACTTAACTTTGAGGTTAATGTGTAATTTGCAGTAAGTGTCAAATAGATCCACTCGACGAAATAATACTCTTTAAATCCAGTAGACGAAAGAAAGAGTGGGGATAAGTGCCAACTGTTGTACCGATACCAGGCACCCGCGGTGAAGTATTGTTTGCTACATTATTATCACTGAAGGAAAATCGGCCTCTTCAGGTGCAACGCTAATGCAACGAAAATTAGCGATTGGTTGATTTGGGTCACGTGATTCGTGAGGGGGCGTGGGGTATATCTCGAGTAGGAACGGCGTTGTCTGGTACTGAGCGATCGTGCCTGTAATTTGTTTCGTATCGATTCAAATTTCGAATTTCTACGTGTCCACGAATTTCTACGTAGCCGAGGAACGACACGCCCGCGAAGCGTACGACAATTCGGTTTCGGACGAACGATTTGACAAATCAGGTTGGAACGATCCTGCCACATTGGTGATCGATGTACGTGCAAGCAAGTATCCAACGAAAGATCGAGTCGAGTCGAGGTGAACCACAGAGAGGTATATCAGGGAAATGAACGCGTTAGTCACACGCAGCATGCTCGTGCATTCATAACCAGATTCGTGGCACGATGACTACGACGCTCCGCCATCGGCGATAAGATCAGCGCGCCGGGGTGAGAGAGAACGAGCGCGCACGCGCGGTAACCGCTTAAGCGGTAAACTTGTAAGTGGCGAAATAAAGTTAGAAGCTCTCTGCTACCGTGTCTGTGACAGTTTAATTAATATCTTTCATCCTCAAAGGAAAAACTTGGTGAAGTAACCGGGCACAGACCCCTAACCGAAGAGAAAGCGAAAGAGAGAGAGAGAGAGAGAGAGAGAGAGAGAGAGAGAGAGAAGGAGCAAAGAGCCCCAGCAGCCAGTTGGGATAGCCGAGGCGAGCCCGAGTGCAGCTACTTCAACTTCAGGGACATTCTCGCCACCTCCTCCGTCGAGTCGAGTCGAGTCGAGTCGAGGCGAGGCGAGGCGAGGCGAGGCGAGGCGACTCGAGTTCGCGGCCGGCCCGCTTTTCTTCTCCGTCCTCTTCGCCTTCACCTTCGTCGCACGCCTCGCGCGCCACCCTCCGGGAAGCAAACTTTGTCGTTTCCCGCTATTTTCGATGGTCTCGCGCGCGTCAACGAGTTCGACACCGGGCACACGAAACACAGTACTGGAACCGAACGGAGGAAAACCCGTCTGGGCAAAATCGTCTTCTCCCTACCCTTCGTCATCGCTCTATCGCTGTTATCGATTCTAATTATCCGAGCGATCTCCATGGTTGGTCGACGCTACCACTGTCAGACCAGTCAATACCCCGTTGGCTTCGCGGGTTTTCGCACGAGCTCAAAGTTCGAAATTAGATTCGTCACGTACTCGCAGCACACTTTTGTAGTTACTGCAAGCGCAAGTTTGAACGTTCCGCGCGGCGCAAAGAAACGTTCGCCCGAGGTGGTACGTGTTACGACCATCGTCGTCGCCGCACGATAATCGATGGCACGATTTTTCAACGGAAAAATTCACGAACGAAATCCCTTCGATACCACCGGACGTTTCACGCTTCAGCCGGCCGTTAAACGCTCAGTTAGTTGGAAACAGCTTGCGCGATGACTTTGATCGTTCGTCCAACGCGGCCTGCGAACCTCCTCTTTTTTTTCGTGTTTCGCATTTTGTTTACTCGAACCGGCGTTATCGGTCATCCCGTGCTTTTCGGTTATCTATTTCGTCCGTTTAAGCGCCGAGCCACCGCCAACTGTACTTGTCGGTACTCTCGGAGGACGTTATTACGTGCAAACCTCCTCCTGGATAAGGCGTTAGCCACGTGATGGCTACGTAACCGCTGCGGTGACCCCTTATCTGATCCCATGCCGTTACACCCAATTCCCCTCCCTAATGAGTAATCAACGAAACGAGTCACGTTGTTAACGTCGCAAACAGATTTGGGACGATCGGCCGCTCTCCGCAGTGAGAACCAACAAGCAACGCCACGCGACGCGATGCGGCCTGCGATAGAATTAAAACGCGTTAACCGAGAAGAGACGAAACGTCCCGTCGCGATAGCTCTCGCGCTGGTGAAACTTTTTGCACCGAGGTACAACAAGGTACAACCGCGAACGTTGTTACATGTAGTTAAAGCTGGACCTTCCTGTTTCGAGAGGGCAGTAATTTGGTACACTTTGTCTGTCTAGGGAATGAGTTATTAACTGTGAATTTTTTTGCACACACACATTTCTTTAAATGGAAATTTAAACTTAACTTTCCGACTTCTTTTGTTTTCAAGTACGTCACGTTCTTCGGAAACTTGTTCGAGCAACTTCAAAAAATAACAATTGTTCAGTCGTAAACCAAGTGCGTGCCGGAAGAAGTATGCATTAGAACACGAACATCTAATTCGTATGTTTTACGAAAATAAATTACGTCAAATTAAGTTGTTCGTGGAAAATAAAATAATATTTGCAAATCTTGGACATTTTGGAATATTTGCAGACTCGGTTAGTCCTTTACATCATTTCTAAATAATATCTTGTTACGATCGCCGATGCAAATAATAATTCCTGTGTATATACTGGAAAAATCATCTTTTAGACGTTGCTTGTTTGAATTCACTTCTGTTATATAAAAGGAACACTGCAAAAATTGACAATAGTGTAAAATTCCTACTAAAGTATGTCGGGAAAAACCATTGAGTTATGTCCAATTGAAGACGTAAATTCACAACGCGTACGTCAGCTGCAACAAAGCCTATACACGTTTCATCGGAAAATATTTACTACGTACCAGACACATCGTCGAAAACTGAACCCGCACGAAGATGTTCGCTGCGTTCGAAAAATAATATGTACGAAAAGAATCTAGATATTGGTTCGCTCGACGTGCAAAGAGCCATTGTGTGTGTGTCGTGGCTTGCTTCAAGAGATATCATTCTGAAAGAACAAATTAAATATCCAATCTCTTTCTATTCCCTCCGAATATTTTATTTGTTTGTTGAATGTTCAGGTTTCATAAATAATAACAGTAATAATAATATAAGTGATAAACAATAATAATAACACGAAATAAGTGTGTGAATTTTTAAGTTGAGGAAAATTACTGATTTTTTCGAAAGGAAATTCATTTCCTTGTAACTTCATTAAATTTCTCAGCAGCAGCGCGTTTGACGTGCACGATCGTCATCGCTTGGTTTTAACGCGTACTTTTAAAAGAGGCACACCGAGCTGAAACGCGTCTCTCGGGCGCATCGTCGCGAGTTTTCTAAGAAATGAAATCGACGTAATCAGAGACGATCGAGTTGCAGGGCTACGATCCTTTCCGCGGAACCACGAGGCAGTAAGGAGCCACGTTTTTTCAAAAACATCACGTTTCCCGTTTCCTCGTCGCGGCGAATATATTTTCGCGTATATATTGCATATATGTATATACGCATATGTATGTATATATGCATATATATATATATGCACACAGGTGACGATTAGCCTGGTGAAATACGAGCCGAGAACGAGAACGAGCCAGGGGGCTGATAACACGTACACGTACACGGGCTGGCTACCGCGGCAAAAACCGTGATCCGCCCCGGCTCGTGCGCGGGAATAAAAGCAACAGAGCTTTCGCCGGACAAATGCAATAGGATGAAACTGAAGCTACCGATGAAAACCGCGATTAGGTGATCCGTAGAGCACCGAGAGCCACTGTCCACGCCAAGTCGCCGCAGTAATTAAACCCTTTGACGTGCGTACTTCGACGAGCTGTTTCGAGCACCTCTGTCACCGTCCTGGTTTCGAAAAAAGAGAGAGAGAGAGAGAGAGAGAGAGAGAGAGAGAGAGAGAAGGGAGACAAAGGAAACAAGAACAAAAAGAACACGGGAGGTGGGGAGGGGAGGGGGGTAAGGGGAAAAAAAAACAAATATCGGAGCGGAGATCGGCGAGGCGTCGTGGAAATGACGAGCCTCTCGGGGAATAATGCGCGGTCGAGCAACAGAGAGTCATCTCCGGGCTTTGGGAATTTGGACAAAGTTGGTTATCATCGATGTACACGCGAGCCGGAGCTGCGAAATCGTTTTGTACAGTTTCGCTGCTGGGTTGTAACAAGCTTGTAACTCACTTCGATTTACCCTGCCCCCTCCCCCCCCCACCTCCCGTTCCCCGGGTTGGGAGGAGAGGGAGGAGGGACGAAATTAATTTCACGGTGCGCGCGAACGCCGCTCGACGAGGCGACAAAGACCCAGAGGCGAATAAAAATATATGTTCCCGAAAGGAAAGTTTAATAGGCAATGGAGGCGCACGTTGAAGACGTCGCGCCGTCACGGTCGCGCGAATATGGCACCGGCGCCAACTTTTATACGGATCTCTGTCCGGATCTCTGTCGGTTCTCTGTCGGATCTCCGTCAGTCGGTGATGCACGAGTTCGAAAAAAAAAAAAAAAAAAAGGAAACAATGCGTCCCGGATGTATACATCGGGAACGGAGTGTATACACCGGCGAGTGTATGTATGTACCTGGTAGCGTAGGATTCGTCGCAGAGGCGTCCTGGCGCGCGGCGTCGCTGGTAATTGCAGCCCCGCCGAGATTGGTACTGTAGTCTTCGAGAAGTACGTAGCACAGTAATAGCCGTGCCACCCTCATTCTGAAAGTGGAAGAAGAAGAAACCTGAACAATAATAATGACTCTCTCTTTCTCTTTTTATCTTTTTCTCTCTCTTTCTATATATATATCTATCTATCTATCTATCTATCTATCTACCCTTCTTCTCTCTTCGTTTCGCCTAGCCATAGACCTATTCCCTACCCCAAACTCCTCTCGCTACTCGTTCCTTTCTTCGCAACGTTTCCTGCCTTGCTCTTCCTCTTCTTCTTCCTCCTCCTCCTCCTCCTTTTTTTATCATTATTCTTTTCATCCTCCCCATTTTTCAATCGATACATTTGTCAGGCGATGCAACGGGTGCGGTCCCGAGTCCGCGCAATTTCGCGTAATGTACGTACTCGGGGAGATCGAAGTCGGAAGGACGGTATCGGGACATTACTCGTGCATCCTGCTGGTCACCCCCCTCCTTCTCGAGGGAGGCAAGAAAATCGCAGGACACAATTATCTTTCTCGCGCTGTCCCGTAAATAACTATCCCGGGCTCGACCCCCGCTTACCAGCGTGTAAAACGCAATTTACCACCACAACGAGAAATTCGTGCACCGATGGATAAATGTACGCGACGCGACCGCCTCCTTCTTATTTACGACGGGACCAAATGAAAAGTTTCGCCTTCTTCGTCGCCGTGTGCCGTCGCGATTCCGCGTGCTTCCTCCGTGAGTGGCGACTTTCGTTTCTCGAGCCTTCGAACCGATCTCTCGGATCTCTCGATCGACGCTCGTCAACGAATCGGGAGGAAAAATCGTCGCTGCACGACGCAAGACGTGACAAAAGACGCGAACACTCGAAATCGCTCTAATATTTCTCGAATCGGCGAATTCTAATTTCGGTGAAAATCGAATGATCGCGACGATCCGAGGGAATACGTAGAGCCGATCGAGCCACCGAGGAGAATCGGATTTTCGTAATCGTTGAAAGCTTCCTCGCGCGGATTGATAATACGGGCGCGGGGGAAGGGGGATTTCACTTTTCGAAGGGAAATTCCATTTCCCCGAGCGTCTTCCGCGTGTTTACCATGATGAGCTGTTTGTTCGCAAACACGGTCCGTCCGGGGAAAGAATCGTGCAAGCCGTTATGACCGATTTGAAAGCCTGCTTGCGACGAAGCGGTCGCGACTGCCTGCGCGCGAGGAGAGCAAGCGAGCAAAAGAGAGAGGAAAGAAAAAGAATCCTTAATGGTTGGTTTGCCATTTGTACCGGAAATAAGTTGATCTCGATTCGACGGGGGCGACCTGCGACCTCCGAGGGAAAAGAGGAGGAGGAGCAGCAGGAGGTGGAGAGATATCTCCCTTTCCGTGATTTAGCAGATAATCCCGAAAAATTGGAGTTTCTCGTTTTGTCTTCGTTACGATGGAAACGCTTAAATCCCGCGCACTCGAGGAATTCGAGCCACCCTCGCAGGCGCACGTCCTCTCGGTGCAGCCACGATCGCGCAATCAAGGAAAATGCGAGCTTCTAATTTCCAGCGGGGGGTTCGCGCGAGATCAATCATTTTTCAACCCTTTCATTATCCGTCGCATCCACGCGGTGACCCGTGTGTACGAGCGCTGGATATTATACATGGCATCTATCGACGTATTTTTTCGGAGTAATCGCGTATTAAATACACTTTACCCATGAAGACAAGCTTCTTCTATTTATTTATTTATTGCAATGAAAAATCTTTCTTAATCTATTGGAATTCGGAAGAGATCGGCTCTACAGTGTAGTTACATCTTTGAGAGTTGATCTTTTAAAAATTTGAGGTTAGGTTTTTGCTTGAAAAATTAATGTTTGTCTGAGAAAAATATTCCAAGTCCCCTTTCCAAAATGTTATCAGGAAATTTAAAAAAGATTCGACAGTGGAATGTTTACACGACAAGAAATTACTCTGTATGAAAATATCTTCCTTGATCTGCTACAATTCAGAAAAGACCAACTACAACTGCTGATCTCTAACAAAATTTAAGGTTAGGTTTTTGTTTGAGGTTAGGTTTGCCCGAAAAAAAAAACTAAAAGTCCTGTCAAAATGTTACTAGGAATTTTAAAACATATTCGACAGTGGAATATTTACACGAAAAATCTTTCTCAATCCATTTCATTAACCGGAAAAGACCGGCTACAAGTGTAACTGTTGATCTCTGAAAAATTTAAAATTTGAAAAAAAAACATTGAAGTTTGCTTAAAAAAAAAAACATTCTAGACCTTTGCCAAAATGTTACCAGAAAATTAAACAAAAATTCTATTTCGAGTGAACAGATTAACGGCTCAGAAAATAATTCGATCAACTTTTGTGTACACCTTCGGCTGGGGGTCTCATCCAGTGGCGGCGCCCCATACTGTCGCAGCGAAAGAGTTAATCACAGATCGAAGAATCGAGACCAAAGTGTTGCCCGAGAGGGTAGACGCTCGCGTGAAGAAGTTGTCCGGTCACCGGAAATTTCATTCCATTCCCCGACAAAGCGTATCTCGCCGAATGTCGCGTAGATTTAATTTTTTTTTCTCTCCCCTTTCCCTTCCCTTTCCATCTGCCATCTGCCTTCTCCCTCCCTCCTTCCTTGTCTTTCCGGGGAACATGCCGGTTTCGACACAGTTTCGCAACATGCACGCGATTACACGCGCTTCCAGAGAGAGAGAGAGAGATTTATTCGGGCTTGATCGCTTCAGTCCCTCGTCGCCCTTCATAATCCCTGGGAATATAATTTCGGTCGCGGGACAGCGATAGGAGCGACACGCGTGTGTCATTTGCATACGGCGTAGCTATGCAAATACGCGGCTATTCTCCGGAGAAACAGATTAATTATCCCGGCGTCACGGTTGAAAGCGGTCGGCAACCGCTTTTTGCAAACGCGACTTTATCGCCGATCCGACGCTATCCGGCCGACGCCGCGACGCGCTGCATCCGGGATTAACCGATTAGACGCCGAAATTAACTTGTCTCCCTTCCGCCGGGGGGGGGGGATTTCGAGCCTTTCGTCCAGGACGAGCGACACAAACTCCGTTTCTGACGACGTTCTCCCGACGACGAGAGAGATTAACCGATCGATCAATCGTAGGTTTTCGCAAGACCGAGATCGCAGACTCGCAGACTTACCCCCTCCCCCCCGTTGGCGCGTAAACAAATTGAAAACTCAGACGACGGAGCAATATTAAAATTCATACTCGTTCGCGTATTACCGCGTAATGAATCTCCTTTCCGGAGAGAGAAATTTATCAAAGTCACCGACGGGGTGAAGGGGGGCCATTAGCCAAGCGACCGTCTCTACGGTGACCGTCTCGATAAAAACGCGTCATATGCGAATATCCGTCCCCTGGCCCCTGGCAATCGCGCCGTTTAGTCGCCGGATGTGTTTTTACTCGCCTCTTCCTCTCCCTCTCTCTCTCTCTCTCTACAAAGGATTCGCCTGATCCGCCTGATCCCTATCGTAGTTTCCAACGATTTTCCCGCCCTACGACGTCTCTCCCTTCTTCTCCTTCGACGTCGAGGATTCAGATGTGGCCGACGCGACGTCCCAATTTCGTTTAATTTTACTTGGAGCTGGCTGCGAGAGCCAGTCCCCGCGATCCTTGTAAATTCACTTGGAATTCAGCAGAGGATTCCGTTCCCAAAAATATCACAGGCTGATGTATGGTCCCGGCGGAAAATCACCGCTCGTTACGGGTGCGCGATCGCTGGTAACCGCCGCACGAACTCTCCCCCTCCCAAGTCCCGTGGGAACCTGCCACGAATCGAAACCCCTCGCTGGTTGATCCATCGAACGATCGCAACGATCCACGGACACTCGCGGTACAATCTCCTCCACCGTGCCCGTGTCCGTAACTCGGCTAACCGCGACTCGCTTCGACCCCCACCCCCCAAAAAGAAAAACTCGCGCGTGTACACAGGATGAAAAATGTTGAGACATTTACCTCGTTGGAAAAGTGTAGCATTATATTCGCAAATGCACGCGGCGCGTCATGGACGTGTAACGAACATCGGCATCCGTTGAATGAATTTGTTTTTTCGACACACGACGCACAACTTCTACACGTCGACTTGTCGCGTACTCGCGAAAAGGATGCGCACGATAGGATACGACGCGATACGATCAAGTTGGAACGGGGGATTGAACGAGGCGCCACGCTATGCTTCCGATAAGAGACGCATCCCCGGGCGTCGGGACGCGTGTACTGACAGCGTCGAGCTAGCCGTCGAGCGAGCGAGCGTCGGAACGCTCCGTCACGGAACGCTTGCCTCGCATAGCGCAGGTCCAGGACCTCCTGTGTCCCTTCTTTCCTCTTCCCTCTTTCCACTTTCCATTTTTCACTTTCCTCTTTTCTCTTCCACTCTTCTTCTTCTTCTTCTTCTTCTTCTTCTTCTTCTTCTTCTTCTTCCTCTCTTTCTCGCTTCCTTCTTCCTTTCTTTCTTTGTTTCCCTTTTTTCTTCCTGCTTTCCGCGACTCGTTCTCCCGTTCTTTCGCTCGCATCGTTGGATATAATATTCAATTTATTATGTAGCTTTGATGCATGCGGAACGTCAGAGGCGAAGGCAGAGAGAGAGAGAGAAAGAGAGAATCCACACAACCCAAGCGTAGAAAGAAAAGTGCGAATCTCGGAAGGAATCGTTCGTTCGTTGGTTCGTTCGTTGGGAAACGTCCCACAATCGAGCAACGTCTCACGCTTTTTCGACCGGTCGACGAGCACGAGGGAAGAAGAAAATAATCGGAACGTCGATCGCCGTGTCAAAGAGGGGAGGGAAAAAAAAAAGGAAAGAAATACCGAGAGGAGAGTAGGAGGAGTCTCGGGATCGAAGCAACCGTCACGATATCGCGACGCGCCTGCGCCCACCACCCCCTGTACGCGTCTACTTCCGATACGTTCTTTCGAAATCGTTTCCCCCGAACGATTCCGGCCGTCTCGATCGCCGTCGATCGAGGACCAGCGACCAAAAACTTTCCTAGAATTCTTCCAGCGGACCGAGAGCAAACTTGATTCTCCGCGAGATCTCGTGTCGCGAAATAACATTTATCTCCCACGCTCCGCAGGTTTCGGCTAATGGCGAGTAAATATTGGTGGAAAAGTAAGCGTGGAACGATCGGCCTTGCCACGCTCGGACAGGCACGTGGCAAGCATCGCACGTACGTACAGAGTGGGAAGAAAAGTTTGTCCGTGACTGTCACAGATGAATTCTACGCCTTCGATTTGATAGAAACACGCGTGAAGAAAAAACTGACCTTGATCTGGAGTTTCATGGTTAAATTTGTTGCTTTTTTATTTCGGCATTGTATTCTACTCACAGGTCGCATCCTAATGGTTCTCTTGAAAAATGGCAAAAAAGTTAACACTGCGTGCGTTCTAACAGCGACTTTATGGTTCTGAACCAGTGGATGTAACGTCTATATTCCGAACAATATTGACAGTTTTATCATTTCGTTATTCAGATTTATGCTAATGCTACGAATATCAGTGAAACCTAATACGAAAATTACGTAAAATAAACATCCACGCGTTCAGAATCATGAGGTCGCTGTTAGCACGCACACATTTTCAATAACTTTTACATTAACAACGAAAGTTTTGAAACTGACATGCTTGTTTCCATTTCTAAACTCATTCTAAGTGAACAGGTATATATCAAAGTGTAGAATTCACCCATATACTTCTCTTTTACCACTGTACAAATGCGTTCTAACAACGACTTTATGGTTCTGGACACGTGGATATCCACATTACGTAATGTTTATACTTTGAACAATGTTAATTGTTAGTTTTACCATTTCATTGTTTAGACTCACACTGATGCTACAACTATGCTAAATCGTCATCCAGAACCATGGATAGACCATAAAGTCGCTGTTAGCACTCACGTGTACGCAGTGTCAAATGATTAACTTTTTTGCCATTTCTCGAGAGAACTATATTAGGTTGAGACCTGTGGTTCCTTAATAAAGTTTTACTTTCGTGATGACTGGAATACAATGCAAGAAAAAAAATTGTTTGACCTTGAAATGCAAGAACAAGATCAATTTTGCGGCTTTGTATATTATATGTATTTCCATCGAAAGCGTAGAATTCATCTGTGATAGCCACGGACAAACTTTTCTCTCCACCTTGTACATGTTTGCCAACCGTCCAGCATTTTACATCGAGAGAAACACTCAAGCTCGCAGAAATAGCCGACCGATCCGAGTTCCGTTCCGTACCATCGACAAAATCGTTCTGAGATCTGAAAAGAAAGTTGGTACATGAAATTCACATTGAAGGAAAAACATGAGACAGACACAAAGAATCCTCGGAGCTTCTAGGATCTCTGCGAGATAGAAGGAACTACCTGAAGACTATAAATGACACTCGGAAGTGAAGACAAATTTCTCCGCGTTATCCTGAATAAACCACATGACACTCCAATCAGAAAACAACATCACGCAGCAAACGTACAGAATATCCAGGAATAACATATATCAAGAACTAAATGGAATCAGCCTGATATTTGCCCGAAACAGGATTCAAAACTAAACAAAATGATCAGGCAAATAATGACAAACAAACTTCTCGCGTTAAATGCAAGTAGCAGGCAGTGCAAGAGCAAGGCACAATACAGAATAAGGCAAAAAAAGAAAACGAGAAAAGACGGAAGGCAATTCAGTTTTATATTTCTAATAAACGTCAAACTTGCGTAATTCTATATTCAGATCACGAAACGATCCGAGAGTAAGTAAAAATCATCAGCTATGTTTCTTTGTCGTCCGACCCACGGCGCTGAAACTATCGTCACACTTAAAAAACCCGACGTAACTTTCGTCGGCGGTGACGACTTATTTGCCCGGAATATCACTGGATCGTCGCGTTAATCTGCGAGAGGGGGGTGCGGAGGCAAAAATTTTCCCCAGGTGCTCAGCCTGAGGTCTGAACGCCGGAGGAAATGGTTTTTTTCGCTTTTCCGGCTCTTTCTAAACCTTTTTCATTTATCTTCGCGTGACGCGGCTTAAGCGGCAATTTCGCAGCGCCCTTTGCATGTACCTGCTTCAGCTGCTCCGGGCAATCCCCTTAATGTGTACTTTTTCTCACTGTCATAATTGAAGAGCCGCTCGAAGCTAGAGCTGCTACAGCTAGAGGAACGCGTTGCTCGACGCTATAAATTTTCGACTTACCAGGCTGCAGCTTTGCGTCTTGCTTCTTCGCTGGGAAACACGGGGATAGTGGCCACGCGCGGCTGACGGACGCAGGACCGTCGGGAATCGGATCGCCAGCCAACTTCCAGTAACGATTAACCCGCCGCGCCACACGAGGAACAAGAGGTCTCTTGTTCCACGGAGATGTTCCGAACCCGTACGTTCGAACAGTTGCTCCTTCGGTACTCGGATTGTTAAAGATACTCACGACTGGCGGTCGCGTACCTCTGTGGGCTATATCCCTTAGGGGGTTCGAAGGACCACCCACTGTTGCGGGAACCGGATAACTCTGGTCAGGTTGCACTTTATTCTTCATTTTGCAACAAGCCTGACGGCTTCCAGATTCAGAAAGCTTGGCTTGTCTAAATCAGGGCTCCTCAAAGTCCATGCAAGATCGCGTAATTAAATTTGGGAGTCGCAGAAATTTTAGCAAAACTAAAAAATTAGTATGAACATTTGGCTTTGTCTTTAACACGTGGTAAAATTATATTCGTACGTATACCAAAGAATTGTTTTCGAATAAATTTTCTTCTCTTTACGATTTATTCTCGGCGAATGTTTCAATTCGTATTCGTAGTTTATACATACCTCTGTACCCAGGGCCGCGAAAATATTTATTCGGGTGAAGAAGGTCGCCAAGTGAAGAAGCTTGAGAAGCCCTGGTCTAAATGACTAAGATACCGACGACCGACACGAGTTCGGCAGATACACTTGGCCGAATATCGACTGTTGTCTGACGATTAGTCTCCTGATTTAATTGTTCCTATCCGACTGTTCCACCTTCTGTTCTGACGTGATTTCTTTTTTTCCTAATTTACCTGAGTTGATCTTTTTTTTTTGCAGTGCCTGGGGTCCTGTTACTCTTTTATCTGCACATAAAAACAATTTGTCGTTTAGTTATCGTTGAAGTTTGTTCTAGGTGGTTACTTGTTGTTTGGATTTCAAAAAACCTGTCCCCCTTGTCTGTATAACGAATGATGGTGTACGAATGCTGATTGCGCTTTCGCTCCTTTTTTTTCCTAATTTACCTGAGTTGATCTAAGCAAGGTCGTGCGCCACCCTTTTCAAAGAGCTTTGAAAAATTGTGGAGCGGGGGGGACGTGTCAAGACCAATCAGAAAGTATGGGGAAGGTTTTTAAAATGTCTCATTGCCACCCATGAGAATGATTCAGTTGAGCGGGACGATAGTTTTGAGAAACGGTCCCATCCTCTTCTAAAAACCGTCCCATTGCTCGCGCAATACTTCGGGCACGTACGCGTTTATGACGCGGAGACCTCGTTGCACTCGAGACTGATTAAATTTATCGGGCGCCCAGTTTGGAGTTTTCCAAATGGCCCATGCCCGCGAGTTCCACTTACGAATGTTTTAAAAGTCCTTAATACGACACGTTGGGCTTGGAGCACATCCACGTCACGAGTGTTACGTACCGTTGGCCTCAACACGAATTTCTCTCGCGCGGTGACGACGTATGACAACGAGGCGCGGCCCAAGGCCCAAATTGGCGCACGGGCGTCGGTCGCTTTGCGACGAGAGAACACGCCCCGGCAAACTTTTTCGCCGAACCGATATTCGCGTTAACTTTCACCGATTATCGAGAAAACGTAGCGCGTTTCCAACTACGGGTTTATCGGTTATGAGATTCGATCGTACCCAACTTTGAACGCACGAGGTGTGCCGGTTTCGCCTCTACACCTCGATATCTACCCGTTTATCAATCGATCGTCGGCGAAAAAAACAGAGAGAGAGAGAGAGAGAGAGAGAGAGAAAGTACGTTTAAATACATGTTTAATAATTAATGTTCGCAAAATCCGAGTACGGACGTAACTTTGCAAATTTGTTGGCGCGGTCTTTGTGAATTTATTTCGCAAAACGAGCAGAACGCGAACAGACGGGACACCTTGTGTACAAGCTGGTAGTACATCGGAGGGAGGAAAAAAAAAAAAGGGATACACGATGGAAATCGAGCAAACTTTCGTATTCCCTGTATCGCGGTGCCGCGTGATATCCTGAATAAAATAAATTCCTCGCTCGCTTCGAAATAACCGGTTGGCTCTTTTTTTCTTCTTTTTCCTACGACGAAACGACGAAGCAACGTCCGAGGAAACGAGAGCGCTAATAAGTCGAGTTTCTAGGTCGATTCTAACTGCCTCGAGATCGACGATACTGAAACTAGATACTGGCGTAATCGTTCCAGTTGGAACGTAAACGTAAACCGGCCGCGTTAAATCCGTGGCC
>KQ435883.1:1179289-1192523 GCA_001276565.1 Melipona quadrifasciata
AAAAAGAGAATAATGCATTCCAACGGCACTGGATTAATATTCGAACAGACCCGTAACGCCGGTCTGTTTCGAAGCTGCTCTTAGCACCATCCAGCCAACCAACCAGCCTCGGCAAAGCCAACCAGCCATCCAGCAAGCCAGCCAACCAACCAACCAAGCCAGCCAGCAAGCGGTCGTTCCGCTTTTTCCCCGATACCTATCAAGGTTATTGGTACAAGGAAATTTCTTTCGATACGAAAAAAGAAGAGAACAGGACAGAACGCGACGAGGAACTCTCTGTCGTCGCGTTGTTGCTTTTTGCTCCTCGTTTCTCGAACCTGGTCCAGCGGGACTAGCAGACGCCCGCGCGTCGCGTTGTTCTCGTTGCGATCCCGCGATACACAACATCCGTACGCCGACGCAGAGCTGAAATCCTTCTCTCGCGGCACTCTCACCGTGAAACAATGCCGCCCCCTTCGTTCTTGTTAATTAAAAATTTCAATCACATATACGAGAAGAACGTCGAACGCTGCCAGTTGCCAGCTTTCTCGCTCTGCTTGCCTCGACTCGACTCGACTCGACTCGACTCGACTCGGCTCTCGCGGGCCTGTTACGCGTTTCCTACTTTCACATCTCGTTCCCCGGCGTTTCGGCCACGTAACAACGTATTTATCGCGGCTTAACGGCCAACAAGCCGTTCGCACAGCCGTTCGGAATAAGGAATATCTATAGGTTTCCGAGGAAAGTTTCCCGCTTGTAATTGCGAACGAGGGGAGAGGGGGCAACTTGTAACTTTATCGCGTCGCGGCGAACCTACCGAAATTCACTCGGTAGATTAACATCTTGCCTGCAGCGATGGAGACGGAGAGGAGAGAAACGAGGAATCTCCTCCTCGTCGTCGCGTCGATGTCGAGAGAGACGTCGTTGCGTTTCCCGTCTCGACTCGAATCCAGCCGAATCCAGCCCGTCGCGAGACCGACGCCTGGCCCCGCAATGAGTTTGCGAGCGTAACTGGGAAGCGACGCGGCAACAGTCTCGACGCGAGAACACGCTAGCGAGGATATTCCGTGGGTGTCAGCCGAGGATGTTCGTGTCACCGTGGAAAATGGAAAATCGCACCTTCCAGACAACCTAATGGAATATCCTACTATTTTCTCCGCTAGAGTATCACACACGTACAGACACACACACACACACACAGAGATTCCGATTTTCATCAAGCATTCCTTGCCGTCCGTTCGAGACCCGCATTCGAATCTGTCACTAAGACGTTTCAGACAATCGCGCACTCCGCCGTTGAAATATCGTTCGTATCCTCTCGCCGCCGCGTGCTGATACTCGAGCAAGATGGAGAAGATGGAATCGAGGCTCGATGATTGACGAGAAATCATATAAAACGGCAAGGTAAATGGAGAGAGACTGTTCAAATAAAACGAAAGCCGTTTCGTCGACGACGGAGAGAATCGTTCGTAAGTACGTACGCTTCTCCGTCTGAGAGGAGAAGATGCTAAGACGCTTTAACGATATTTGCGCCCGGTGTTACACATACACGCAGAGTTTATTACGGAGGAGGCTATTGCCTTTTAACGCTCTTAAATGCCGTTGAATGGTCGTCGGAAGAAAGCGGCATTACCGGCCGCGGAGGGCGCGAAGAGAAGAAGAAGAAAAAGGAAAAAATTCGAAGAAAAGAGCCACTTAAGGTGACTGGACGCATGAATCGCGCTGCCATTTACGAAATTGGTCAAACTGCACGGACGGTTGGTCTCGCGGTTCGCGCATTTTTTCTTTCTTTCTTCAAAGGCCGCGTCGCGTCGCGTCGTGGCGACTAGCAAGCAAGCAAGCAAGCAAGCAGGCATCGATCCAACGGGGACAAAGTGCGCTCGATAAAGTGCGAGGCGCGCGAACCGCCATTCGAAAACCGTCAATTTCCATTTTGTCTGCTCGCTTGGTCGTTACGTTGCGCTCGCTCGACGAAACGCGCGACGGGGACAATTACACCGATTGGAGCGGTGCATAAAAATGCATGAAGTCGGCGTGGAATTCCGAGAAATTCCGCGACTCGGCCACCCGACCCGGGTTGCACACAGGCGACACACACAATGGATTCCGAAGTCGAACAAGGTAAACGCGACTTTCCTATCGCCGCTCCGCTCCATTCCGCTCAGCGAAATTATTTCAGGGCTCAGGACCAGGAAATGGTCCCCCCTTCAGAAATTCGTCGAAACGGTTCCTCCTCGTCGTCTGTCGTTTTACCCCGCGATATCGCGTCTCACCAGCTTTCAAACCCGCGCAGCCGAGAAATAACACTTGATCCTCTTTCGTAATTTTCGTTCTTTCGTTTCGATATTCCGGACCAAGGTGGAGTTGGACCAACCAAATCTTTACAATTTATTTCAATCGCGTCGACGGAATCGACGCGCACGCGATATGTAGACTTTAAACCTGCAAAGAAAATTGATAGCACGATAAAATTCACGTTAGAGGAAAAACATAAAACGCAAACCCAAAGGATCCTCGGACCTTCTAGGAACTATAAAATCCCTGGAAGGAATAAGGGTGCTACTTAGGCTATAAATGACACTCGGAAGTAAAAAGTCAATTCTATATGAGCTATCTAATGAGTTGGACGAACTGCAGCGCTTTTGAATACGTCGAATTGTGCAGAGAGAGAGGGAAAAGTTTATCCATGGCTATCACAGATGAATTCTACACCTTCGATTTGACGGAGCTACGTGTAAAGCTGCAAAATTCATCTTGATTTTGAATTTCAAGGTCAAACAATTTTTTTTTTTGTTTCTTGAATTGTATCCTACTCGTCAAGAAGGTAAAACTCCTCTAAGGAACCATACAGTTCTTTCAAAAAATATCAAAAAAGTTTCTCGATCGTTTAACACTGCGGACGCATGCATTCTAACAGCGACTTTATGGTTCTGGACGCGTGGATGTAATGTTCATATTTCAAATAATGTTGACAGTTTTGTCATTTGATTATTTAGGCTCACACTGATGCTAAAACTATGATAAATCAAACATTAGTGAAATCTAACCCAGAAACCATAAAGTCGCTGTTAGAATGCATGCGTCCGCAGTATTAATTTTTTTACCATTTTCCAAGAGAACTATTAGATTGCGGCCTATGGTTCCTTGGAATAGTTTTACCTTCTTGATGAGTAGAGTACAATACAAGAAAAAAGAAACAATTTTTTGACCTTGACACATATGTATGTATAACATATGTATAAATACTCACATGCTTTCAAATAAAAATAGTCAAAAATCTAGAATCGAACCCAAATTATCGTCTCATCTTAAGACGCAAAATATGAACGTACAATTGTATGTATGTGTCTGTGTGTGTGTGTGAAGTGCGTATAAAGACAGAGGTTTCAACATTGAAATTACCAAAATGGTCAAAATGACCAATTGATAATTTTCGTTAAATATTTTATAGATATAAAACAATGTACTTTTAGAGGCTTAAATGATTCTTCGTGAAATACACAAATGAAAACTCGCGTGCCTTACTGTGTTATAAAGATTTTCTGTTTCTTTTACTTTTAATGTAAATTCCGGATGAAAAAATTCCGTGCTTTACTTTTCGACAGTTCCGGTATTAAGGGCAAGAGTTTGGATCACAAAGTATCGAGCGTGCAGGTCCTGCGTGAGTCTAGAGAAAACTCAATATCTCTTTGTCATCGCCGTATTTCGGATTTATTACTAGTTTCTCCTTAATTACTCAAATACTAATAATCTTTGATATTTTAAACCACTTGGTTTAATATTCGTTTCCTTTTTTTTCTTCCCCCTACAACATCGAACATTTTATTTTCACCGTGTCTGTCGCCGCGACACGCGCGTTAGAAGATCCGAAGTCTCGTTCTTCTCGTGCATGATCTCCTCGTCGCTTCGTCGAATCAATTATCGCTTCGCATAGCGAGACGGTTTTCGGCATCCATTTCCATTGTACGTATGTTTGGTTATCATGGTGTCGCGGTTAGGACGCATTAAGGAATGTCTCGACGGCATAAAGGAATTTCGCGATAGATATACCAAGTAATAGTACCAGTGTGCGTTTGGAAATTTGGCAGCGGTAGCAACGTTCATCTCGTACATGTAACGTCTATATAGATATATATATACATATACATATATACATTATACATATATACGTATACAACAAGATCTAACAATGGGATTGCCACGACGATTATTAGCCGTGAATATCAACGACGGGAAAATTGCACGGTAGGTAGGAGGTGCCTCGCCACGTCGCGCCGAGTAATATGATCCTTTCGACAGCAGCGAGGAAGGAACCTCCGACCTTCTCTCTGCCTTCTCCTCCTATCTCTCGATCCTTGTAACCTCGTTACTCCAACTCTCGGAAGATGAGGGACGAATGCTCCCCCGAAGCGCGATACGTCGCGGCTGATACGTGACGACGCCGACTCTCCTTCTTCTCGATAATTACGAACCATGGCATGGTAATTCCTTGGCCCCGAGAACAGCTCTGGCAGGACCAGTTTTACCAATGTATCGCATTGTGTACGTACGATACAACGTACGTAACGTATAGGCGATACTGTTAGAACAAACGCACGCAGGCGTAGATGGCATCAGCAGGCAAGTGTGTTTGGCCAAGTTGCCTGTTATCTACTTGCTCCTTGTAATTACATTTTGACATTTCGAAGACTACCCCTGCGACGTAATCTAATACGGCGTAATGCAATCAGGACGGCGCGCATCTTGCGCGGAAATCTCGCCTCCGGGATGCATAGACCGACGATAATGGTGACTCTCGAAATTCTGCTGCCTCGCGAGCCGACCTGTTTCTCTCTCTCTCTCTTTCTCTCTCTCTCTCTCTCTCTCTCTCCCCTGTTAAATTAAAAGACACGCTCTCGGACGAAACGAGATTGCGCTTTTCCTTTCCGTTTCATTCGAGAGTCCCCCAACACGCGTTCGTTCTAGAACGATCTCTAATAAGAGAGGGGAACGTAACGAACGATTAAGCGATAAGCTGTTTCAACGTAACGTAACGTTAATATATGGGCGACACGGGACCTGAGGAATGATCGGTCGAAAGAAATCCGTAATTCCGTGACTGGAGCAGCAGCTCCGCTCCGGACGACGGAGGCTGGCAGACTAGACTCTGGACACGATCTCGTCGTTAGCCGCCGAGGAATCCGAGAGTACGCCGCCCCCTCGGGTGGTAATTTCACCGAGCGGACACCGACGAAGGTGAAGGTGTCGAGGGACCAAAGGGAAAGAAAGTTGGCGTACGTTCGACGAACGCGTAATGTATGCCGAATAATGCCTTCGTTCCTTTGCCCGCTCGCGTTGCCCCGAGACACTTGCCTCTCTTGGCCAGCCAGGCCGCCCCCTCTGCCAACCCCTTCGGCTCCTCGCTCACGCTCTCGGTCTCGCATTAATGCAAAGCGGGAACATGCAACGGAGGCACGACGTAGCCTATCCAAGGATGCTTCTTGCAAGAATAAGAGAACAGGATCGCTGGGGATGTCCCGGGATTCTGTCCTCTATCGATCTCTCGCGTATATAGACACTAACTTGTGCCCTCCGCAAGCCGCGCTATGTATCTGCCATATACATATACCAATCTCTCTCTCTCTCTCTCTCTCTCTCTCTCTCTCTCTCTCTCTCCCTCCCCGTCCCTATCCAGTCTTCTCCTTTGCGTCTCTTTTTCTTCCTCGTCCCTCTCCGACCACCCCCACTTCTCCTCTTCTCTGTCTCGCGCCCTCTCGCTCTCTTCCTCCATCCGTTTATCCTTCTTTCTCTTTCAACCTCTGTTAGCTAGTCTTCTTCTTCTTCTTCTCTGTCTTTCTCTCTCCAATCTTCTCCGTCCTCGTCACTCGTCCCGTCTACGTTTCTCTTCGTCGCTCCTCGATTCTCGCTCGTCGGTCCAGGTGTCCCGCGCGTTCTCGCTTTCTCCCTCTTTCTTCCTCTGTTTCCTCGCCTTTGGTTCAACCCCTCATTGCTTCCCTCTCTCTCTCTCTCTCTCACGCGCGCGCGCGGCGAATTCCTGGCACGCATACACGTGCAATTCGAACGTGTACCGCTCCCCGTGTCCCTGTCCGTTTGCTCTCGCCAGGGGGAGAAAGAGGGACGAATTGGTCCGCGCATAACCACGCTCAGCGCCGAGGAATGTGTTATGTATACATAAACGGACGCGCAGAACGGACGGCAGGAATGTCTTTGTGTTGTTTACTGCGTTTATTGAGAGAGATATGACACGGTTCCGGAAGTCCATCAGGATCGTGGTGGCTTTCGTCGTTATCGAAAATCAGCGGTCGCGAAAGATTCACCGCATGTCACCGGATCTCGGCTTCCTTTCCCGTGCTTAAATGCTTAATCCTTGTCAATCGCATCCATTGGCGTGACTTTTCGACGCGGAATAGTTATTGCGCTCTGCCTTCGACGTATACACTGCTCACAAAAATTAGGGAATATTTCGAAATGAATATGAAGCGGTAAAAAGAAAAGGAGCATTTGATATTGTTTTATTAAACAAGAACATCGGAAAATATCACGTTGCTTTTCTCGATGTGATTCTTGTTTGATAAAAAAAAATCAAATCCTTCCATATTCATTTTGAAATATCCTCTAATTTTTGTGAACAGTATATGTTGTATATTTTTTTTCTTTTACAATATTACACGCTTCCTTTGTGCGACGTCAAAAGTAAAGTAAAGACAAGGTAATTTCCCGAGTTAATTCTCAATTTAAACATCCCGTTCGATCCGTCCAAAAGAAAAGTTTCGAAGAAACCACAGAGAGGCGAAGATCTTCGCTTCCCGGTTGTTTTTCAATCAGAGGAGAAAAATTTGAACGCACTTGACTCGCTGCGCGACGCGACCGCTACGTACGTACAAAGAGGTCGTACGCAATTATCTCCAAAAGTTTCCCCCAAAGTTGTCCCCCAATGGAAACTCGTAGCAAAGCTGTTGTGCTCACCGGGGACCGGGTTGTACCGCAGTTCGCATCACCGGTAAATACGACGCGAAGTCGCTTCGAACTTGCCATTGAAGAACACCAACCGACGCTAAAGCACCAGAGTCCCATGAAAGATACGATCAAAGCGAGATTCATCGAGGTTGCAGCTCGAGTTTTCTTTGCGAAACGAACGTCCCGAGAACCACAGATTAGAGGATTATCACGCGCTTGTAATTGTCAAATTAGCTGGACAGGCGTTGGAAATTCAAACGTGACGGAGGTATGCGGCTGGTAATTAAGAGGGGCTCGCGTGGAACGAGTAGTACGGGACGGGATTGATCCGGCCTTACGAACCGGCCATCACGTGAAAGGGCCACTCGTTCGCCCGCTACAGACTATAGACCTACAGACTATAGAACGTGGGTCGAGGCAAAGAGTGGGGAATGGAGATTTTCTCCGTTGACACGACGATTTGTACGAGCAACAGGCAACTTTCATTAAGCCTTTTCGAGCCGGTATACCCTCCTCCCTCGTGTCTCTTTCTCTTTGTTTCTATCTTGCTCTCTCTCTCTCTCTCTCTCTCATCCCTTTTTCTTTCTTCCCCATTCTCCCTCCGTCGTATTCTGCTCTTTGGGGGCAGTCTCCGTCGTGTCGTCTGTTGAAACCAGCCGCATAATGTTAGACTGGCTAAAAAAGAAATGCATCAACGTCAACGAAACACAGGATTGGACGAACAAACGGTGGAGAGAAAAAAAGGGTAACGAGTTTTACCGTTATCGCGATCGTTTCGTTCCGAATCGAATTCGTATCGCCTCGCGTCTGTTCTCTGTACGAACAGAGAAATTCACCACGCGACAGTATCAACGTTGCAGATTGGCCTCAGTTTCTGAAGTAACCTCGCGTACACAGTGAAGAATCACGTTCGCGTTCGCGTTCGTGTGTCCCTTGGCGACAAAACGCGTTTACGTGTGCAGCAGCGTTGCGCCATCGGGTCATCGGCGAGCAGCGGAGAGTACGCCGGAAGCGTATTGGATGCACGAGGATATCTCTCGCGCGTTTCAACCTCGTTAGCATTCTATCCTTTAATTCCGCTCGCGCTGTTCTCGCTTCTTTCCCCCCTCCGTGTCGCAATTTCCAGCGATCTCTATCGAACCACGTCGCGTCACCGCGTGCCTTTAATCGGCCAACACACTCGCCCTTTCCATCACGCGCACACACACTCCCTTCGAAAGCTATCTTCCACGCTCGAGCGTCTCCCTTGACTCGATTCCCCTCCCCTTCTCCACCTCCCTACCCACCCTTTTTAATTCGTTTAGTCTCTGGCAGGCTGTGCCAGTCGCACGTTAACAAAACGCCCCGCGCCTCGGTCGCATTTACTCTAGTCGTGACCGAATTCGTTCTTTGTTAATGAACCGTAGCAGAATCGCGATAAGAGGCTTGCACATGCATCGCGTGATTGACACTGACGTCGATTACCAGGTGAATACTACTTTGATTCGCGATAGCAGACCGCTCGATACTCGAGTAATGAATACTCCTCGATATTCCACCCTGTCGACGTGTCCCCGCGTCCAACCAAATTTAAATACCTTCCATATTTTCCGACGGCGACGAGACGCGACGAGAGAGATCTCCTCCCCGGCTCGATCGAATCCAACTAAATCTCGATATCCTTTATCACCCACCATCCGACATCCATCGTTATACGTTGACGTATCGCATAAATAATATTACGAACCGCTGCTTGATTTTTACCGTCTTGCCGCGTCGTCCGGCCCCCCGGAAGGTGAAAGTTTCTTGCATTCCTCCGAACGACTGACTATCGTATCAAGCTCCTGTCCCCGGACACAAGTACCTATCTACACGATGTAGATAAACGAGGGGCTTTTATCGCGGAGAATTTCGCTCGGCATCGAAACGAGCAAAACTTTGTTTCTCTTTGTGTGTGTGTGTGTGTGTGTGTGTGTGACATTCGGTACGTGCGAACATCACTCACGCCGCACTCTTGTCAATTCTGTCCTTCGCAAACTTCTCTTCGCAACTTCGTTTCGTTTCTTCTCCGTCGTTCCTCGTTCCTTCGTGTTTCACATTGCATCGCGTCACGTCGTTCGACCGTTACGGTTACAGTCAAGCATATGTACAGGGTGGAAAGAAGTTCACCCGTGGTTATCACAGGTGAATTCTACACCTTGGATTTGGATGGAGAGACGTGTAAAAAACCTGCCGCAAAATTGATCTTGATCTTGATTTTCAAGGCATTTTCTTTTACTCGTCGCGAACCATAGATCACAACCTAATAGTTCTCTTGAAAAATGGCGAAAATGTTTCTTAATTTAACATTGCGAACGCGTGTGTGCTAACAGCGACTTTATGGTTTTGTATTAGGTTTCACTAACATTGGATTTGTCATAGTTGTAGCATCAATATGAGTCTAAATAATCAAATGATAAAACTAGCTGTCAACATTATTCGAAATATAAATGTTACATCCACGTGTCCAGAACTATGAAGTCGTTGTTAGAACGCAGTGTTAAATTAAGAAACATTTTCGCCATTTTTCAAGAGGACTATTAGGTTGTGATCTATAGCTCGCGATTAGTAGAATACAATGCAAGAAAAAAAAATTTTTTAACCTTGAAATTCAAGGTCAAGATCAATTTTGCACGTTCTTTACATGTATTTCCATCTAAATCGAAGGTGTAGAATTCATCTATGATAGCCACAAACAATCTTTTCTTCCCACCCTGTGTACGTCTATACCGATTCGGTGCTTTTCTATCTCTTTTCCATCGGATTGATCTTCCACTGCTGCTGTCGATAGAGTCGTGGAATGCTGATCCTTGGAAGACGATGAGTCGCGTACCGGAGCAAAGTCAGACAGTTCGTTCGCGATCCTCCTGCGACGTTTTAACGACACGGTGGATCTGCTCCGAGGAACGAGTACAACCAGAGTCGGTCGTTCCACTGCGATCGTATAACAGATTACAAGACGCACGAGGATCGCGATCCGCTGAGGCCGCCCTTTTTCCTCCACCGACCCTGTTCTTTTATTGCTATGCGAGAGAAAGGCAAGCGTTTACACGTATGTCGCGAGACGTTACACGGAAAATTATACTGCCAATGAGACTTTTATCCTCTGATCATGGTGACGCCGTTCGTACACGTGTAGTTTCCACCCTTCGTTTCTCCATTTCGTTTCGTTTCTTTTCTTTTCGCTTCGAAATCACGCCTGTTTTTCTCTTCTTCTACAAAGAGCGTATCGTCAGAAGCATATTCCCGCGTAAACTGTTATTTACTTACCCTTTGCTCCGACGAGCTATTTGACTGCTCGCAGGGTAAAGTCGACTGCCGAATGAGCGATAAATTCGAACCGGGGAACGCGCAAATATACATGTATGTATGATCTATGTACACTCATGTATGTACATACCTGTATGTCGTCTATGAGGTACGGAGAAAACAAACATTGATTCTCGGCTCTCACCGACGTGATTCAATATTTGTATTTCCCCCGATGAAAGTGTATCATCGCGCATCAATCAAGAGGAACAAACGCTCTGCCGAAATGTGCATCGCGCGCCGTCTCGATCCCATAGATTTCCCAGCTCCGTACTATGTATACGTGTCCAATGGTGACAAGTTCCGTCTTTCCCCTCTCCAGACCATTGTTCCCGATAATTACGAAAAACAACGGCTCGCGCCAGCCTAATAAAACTCGTTGTTACCCGAACGAGGTATCCGCGAGACAAGAGCGCTGGAAAAATTAACGATTCTCTTGTCCGAAGAAAAATTCGTGGCCAGTCATTCCGCTGAAAAAGCATTGCAACCTTCGCCGGCAAAATCGATAATACCTGCGACAATTTCTGCGAAGGAAAAAGTGTTTAAGTGTCGAAGCATCGATTTGTAAGTTGATATTTTGCAATCAGTGTAAACTTAACTTAAACTTTTTTTTTTTTTAGCCCACCTCTACTACTCGTGTCTCTGGACCGCCTTTAAGGCATTTCTTCACGGTACAATCCTCGTCGACTCGCCGACGATACAATACTTACACTACCGTGGCATAAAAATAAAGAAAAATCGCATTCGGAATAAACACATTGGTAAATAAATGGATAAAATTAGAATAATCAGTGAATGAAAACCTAACCTAGACCTAACCTAGACCTAACCTAAACCTATAATCTAAGATCTAACCTAAACCTATATATCTGCCCCTAGTAGGAAAAGAACCATTATCGTGAATAACGTTTCAGTTTTATTTCTGAGAGAGAGGAACGTCGATTTTTAGACGTTGGACGTCGTAACATAGTAAACTCTAGTAAGGAAATAACATTCAACGCAGCACGTACACTCGTACACAACGTGCAAACGATGTCAGACATCAGGCTAATTGGCTTACGTCGGTCAACCACGCTTTGATTCGACCGCTGAATTGATCCCAGTGGAAATCGACGACTAGGCATCGATTCGAGACCTACATACACGCGTGCCTCGCGAATAAACTACTACGTACTGTACGTGCAGATAAGTAATATCTACGTGCAATTCCCAAAAAAAAAAGATTCTCGCATTTATACGCAAATTTAATACGCGAGGAAATTAATTTGATCTGTCGCGGTGAAATTCTGCCGGGCTCGTAATATCGCGCGCGCGTATTCGATGAAAACGAAGCGGAACAAGGGGAGGAAAAAAATGCGAGAAAAGGGATTTCACAGGAATGGAAACCGGGAAATGGTTGAATTAGAACTAAAATTGGCAATATCTGCCGGAGATTCAAAGCCTCAGTAAATTCTTGCATTCTGATTGCATATATAATCGTCTGATTAATTATTATAATCGTCCGAGTAATTAGCAACTTGTTGATCCCGTCTCGCTGTTTCTCTCGACGAAACTGGGCACAAACGTGGTTCGAGCCACGTTTACGACATCGTTCGCGAGATTACGTTTCCATGGTTGGGTCTTCTAATTGGAAATCGTCCTGCGTCGCGTCGTTCAGAATAAGCATTCCCAAACGGCGTATCGGCGTCAAAGAATACACCGGTGTTAGAACTGCGTTGCGTAACGCGGACTTTCGTTGGCTGGCGGATAGAAAGTGAAACTTCGTGTAGCGTCGATTCGTGACGCGCTGGTTAAGTAGGGGAGAACCAGCACAACGACCAGAGAAATATTCGTGGAAATGGGGATATTCCCCCTTCCACGACGGGAGAAATTCAGACGTTATAAAACGCTGCTTGCATAAAGTTCCCCGTTATAGTTTACGGGAATAAAGCTATCTATTGTAATACAGCGAAATTGAAACCAGTCGAGACGCCGGAATAAAATATAAAATATGAATCCGGCTTATTACTTTCCCGCTACTTGCATCCACCATTATTACTGTCCCCCGCTTCTGACGTCACGCTCGTAGACGATCTTCCCACGGCTCTTTTCATTTTTATACGCCGCTCTCGATTCGCGACTGTTCCTCGAATAACATTCTCCCGTTAAACGCTGCGAATACGATCAATTCCTACTTACAAACAATGTAAAAGTGTGGAATGTAGTATCTACTATACTCGTTTCTATTCGGATATTTCAACCGAGCAAACACACACTCTCTCCCACTCTCTCCCTCTCACTCTGAAAAATAATTCTATTCTATATTCTGAAAAACAACAATTTATTACCATGTACCGTATTATGTGCGTAAAATACTGCTTACGATTAACAAACAACGAGAGTGTAAGCGTGTGCCCGGTAGAGAAGACGGATCTCGCGGTGTTGGGAATAACGCGTGCCGTAAAAACAGTGATAATTCGGTGTGAATACGATCGTACCTTCTTTTTTTCTTTCAGCTGTGTGGGTGTACACGGAGGAAAACGATAATAATCATCCATAATTGTAAGCGTAGGTGCGACGTTGTACGATCGTTTGAACGACTATTCTAAACAGACACTCGCCCCTTTTCGCTCCCTTGCTCTCCTCTTCTCTATCTTTCCTCTTTTTAGAAGTATCCAGCTATCGTTTTCCCCTCAGCTGCTCCCATTATACCCAGTCTTACGAAACTCCGGCGTACTGCTGTACTATCTTGGACCACTCCTTTGGATAGGTTCGTTGAATGTGCGAGAGGACCTTCTTGATCTGTCGTGTTTCCTCGGGGCTACATTGCGGGCAGGAGCCTCTCAAAACCAGCGGTGCTAAACCTGGATAACAACGCCTGGGTTAGATCGAATTCCCCTGGTAACTTTATAGAAATTTATCGGTAAACTGGTCGGCGTGGAAACACACGGCCCTCGAAAATACGGATATAAATCGGATCTGAACGATTCGA
>KQ435883.1:1200586-1214221 GCA_001276565.1 Melipona quadrifasciata
TATTCCCGGTAGTCACCTCTCCGTCATTGGTCTCATCCCTTCCTCTATTTTTCTCTTTTTTTTTCTCCTCTTTTCGGTGATCCGTTGTCGAGTGCCCGTTTGAATAGGCGGATCGTTTTCCGGGTGATTCGATTCCATCGGTCCAACGAAACGAATCCGAAAGGCCGCGTCGTGCCGCGCCACCGAGAAACCGAACGAGAAAGAAGAAACGAAGGATTGACGTGGTTCATTGTCCCGCGAGTCACGTATCGCACCCGATTCCTTGTCGGCTGACTTGGTTTCACGGTGAGATCTCATCCTTTAAAATCATAACCGTTTTTGTCTTCGTTCGCCAACGAAACGAAGCGGACAGGTTTCTGGAGGACAAGCTCGTATCGTGGCGGTATCACATGTTAAATGGCAATTTTATCGCCATTGAAATTCAGCAATCCTCTTGACTCGGCAAGACACATTCATTTACCAATTCCGATAAATCACGTGATCTTGACTCGCAAAGGTATGTAACTCTGAAATGAGATGAAATAAATTTAACATCGATGATCAAAGTAAAAGACTGCGTAATACAGTATATATAAAGAGGAAAGGATAAATTCAAGTTACGAATATACATATGCAAATTTCCGTTTACGATCTTGCTTTTCTCCATCTACTGGACTACGGTTAGTGGGAGTTTGAGTCACGAGAACTTTACGGATCAGTGTTTGTTCACTTTCTCTCGTGCCAGAGACGGGAAACGACGACGTAACGCCTCTTCGCGACTATTATTACAGGTGAAAATACGGTAGCGATGGCGTGTGCGAGTGTCAACATATCCAGCTGGCCTTCTCGCGCCAGCGTTGCCGTGAAACTCTTGCTTTTTCCCAATTCCCGGGAATAATAATTAAACGACGAGAATTTAAAAGCAAATGACGCAGTCGAGCTCCTGTTTAATCAATTTCGCCAAGCCTTGCCGCCTGAAATCCAATACCCACATATTTAGGTCGATTGGCGATGGCCCGTGAAAATTTTCGCACGTTATACGTCTCCAGTCGCTAATCGGTTCATCGAAACGAAACGAGCATCGCTGACGGGATTACGTTACGGTTACAGTGAAAGCAGAAAGTTTTGATCCCTTGACATGCGTGAATTTCAAGTCAAGATTAAGAAAATTCTGATCGAATGATTTACCAATGAGAAACAAGGAACAGAAACTGTAAGAGATTCGTTGAAACTGCAAAATATCGATCGTAATCTTTTCAGCTGAATGCTCGAAATTGGACATTTTTCACGCAATGCTGAACCTTGTTAGATTAGAAATTCCAAGATGAAAGTTCACTGGAACGCGTCATGGTCCGTCAAACACGCACACATTCACGTGTACACAGGTGCATAAGCAAGTACTCACATAGATCGACCTCTACGAGAGAAAGTAGAGAAAAGTCTGGATCGTTGAATGAGCACGAAAGAACATTGTTTCCTTTTTTTTTTTTTCTGGAAACGTGCAGCGATCAGTGTCGTTCGTCTCTCTAACGTAAGAGAGACACGCGATTATTCCAAGCGGCGAAACACGTATTAACATTGAGTATATGAACTACAATAAGCTACAATCACTGGGAAAACAATCTCCATTCTTCGCAGTTCTGGCTAGTGACGTTGATCGAAATCACGCGCAGAAAACGTATTTTACTATGCTTTCAGAAGCGCAATCGAACGCGGCCGATGGACACTGACATGGAACGATGACGCGTAAAAATCGGCCCGGCGTCAAGCCGCAATGCTCGCCTTGTTCCTGTCAGTTTGAACAATCGCCACTGTAATTTCGCTCGATCGCGCACCCACTTTATTGCCGTTGCCAGACTAACTCTAACGCAATCGACAAAAATTGCCCCCTCGAAATAGCATCTGCTCGGTACCAATCTTTCTTTTCCTCGAATAGACAGACACCGTTTTTATTTCTTACCTTAAAGTGTCGTGCATTTGAAATTTCACGCGAATCTGAATAATTCGTATTCCCTTACTTGAATCACCGTTCTAAGACACGGAGATAAGGAGACATTCGTTCACAATCTTCGATGATAGTAATTAAAATTGAGCCTGAACCGCGGCTTTTTATAATTCGCTCGTTCTTATTCAAGACACGGCAAATTGATTGGCACGCCATATTTGCGAATGGAAAATGCCGTTGTTTGTGCAATCCATTTACGTCGCGTTCTTCGATTGCCATATCTCGTGACCACCCCCCGACCGACTTTCAATCCTTTGTCCTTTATCCTCATTTTTCTCCCTTTTATTTTTCTTTTTCGCTGCCTTGTAATCCTACTATTCTTCTTCCATTCTTCTCACAAGTACTTCCAAGTCAGGCGTCTTTCTGTCCTGCACTCCTCACCGATATTCTCCTCTATCCATGCCATTCTTAATAAACAAGACCAAAGCCTTTGCTCGACATAAATTTGAAAACGATTAAACAATTAATAAATACGTAATAGACTGTTAATATTGCAATATCGATCAAGAATTACACTTCGTTTTGTCAACTGTCATGGGATTTCTTATATCAACGTACATGGGGATTTATCGATACTACGAGGTAAAACGATGCTTGAATTGGCAACAGTGATTTATAAACGTTCATCGCGTTTATTCGTACGAGTACTTTCTGTAATAAAATTCGGCAATGATACGGCACCTTTATCGTAGTTTCGCCAAACTGTATTACGAGCACCTAACTACGAGGCAACTGTCCGCAGTAGATATGCGCGAAACCCATTTTCCAGCTGTTAAACCCCCGCTAACTTGCTAATGTAACTCAAATAATTAAAGTGACGTGTACAGGCCCTACTCTGAGGTTACAGGGACAACTCGTGGATTCTAATGCGAATGGAAGATATAACGCGTGAAACTACCGGATGAGAGAGCCGGAGAGAGAAAGAGAAGGAGAGTTTCGAGCACACGTAATCACGCTGTCAAAGTAACGTACGTTTTAAACATTTGTGTTTCAGTTCATCTTGGATCGACTCTCCTCTACCCTCGAACTTTTTCCTTAAATTCTGAATTCATTTTTTTTTTTTTTTTAAATACATTCATTTCAGGTAAAAACGACTTCAACTTTCGTTTGTACGCGAGATAATTTTGAAAGAAAGATGCATGCGCGTAATTCTATTCATCGATCGATACAACTTCTTCGATAGATCAGAAGGAAACATCGTGATAAAATCGAGTTTCCTTAATACATTGATCATTTTAATGTTACAGGAATGTAGTTAGTGGCGCCATCTGCAGAACGTACCGTGTAATATTCTTATACGAAGAATACAACCATTTTATAAGAACAAAATAGACCTGACACATAGTGCTTCTTTCTGTCTCACATTTCCGAGATTATCCAACTTTATCATTTTTCTCTCACATAATGTGTTGTTGATTCAATATAATAATAATTTGAATTTAAAATATATCACAGATGAGATACAGAATAGACATGAGATGCAATATATTTGGGAGACTCTAAAAGTTCGTATCATTTCCGTTTTGTCACGTCCTACCATATCGATTTAGACAGGTTTTGTACCGTAACGCTATTATTAAAACAGGAATTAAAATCAGAAAATACGAATATTTTCCGATTGTTAATTATTATTACAGTTGTACTGAAAATTATTTATTTAATCAAACGTAAAAAGTATTTACTGAATTTTCTCATTTGCATGACTACTCTTAAGAAACGACCAACTTAATTTTTAACTATAATATAATTACTTTCTACGTAAATTGGTATTATATGTCATAAATTTATAAATTAGCATTTAGTATTTGTCAAAAAATGTAGCATTTAGTATATGTCAATTGTGCAAATGTATTTAGTTTGCAAAAAATGTAGAAATTATAGCATTTATTGTTGCCTTAAATATTAATAATTAGATATTAAATATATACACACAATATCTATAAATATTTTTTAATGTAACTGATTTAGAAATACTCTGAATATCATGCTTCAAATATACTTTTTATTAACCAAACATAGCGCACTTCTTTATTAAGTACAAAGCTGCGCAATGCGCAAACGACGCGCAAAATGTATTCAAACCTGTCTGTACTGGCATTTCTTCCCGAAAAAATCTATCTCCGTTAGAATAAATGAATTATCACCTTCATAAGGAGCTATTGAATTTCTCGAATTTCTCCACAACGTCCCTTTGAATTGCATAATGTCCTCCTAACCACGAAATTTTCTTTGCAATCTATCGGTGGTCTGTACGAAAGGAGGTCAAAAGTTTTAAAATAAATGTATAAAAGGAACACATATAAAAATGAAACGATAATTAAGATCAAGGACAACGAATCGTACTCGTAATCAGCAAATGTAACGAAAATAGCAATCAACGGGAAAAAATAATTTAATAATAAAGATATCAATTATTTCGCTCGATAAATTACTAAGCAAAGACGTACATTGATTAAACGCTGGTTAAGTCAAAAGCTGGTGATGAAATTATATATGTATATCTTAACACCACAATTTTAGACTAACAGACTAACCCCTCTTCACCGCGCAGCAGGTTCGAGGCTCGAATATGCACAAATAAGAATCGAGTGATTTACGGAAAACAAAAATATCCTACGAAAATGTTTTGACCATCTGGCCAACGTACTCGACAATGCAAAAAAAATCTAAAATTTATTAAGTGTTTACCTTCTACAACTTCTAAATAATACTTTTTCTTGTTATGCTTTTTCCCGCCTAAAACCGATACTTGTACGTTACATTCCAATCCTCAATAGATCGATTCTGTATGATACAGTAAGTAATTAGTTGTATATTTCACTGTTTCGTTGATTAAAAGCTGTAATTTCCTTTTTCATCTATTAAACAAGGCAATTGAGTTAACAATGTGTCTGTAAATGTATTTTTAAACGTTGGTTAGTTAAAGTAAACGTGACTTGATTTTAAACCTTGGATTTAAAATTCATTAATTTAATAAATTCAACTTACTTAATTTAGTAATACGCAATGAAGTAATGCTTCTTACGTGTAAAATATAATTTTACTTCTCGAAATAATGCCCGTTGCATTCAACAAAAATCTCTAATTGACCGTGTTCCGTAACAAAACTACTGATGCTCTGGTCTTGTGTTCGCCGTAACAAATCGCATAAAACGTAAAAAATGCTCCGACTTTTTTCGAGGTCGGTATTTCAGAACACGAGACACAAAGTTCCACGTAACGTCGCATCTGTTCTGTACTTAGTCAATGACACAACCACAGGGACACGCGTAACGCGACAATGGCGACCTGAAACATTGGCGTGCGCTTCTTTGCTCCATATACTTCTGACATCTCGCCAGTGTTTACTGTATCACTTCTGCATATTCGTGAATGTGAAATATATTCGTGCTAGCGTAAAATATGTGACTGGTGAAGAAGATACACTAGAAACAAGAAATCGCGCAGATCCAATCCATTAAAGCTAGCTAGGTGTACGATATAATTCAATGGTGTTAGTCCTTGCCGAAAAAACAGGAAAGCCATGTATACATCGATATCTTGCCAGCTATAATGCGCTAGTAAATATACAAATTGTTTTTACTATGCCTGCCATTTATTTTTGACCGCATACTTCTTACATACTGTTGAACATAGTAAATGATTTAGAAAAATGTGTAGGTTAGGTTGGTCTGAGAAACTGGCATCGGCGGATTTTATTTTGCTCTTTTTTTAAAGTGTTGTCTATTTTTTTGCATTACTTTTATCTCTTTAAACGTGTTGTCGTATGATTGTCACGTATGATTTTTACTTGAATAGTGATTATTTAAGCACAACATATTGAAATATTTTGTATTTATACTAGTATTTATACTAAGTATACAAAGTGTAGCAGCTATCACTTATATATGTATTTGTCCAATTGTATATATTTCAAAACGTAAAAGTATAAATATATCCTCAAAAGTAATATTAACAAAATACATGTATATTGTAGTTTTAAATTGCAAAATTTTTTTCTTTTAATAAGCATAATTGTGCTGAAATTAAATTTATGTTACTATTAATAATGTCACACATAAAAACATTTATCTGGTAATTTATTAACAGCTGCATGGATCTTGTATCTTTGTGAATTCATAAAGTATGAATAAATGAAATTATGTTGTTGACATAATTATGATACAATATAATAAGACATGATATTTTTTTAATTAAAAATACTAGTGGTGCAGTAGTAAAGAGTTATCACCAAAATCTACTGTGGTGCTGATACGGCATGTTAAAATAAGGCAAGTTAACGAGGGAGATGAGCCACAATATTGCAGGCATGCCACCCTTCGCAAGGATGCCTTTGGGGGGTATGGGTATGGGTGTGAATATGGGTCCTAGTGCCCCACATCCTGAATCTTCTGCTCACCCTCATCCTCCACCACCACCACCGACTGGTGCCAATCCAAAAAAGAAAAGACGTACAAATGCAAATGTTGCTCAACCACCTCCGCAACAACCTCCAATAGTGCAGGTAACATTTTACATCTTAGTTAATCAATGTACCATCGATAATCTCCATGTTCATTATTGTATAATATCCGAAAAATATTTTCAGGATTTACTACCTCCACCTTTAACTGGCTATGGGGACACAATAGTAGCGAGTAACCCTTTTGACGATACACCACCACAAACTACACAAACGCCAATGATGCATGGTGGACCACCCCATATGCATCCTCATCACCCACATCATATGAGTGGGCCACCCATGAGAGGTATGAGCCCTTTAACTTCTATAGGTGGAATGAGTCCTATGATGCCTCACAACATGGGAAGTATGAGTCCAATGGGAAATTCACCGATGACAAATCACATGAACCATATGGGAGCAATGTCTCCTATGAATCATGCACCAATCGGTGGTATGAGTCCGATGAATAATATGGGACCTAGCATGCCACCTGGTCCGATGAATACTATGAACAATCATATGAATATGAGCCACATGGGTAATTCTCAACTTAGTGGTCCACCTATGGGTAGTCCAATGAATAACATGAACAGCGGCCCAATGGGTAGTCCAATGAATAACATGGGACATAGCATGGGAAGTCCTATGGGTGGTCCATTAGGATCTCCTATGAATACAATGGGTGGATCAAATCACATGCCTAATGGACCAATGAATATGAACAATATTAATAGCCATATACCACCCAATAGCCCACTAAACGGACCGTCTATGAATAGTGTAAACAGCCCTTTGGGACATAACGGATCTCAGCCACATCCGAATCATATGGGAAATAATCTTAATAACTTAGGAAGGCCCATGAATGGACCTATGACAACCATGAGTTCTATGGTATCCAGTAATATGAATATGAGTGGTCCAAATCAAATAAATAATATGAACATGGCTGGACCACCAATGAATAACATGTCAAATATGAGTATTAGCCACCATAATCAAATGAGTCATATGGGTGGTCCAATGGGTACGATGTCTAGTAATATAGGCGGTGGTCCACCAATGGGTCATCCCATCAACATGGGAGGTTCCATGCCACCTCATGGTTTTCAAGGTCCCCCAGGAATGGGACCAAAACCAATGCCAGTTTCTGCAGGAAAGGTGCAATTAATTTATCATTATCTTCGCATCATAATTTTGCACTACAACATCTAAATATATGTCATTTTAATATTGCAGATATATCCTCCAGATCAGCCAATGGTGTTTAATCCACAAAATCCTAATGCTCCACCTATTTATCCGTGTGGAGTATGTCACAAAGAAGTGCATGACAATGATCAAGCGATTCTTTGTGAATCGGGCTGTAATTTTTGGTTTCACAGGTATTTAGAAAATTCCTTCTTCATACGTTGTCATATGAAAGAAAAAACTTAACATATACACTATGAATTTGTTGCAGGGGATGCACAGGATTGTCGGAAACTGCCTATCAATTATTAACGGCAGAAGTTTATGCCGAATGGGTGTGTGATAAGTGCTTGCAATCGAAAAATATACCTTTGGTTAAATTTAAACCATAACACTTCTTGACTCGTCGTATATGCGACACACGAGTGACTCTTTGTTAGCGTCTACACCTTGTACACGCACACATGCGCGTGTAATTGCACACACATAAACATATACGGCATACACTAATACACGAACGAAATCGTGTATACAATATAAACATGCGCTGTTTGTTAATATTTTAGCTTTAACTTGTTGAAATATTAGGGTATCACTATGAGTCGTATTGGTGAATGAGATGACAGGAACGACATATGTTCAAAAGTTACATTTGCTGAGTCTGTTTATAGACAAGTGGATTCATCAGTTTAGAAGTTATTTATCTTTTAATTTCTTATACTACTGATTAGTTTTCGATCGTCAGATATATATTGAGTCCGAGTTCAGAAGACATACAAATTTTAAAAATAATATAAATATTAAAAATTATACAATCGTCGCTGAACTTAATTTGATTTGTTACTTCTAATTGCATTTAATACAAAATTTAAAAAAATAATTATACAAGGCGTGTCACACAATTAGGCGAAGCTATTTCTTTGAAAACGTAATTAGAGATGGAAAAATTCATCAAAAAAAAAAATTGCATATTGTTATGTATATTGCTACAAAATTTTTATATATTTTCGTTTATGTATTAATATACATAAACGATATATATTAATATACATAACACCATTTAACTTTATCCTATGAAACATTTTTCTATCTCTAATTATAAAGTGAGTGATACATCCTATATACACAAAATGGAAAAATATGTACGTATATGTGATAAATAGTGAAAATCGCTAATCTGCATATAAATGAAATTATGTTCTGTTTACTTTATTTAGGTTTGGGTGAACGTTCCTGATAAATTATAATTGATATTCAAAAATAATCAACAACGTGTGTTACTTCATCAATAATTTCTAATTATGTCATTGCCATTTATCATCGGGCTCGGTCACATTGATTAAAGAAATCCAAAGTGGTACTTTTAAAATTAGATATTGCATATTTAACTAAATTGTTCTCATAACGCGATTGTAAATGTTCACATCTATCTTTGAGTATCAGAACATCGATAAATTTCTATAAAATATTACCGAAGTATTTTGGGTTTGTAAAAAATGCATTTGAGTAAAACAACAGTGCACTATGCACCAATAAAAATAAAGTATTGCTAGTACCTAGAAACTCAATAGATATTCTCAAACGTTGTTTTTCATTCCCAAATGTTACAAATGAAAATGCTGCGATTCCTGTATTTTTATATTTCAAATATTTCAGTATAAACCATGGTACAAACCATCTGTTATATATTTTCGAAGTACCTTAGCGCTATAGTTTAGAATATATTTAAGGTGTAAATAGAACCGATATTAATGAGAGATTTTAACACAGTATGCATAAAAAATAATTCTATCTGTTTACAAAGATTCAATCAAAGGAATTTACGTGATAAGGAAAGTGACTTTAAAGATCGAATTTCTTTTCTTCGTCAAAAATCACATGTTTTTTATTGCCATGGTTTATGCTGGAGTTTAATTCGGTACGTATTATTGAATTTGTTGTTGTCACACACAACGTTCAACTAATAATTTACAGAATCTTTCTTTCTGATAAACAAATCACTCAAGCAGGAAAGTTATAAAGAAACTTTGATATTAACGAAGTTTAGAATACGATTATCGTGCAAGAAAAAAAAAAAACGTGCGGAATGAAAAAAATGAATCCTATTAAACTATAATGATAAACATGATGTCAAAAATGTGTGGTGCATTTATGTTTTTTCTCAATTGTTTCCGTCTTAATGCAATAACTGTAACTTAATGATAAATTCGTACAAAAATGAATTAAAACTCAAGATACTTCGTATATACACCGAATGAAGTCTCATATTTAGTTGCAGCAATAAAATTTGTGCACACATACGTACACGCATACATATATTACATTCACACTCTTCTTCGTCAAGTTAAAGTTTATCGTTACATCTGCCACATACATTTGGTGTCAGTACATACTAATATATATTGAAAAAGAACTGACTATTATCGACAAGAGTAATTAATGCAGTGAAAAAAAAAAGAATAACTAAATTCCGTCGGCAACTAACGAAAAAAAATTAACAAGCCCACGGATTTTACTTAGTTTTATTCATATACATATATGTACATATATGCATATATATACATATATGTAGCCAGTTATCATTTTACTATTTGACGCCTGCATTATACGGAGAACTGACTTTGCAAACTTGTAGAATGTCTCAGATTAACTAGTTTCTGTATAACAAAAAATTTAACTAGTTACTCTTCTAAACTTTTACCCAATTCTCAAGTTTCGCTCCGTGTAATCCACGCCTTAAGCTTGTTTTATTGTAATCCTTTTTAACAAGAAAATATTATACATGAATAACGTACACAGGATCCTATAATTACATAATGCTCATAATTAGTATTACAACGAATAGAATACCATCTTCACATATCTTCATGCTATATTTTGTCATGACATTGAGGACGAGGGAGGAGTCATATTGGAGATCGCGCGCGTTAATATTGCTTCTTTTCTCTATTACGAAAAATTATATTGCGAGAACGCAGGGGATTAAGCAAGTAACGAGAGGAAAAATATTATTTAACGTGTGGCAGGGAAACGGTCAGGCAACCTGAAATGATGCTGAATGTTTCAAGGATTATGGACAATGGTTTTTCTCTAGTACAAACGAATGAATTGTAATTTAAGTAACTATTAGTGTTTAGTCTATTTTTCACTATGTAAGTTGTATCGTTTATGAATCGTTATGCGATCACCAAACATGACGCACGCCTAAAACGAAACGTTCGTGTCTAAATGAGGAGAAAAGATTCTTTAACTTATATGTTATAGCTTAATCCCTGTAACAATTTGTTCAAAGCAAATGCATTTCTTATGTGTCCGAATGTTTGTCTCATTGTACTACCTTCAAAATTTAATTACCTTGTTTTCTAAACGTCTGTCATTCGTTCAGGAAAATGTTCTTCTGACATTCGAACATGACGATCTATAGATCAATAATTTCATGGAAATAAACACCGCTTGTGCGATACAATATTAAACAAATGACTAAATATTCGATTTTCTTTTCTTTTTATTATTAATTTTTGAACATTTGTAGAGCTCTATCGAATATTTATCCGCTCATTTATTATTGTACATATGACATTTACACTGTCTAAAGGTAAATGCGGTAGTGACGAAGCAATACAAAATGCACATATAGTAACTATACTTGTATCAGATTTGTAAATATCTTCCTGTTAAATCAAATCAAGAATGCGTTAAATCTGTTGATCGTACTATTTTTTATCTTTGCCTAGATGCATGCAATGAAGATAGAAAAAAGAAAAAGTAAATATTTTTTATTTCTTCTCTGGACCACTATCTATCTAAATTATGGACACGATATCATGATTTGAGTTTTAAGAAACGGTTGAGCTGAACGTTCCGACATACAATTTGAACACAGCACTTTATAACTATTACTACTATTACTACTACTACTACTACTATTACTACTATTAGTACTATTACTACTACTACTGCTATTACTATTACTACTACTATTATTATTGTTATTATTATCATCATTATTGTATTATTATTTTATACAAAATCAATATTTGCTATTGATAATTGAATTTTTATTCATTATTAGCTTTAACGCATCTTTGTATGCTGAGTAAGCGTTCAAAAAAACGTGCCGCGACGATCGATAATTTTTAATAGGAACAATTAAAACGATGGGATACAAGTTGACAACAATATCCTATATTAATAGGAGAAGAAATGTGTATGTGTTTATTATGTTATTATTCGAAAGGTATACATATACTACGTCAAAATTGTTTACAGATTATTTTTTATCATGTGAATAAATATATATTTGCGTACATATATACACACATCGTAAATACATGTCGAACGTCGATAACTCGAATAAAGGAAAGAAGATTTTCGTCTTGTGGATATTTTCGAATAAGAGAACATTAACAAACGTAAATAAAATATAAGTAATAATATAATAATTTATATACGTATATAAGTAAATAAAATTATTAAAACATGTTGATGTATGAAATGAAAAATGGAAGATTATTCCTTTAATTTTTTAATCGTTCTTGTGACCATGACAAGTATAAACAATTGACAATCACAGAATCAATGGCCATTGTGAATCGATTAACTTCAATACAAAAAAATGTCTGATCTCTGCACTTCTACATTCGCACAATTGGAGAAAATTTTCATCTTATAGAGATTTTCAAATTATGGAGATTCGAAATACCGAGGTTTAACTGTATATACAGTACGTATGTGTATATATATGTTGCACCAATAATGAAAATTATTATGTATACATATTGGGGAAACTTTGTATATCACATTGATATATCTACATATGTATATCATTATTATTAAGATATACATACCTACATACAATCGAGAGATGTGCGGTGAGATATTTTCGATTTTCGAAGCGTGTATATATATATATATATATATTCGCTCATTTTGTGTTTGTGTGTGCATCTGTGTGTATGTACATATTTATATGGCACTTTAAATAACAAATCCATACCATGTTGATTTTTAAATTATTCTTCTACATATCTTACAAAACGTCGTCTATTCACTGAAACACAATTGAAACTTACAATGATTTTTCTTTTTTTGTAATAATTCAAAATGACAGTTTATTTTCATAGTTTAACATGTTAAAGCTTTTGAACTTTATAAAGTTATTTATAAAAAAATGGGCAGATACATAGTTTGGTATTAACAACTGACTGGATTGTTGCAGATTGCTCAAAAAAAGCAACTATAAAATGCAAACGTTTTCAAATTTATATTCAATTGCATTGATTTTTTTTTTGTTTGTCGCGAGTATATTTATTAACTACGACGCGATATTTGTTAGAATTTTAGCTATTTGAACTCTCCACGTTTTTCAAGTGTGTGAAGACGTACAATATTCGATAAGATACGAGCCACGTGGGCCTTGGTGACTCGACAACTTTGATCGTTCGAATTTAAATCATCCATCCAAAATTTGTCTGGTATTCTTGGTCGGATATAAACCGGTACCTTGTTGCAAATTACCTTGAAATCTGTAAATCGAGAGAAAAAACGGACTTTGCACTTTGTACTCGTGAAATCCAAACGTATACCTCACCTGTTATCGTATACAAGAATTTCTTATTTCTTTAGATTCGTAAATAGAAAATTATCGTCTGGCATTTTACCCTATGGAAAACAAACAATATGTACAGAAACTCGTCATACAATAGATAATTAAATTCAGAACAGAGCATTATCTACTTCACTTGCTTTCAGGCAAAATTTCGATGATTGATTCGTCCACGATTCGACTTCAGTATGCTGATGAAGATGACACTTGTGTCTACAAATAGACGTACTTCTGCTCACGCAGTCTGTGTGCCCGAGCCTCCCGTACAGTCCATACTTCTTCTCGTCGATGGCTCTCAACGTGCCGTTCTTTTTCATCGCCATGTATATTTGCTCCAGCATTCCGTAACTCTTAATCAAGAAGTCTCGTTGCGCCAGTGCCGTAACACGCTCTCTCTCCTCGGACTCG
>KQ435883.1:1215142-1225900 GCA_001276565.1 Melipona quadrifasciata
CTACAAAATACTAATTATATATAAGTCTATAAAAATACTAAGAATGTTATTATTATAATTAAAAATACTAGGAATATTGAAAGCTCGATCATTACTTCCAAAAGATACGGTCTCAACTTCCAATCGAGCAACACGTCGAAGCCTAGTAGTTCGAAGCATGCGTAGGTCTTGTCGTGCGTTGGAAAACACGTGTGATAACTGTGCTTGAGGATAGGATACGCCGCCAAAATAGTTTTTATAATAATCTCGTCGATTTTACACCACAGTTCGTCCACGTCAACGTCTTTCATCTTGAACCACTTGTTTAAAGTCGATATCTTCCTACACACTCAGAGAGATTTTTTTTTTCGTCGTACGACACTAAAGTGATAGTCGAGCGACAGTGACGATTAAAAGAATACGCACCAACCTTTTACTACCGATTTCGTCGTCGATTACGTACATTCGGCTGTGCTTGTTAACGGCGTAATTCGTTAAGTGCATAAACACGTTGGACGTGTTGTGACCGGTTGGTTCCTTGTATCTGCTCGTGGCGAATCTGAAACATGGCATAAGTAGGATAACAAGTTACTCGGACGTGCACACGTACGCACATTAATCGATCTTTATGGTCGTATGTCTGAGTTATAGAGGAAAAATATGATAAGTGTAATTGATTTTCAGATATCATATTTAGTGGCAGAGAGAGAAAGAGAAATTTATTTAGTTCAAATAAATTTAACAGATTCTAAAGCAGCAAAAAAAAAGAAGAAAATTAGAAAGGAAGAACCGATACAACCGTAAAGGATTAACAAGGAGAAAATGACGAGACTCGTTACCTCGCAAGACCGTCGTTGTAAACGTAAATCCTAAGGGGATCGCAGGAGGTGAGCAACGCGTAGATGCGAAGATCAAATTTGTAGCCGTCCACCAGGAAGGGCTACAGACACGAATGATCTTCACGAAAAGAAGAGTACAAACGAACGGTTTAAAGTTGAAAATGCTCGCATACCCTGGCCACGTAAACCTGGCAGATCATTCGCTCGGTGGGTTTCACATCCCTCAAGTTTCTCGTCAAGTAAATGCCACGCCCTTGACAGCCCGTGTCAGGCTTGATGATGAAAGTTTTCGAGCGCCTCAGCTTGGCGTAGGCTATCGCCTCTCCGTGGCTAGACATTTTTTGATCGACGTGAATCAACAGAAACAACACAGTCACTTACAAAGGGCAAGGGACGCAACGTTCTTACTCCGCGGGGAAACACCACGTCTTCGGGAAGAAATTGTAGTCCTTCGGGAAAAGTTTCAGCATGCGATTCAAGTTCCGCGCAAGCAGGTCCTTTCTACAGATCTCCGTCATCCCTGGAAAATGATTGACCTTCTGATACCTCTTCATATCTTTCGCTCGTTCCACGCTCACGCTCAGGTCTGTCCAGTAGAGGTTCCAGCTGCTGTCCTCGGTCACTTCTTTCATCCCGAAACGAGCCGCCACTCGTCTAACCACGTCGTACTTGCAGTTGCTCGTGCATATCGTCAAGTATCTACAATCGAAAGTGAACAAAAGGAACACAAATACGAACGATCACCCAGTTTCCTTTTTCCCAGGGGGCGAATTCTACCTCCGTTTCTTCTTTCTCTTTGTCTTGATCGACGTTCCATCTTTTCGCAGTTCCACGTCGGTATCCACGAATGACATATCTGTTACAGTACATCGTGTATGCATAAATATTTCGGATGCACATGATGCGAAAGCTTAGAAAGAAATATGTACCTTTGTCGCCCTTTTTCTCTGCGAAACATTCGGTAGCAATCGATACCCGATCATCTTTACCCGTATCGATAAACGGAACGACGTTCAACGAGGTATCGGATACCACGAGCTTCTTACACCGGTTTCTATACACTGTTTTACATGATCGCACTTCGGTACCGGAATCAGATTCACTGGTGACCTCGCCGTTTATCGAAAAATTCTTCTTCGCGTCACTGGCTTCGATCTCGGACACCACCATCAAAGGACGTTTGTTGCTGCGTTCGATGACGTTCATGACCGGCGTGTCATCGCATTATTCTGAACGATCTGTCGGTCGCATGGCTTTCACTCGAGATCATTTGCCAAGCCAGATCTGCATTATATGTATATGTGTGTGTGTGTGTATGTGTGTGTGTATGTGTGTGTACTTTGTTCCGTCAATTTTATCAAACCGAAGCAATCACCTACGTAAAGAGGAGAGAGGCTAGTAATATTCTCGGTGAAGAAAAGTGGCTCGACTGTGATCAATTTAACGGCATACGAGAAACCGAAATTCGGTGCTATTTACAGAAATGCCCTCTCTAAAATAAATCGTCCCGTTTCGCGCATCGTCCCTCGCCCCTCAATTGTTTTCCATTCGCCGAGGCAAGAAGGCAGACTCGTGTCCTAATTTCGATTCCGAGCAGTTTGCAAAAACTTTCCAGGCAATATGCGTACGACAACGCGGGTTGATCGATGGACACTGCGGTGTCTGCCCCTGTAAAACCAAGCTCGAGAATTGCTTCGTTGCTTTAATTGCTATAACAGCGCAACGTTACTGCACAGAGTTCGTGCAGTCGCGCAAGGAATCACGAGAACTTATTATCTACGTAGGTTGCGTAGACTATGTCTGTGTCTGCGTTGGCAATAAAATTATCGCGAATACACGCAGGACTGTCTAACGTAATAAACCCAACGTGATTACCGATAAAAAAAGCAATCTTTTATTACTATTCGCTTATCTGAAATAAGCCTTTACAGATTTGACTTCAAGTTCATCAGGTTCTCGACAATGTTCACAACGTTCATAGCAGAACCCCAGCATAACGTCACGCCACTTCCTCCGTGTCCGTAATTGTGTATTACCTGCAAAATGATCGCGTGAATTTTGACTGAATCGAAAGTTTCGTTTCACTTTTCGTGTCAGGTTTGTTTTCAATACCGTGACTTCTCTGCCTTTAGGAGACTTGCAAACTTCAGCCTCGATGCGAACTTGGTGTCTTCCAGGTCTAAGGCCAACCCACTCTTTCGTTACTTCGGCGTTCTTCGAAACAAAAAGGAAAAAAAATTAATAATAACTTAAACATTAATCACATTGATTCGGTTTGAACAAAAGATTGAAGAAAAGCTGTACTTTGAGACCAGGTAAAATTCGGTGACATCCAGTATAAATAAATTCGCAGTCTTCCTTTCGTGGGGTGCGATCGAAATCATTCTCTTGGTGCGTGCCACCCAACACCACTCTATCAGTGCTTTCGAAAAGAGAATCAACGTAAATAAGAATCGATAAAAATCGTGCTATTATGCTATTAATTGAAATATATATATATGTATATATTTTTGATCTTATAGTTTATTATACTTCGGTATTATATAATTCCCATCGTCGTCGTCTGCCAAATACGCGTGCATTACCCAAGGTGCCCGTACCTTGAATCATACAATACGTGAAGAAATTCGATACGGCGATATACGCACGTATCATTTTTTACCAACCCTGGCAACTTGACCTCTGATACACTTGACGGTGTTATCACCCGCGAGTTCACGTGCACCGAGGCCGGTACAATTTATTATCAAATCGTATCCGTCGTCGTCGATCAACTCGTTCAGCGTGTGAATTTTTCTGTTTCGAAGTTTTCCGCCTGCTTCGAGGAACTGTCTCGTTAGCCAAGGCAACAAACGAACCGGCTCGACCGCATATGTTAGAAACATCCATCCGTGTCTGGAATCGACATGAATTATTTTCTATATAATGAAATTGTGAATTACATTAACACTGTACTTGTAACTAGTTGTACACTCTGCATTGAGTTTTTCCAATTCGCTGGAACTTAATTTGCGTGCCCCGTACACTGTTTCCGTCCAGGTTGAAACATCGGGGAAACCATTAGGGTCGCTGGTGACGCGATACACCGGTATTAAGGAGAGTCCGATTTCAGGGGCCAAGCCTGCTTTCCAAAATTTTTCCAACCATCGATGCGTGATACCACCCCATTGCCTGTTAACGCATTTACAATTAGACGCAAAGAGAATGTACTTGAAGCTCATCGACGAAAGCTGAACAGCATTATTATCAAAAGAGCACGAAATATTTAACCTTACAGCGAGAGTTAAATGACAATGAGTCAATTGAAAAGACAATTTTTATGATAATTTGAAAAATAAGTAGTTTCTCCCCACCCATTTTCTTTTTTAATAAAACGTCGACAAAATATAAGAAAAAACTAATTTCGTTAATTTTAAATTAAACAAATTCAAACATGATTTTTTCATTATGTTTTAAAAATTATTTATTTATGAATTTTTATAATGAAAAAATTACGGATTTATTTTAGTAGGAAGTGATTTTTGGCCCACTCTGTATAAAACTCGATTCGAATTCTCTCTCTTCGACATTACTTCGATGAATATAATGTGCTTGAGATACATAAGATACTTACGTACAGTCCTCTGTTTCAACTAGAAAACTACCTCGGAATGCTAGATACTCACAGTATTTTGTCGCAAGGAGTATTTCCGAGGAGATAAGGGGACCACAGACCGGCGCTTCCGTCGGCAGTGGTATCTGGCGAAAATTTATCGGAAATTACGTGCACTTCGAATTGCGGAAAATTGGTTTTCACCGCCAACGCACTTGTCATGCCGATCACACCGGCGCCCACTACTGTCACACGCATATTTCGGCGATATATAACCCGGCTGTTGCAGTTTTCGCGAGAAATCTTGAAACCCAATTACGTGAGAACTCCTCTCCGCAGCGGCGTTTATTGAAAATAAAAGCACGACTTTATTATTGAAACGATAACCCTTGTCGCGTACTTGTAAATTATCGTACTTGTAATCCGCAATTTACTGCCGTTAACTTTTAAGTCGATTATCGAGCATGGATAAAAAAAACAAATCGATCGACTGGCTACTATTGATTAATCTAATGCGAATGATAACCGCTAATGCATTTGATTTCGTTTGAATCGATGATCGCAGTGAACTTACGATACCACATATTTCTAGCATAATGCCTCTGTATTGCCCGGCAATATTATGCCAGAATATGGGAATCGCGAAAGTCAGCGGTCAAATCGGATTCTGGGAAACTGGAAGAAGTCGAAGAAATTCTCCAAGTGTCCAAGTCCAAGGCGATGCTCGTTTCGCGGCGCACTAACGATAAACGGAGCATAATACTTTAAATTTCCCGTCTCAAAGGTCTTATACTCTGCTTACCGATAGTACAACACACGATTTCCTTTTCTTTTTTTTCACACAGATGCGACATTTTTTTCACACAGATGCGACATTTATTTCGTGCTCGGTCTACGTCGATCTACGTCGCAAGCTCAACCGAGAAACGTCGAGGTAATTCTCGAGAAAGTATAGCGAAGGACTAGCGAACGAAATTTTTTTTGAAGCAGTCGTTTTCACGCGCGATCTATCGACTGAGGCTTGCACACAGTATACATATTTACCTCCCACAGGACGGAGGTGACTCGATGACAGTTCACGATATCGCGGTATTTGTTTACATCGCGTACAAATATCCTAGACATAACAGAGCCCGGAAATGCGATAAGAGGTAAATGTCAGGATGAAAGCCTGTAAAGCTCAGTGTTCCTCGTTACTTTACTGCATAAAATTACACGCGGTACAATTATGAACATGAAAATCAAGTCGAACAGTCTCTTCCCCAAGTGACTGGTTTCTTTTTCAATTTTCGTATTCTCCGTCAATTTGATGAAACGCGCGCAGATAGATAAAATTTCAACTGAGGTTAAATTATAATAAATATCGAGCTGCGACTTCAGAAATTGATCGCGATCCAAAGGTACACGATTGTGAACGTCGCCGGTCCAAGCGCAAATGCGACGATTATAAGAGAGATAATCGATCGAACTATTAGAATACGTATTATCGCGAAACACCTGACTCGTTCCTCGAGATCGTCGCCAGGGTGGCCCAAGGATCTTTCTCGACTGCTTTCGCGATGCGTTCAATGGGTTTCAGATAACGGACACCTAAGCGTCTCTGTTATCCGAGAAGATTATCGACACAGTGCATTGATATTACATCGTATTCTACGTACCAATATTCGCTCGAAGCTTAAAAATAACTGTGTAATTTAGCCATTGATTTGATTTTTGTGATTAGAATAAAAAAACGTGCTCGCCGATAAGTAGAAAATTATTTATTTAAAAGCAATTTAAAGGTGTACTGTTGCGAAATTATTTAGGATTAAATTAAAACTTTTTATTCATTAAACAATACACGCAGTTAGACGATGATACGATTAAATGGAATGTCTGTGACGAAAGGAGGAGTACAAGTAATTAACGATGTATAAAACGTTGATATATTCACATTGTATTCAAAACTTATTAACTTTTATAATCGCACGTATCAAATGTTTTATTAAAACGAAGCTTGTCTATTTTTCATAAATAAGCAGATTACATGATAATTCTACTGTTCCAAATTATAAGTAAATCCGTGATAATTATACGCATCACGCATCTACTTGTGCTCACATATAAAATATACATTTTTTTCTATACATTCGCGTACAGAATTTTAAAATTGTTTTTATAATATACAATCTATTCGAATGAGTAGTATCATGGTAAAAAGATGTCATGAAAAAAGTTTCCGAACTTAATATATCAATTTTATATCAAACCAACTCAATTATCAAAGTAAATCGTACAAAGTAAGTCGTACGAGTTTCAATTTTTTTAAAAATTTTGCTCATCTTTCATAAATTTAATTTCGAAAATGAAACAGGAATCGTTGGTATATACAATTTAGCGACAATAAATTAGATTTATGCCTATATATAACAACATTAAACATTTTATAAATTATTATGAATTAGCATATAGAAATATACAACACTGGTGTTTCCTCTTTTGTATATAAATTTATCGGAAAATAATGTCAAATCTTTTGTCGCCTCCATTATAGTAATAATATAAAAACATAGAATATAAGATTTTTCAAAAAATGTACACAACTATACAAAATTGATTTATGTTGGACGATTTTCATAATATCTTATTCAACCTTACATGTTATAATCTATTTACTTGTATAAACTTACTAATCAATATTATTTTTATGGATAGAATAATATATTAGTAGTCAGGTTGATAACAATTTTGATTGAAATAAAAATAGATTTTAAAAGGCGAACTATAATATCTTAAATTTGATATATTTGCATATATAATAATAAGAAAATTTAAATGTTTTACGAGTTCAAAAAATGAAAGTTCTTTAAAAACTGAATATGCTATATAATGCTTTAAAACTGGTACAAGAATCTTTTCTATAGACAAAATATTTATCACAGATAGAGTTATCATTAAAATCGCAATAAGATAATTAGATGAGATTTGACATCTTTGTTTGATTTACTCGATATTACATATTGCTAAATAATCTCTTGACAATATCAAATTAATTATCGTTAGAAGTAAGAAGTATAAAGAACATTACGCAATAATTTTTATTGCGATTTTATGCCATATTTTAAATATAAATATAAAACTTTTAAATAATTTATACCTGATATAAACTTATTATAATTATAATCAAAGATTATATAAATCAATTTGTGTGATGTATTTTACTGAAGTAAATGAACTTAATCATATGATTATTAGATATTCTGCTATCTCATCATTTGTCTAAATTTATCCAATTCAAAGATACTTTCTGATAATCTGTAAAATTAAAAAATAATTATATTAAAAATTATCTTAAAAATTATGTTTAAATATAAAAAGCAATTAGTCACCTTCCAAAAGCATTTATAAGTGCAACAATTTCACTTCTTTCTAAAAAGAATTTCTTCCTATTAAAGTCATGCAATGTTGATTCCCATTTATCGAATTTTCCTGAGAATAGAATTTTGAGTGCTGTACCCAAACCATGCGTTTGAAGTTTCCCCCAAAGTTTACATTTATCGCATCCTACGCAATCCATAATACGAGATATATTTCTAAAATGCTGTCTAAATTGTTCTTTCAATAACTGAGCTTCAGCTCCACCAGTAAACATAACGCTTTCATTAAAATGATCAGGAAACGACCTAAAATACATCCATTTTGAGTCTATACGCATCAGGTTCGTCAGTTACACGTTGATGAAATTAATTAATTAAAAATGAAACTTACTTAATAATATTTAAAATATCATTTATCGCCAAACGGGTATCTTTATCTTGTACTTTATTACCAGTATAATATTCTTCTCTTTCTAAATATGGTGCAGCTTTTGCCAAAGCTCTTAATTCAAGCAGATAAGTAAAATATAAATTTTTTAACCAATTTGGGCCTTCACCTCCTGTTGTCTCTGGTGAAAATCTTATTTGAAACTCTTGTAAATTAGGACCCCATCGACCACCGGGCACTATCTCTAAATTATCTTTTGGTGATAACAAATATTTTGAACATAAATGAATATTAATACTAGCATGAAGACCTGATATAACACGATAAAACACTCTTTTCTCCAAGCACATGCCTGCAAGTGCAATATTACAATGAAATCAATATACAGATCGAAATGTATTATTGTCAGATTAAAATTATTTACCATTTATTTTTGAAGATTGAATAAAATTGTGTGGCGAATTTTCAGGTCTGAAATCAAATAGATATGCAAAATACAAGAATTTTTTATATCCATTTCATTCTTTCTCATTAACAGAAATTTTTACCTAAAACAATTTTCCTTATAAATACTGCGCCATATCCTATGTGCGCTAGGTCCTTTATAACCTGTGTATCTTTCAGGATTTAGCAAAAGATCGACATATTCACCAGGGCTAGACTCTTTCACGCAAAAATTATCCTGAGCATCGTCATACTGTTGCCACAACTCAAAATCTTTGTAGTTTTCTGAACTGAATAAAATTTCAAAATGAATTTGGATGAATACATACACCAGGTTCACAAATGATCCTATTTATGCACGTGTTAGAAATATTTTTACTTACCTAATTGTTGTGTTGAGATAACCAAGTTCTCTATTATGATCCTTAGCACTATGTAAGCAATCATTGTATTGCATTGATGCTTTATATTTATCCACGGGACTTTCATTAAAATGAATGTTTCTTAACATGTCTCCTTTTAAACCATCTGGAATATCTTCCTACAATTACAAAAATATCAGCATGTGCAAGTTTCAACAATTTGTATAAAATAAAGTTTGCATATTGATCGAACATATGAAGTTACTTACTTCTTGACAAGGTTGCACGTGGCAATATCTTATAGCACATTTGCTATCATCGGTCCAGAAGGGGCATTCTTGTTTCAAGTTTACTTTATAAAAACGAAAATAATCCCTGACTAAAAGACTCTGAACTCTTGGATAAATTTTCATATTATTGAAGTAATCCACTGTATCCACACTGCAGCTGCAGTCGTCGATTGATCCCTTCAACTAGATTTTTTAAAATGCAACTTAATCACTTCAAGATAACCATAGTAGATAAATACATGTACGTAAATATATTTTTTAAAAATGACAGATTCGATATCGTAGGTTATGTTTATTTTTTTTTAATGAAAAAATTTGAATAACGAGAAAACAATGAAAATAATACCTTACAAAAGCATTGATCGTTCTTCTCACTGTTCGTTCCGAAATAATTAGAATGTACAATAGAAGGTAAAAACACCGTAAGCAGTATCAATATTCTGACCATATTTTCACTGGGTTCGCTCGTCATGATTAAATTCACTGGTATACCTTTCGATCACGTTCTCGTATTGATAAATTATCGCGCGTCACCACGATACTAATTGGTGGTGTTCCCACTTTTTATAACATCGACAAGACTACGTGCTGCCAGAAACGTGCATAAATTATCCTGTCAAAAGTAAACTTTATTGACGCTTTCATCGTATTAGCTATTTTCCGCAAGATATACAGAAATTCATTTCTACTTATACAAGTGTTATAGTTTTCGGTCTATCACATATTCAAATCAAGTTGAAACGTATGATTTATCAAACAGCTGGAATATTCATTCCATTTGCGACAGACGATATGTAATCTCACGTACGTGACGATAGTCACGCTGTCACAGACACGTATTTCTCTTACTCTCCTTCCAGCGAGTAACAGTAATATTGCACTGTTTAACCATTTATTGTATATGTACATTATATAATAATTATAAAAATAAAATAGAAAACATAGAATTTAAAAAACTTTGTAATAATACGTTCAAATGAAAATGCTTGTAGATTTTAAATTTGTCACTATGCATAATAATAATGAATACGTACCTGATTTAAAAACGCTCGACTTACAACCAAGCCCGGAATAACGTTAATAGAACTTCATTTCTATGAATATATATTGTTACATGTGCATGTACATATGTAAAACAATGTTTTCTCCCCTCTTCTCTGCCGCTCACGTCCAAATTTAATTCCACGTGTGCTTATAACATTTGTTATTGATTCCAAATATTAAACGTATTTCTATTATTACATCATTTTTTTATGTGACATTTGATATAATTATTATTTGGTAGATGTTTGCTTTTTATTTGAAATTTTTTAACAAAAACTGAAGATTTTACACAATGTTTTACATATTAAAATATGAGAAAAGCTAATGTGAACTTTATTCACAAGTGTTTTTTCCTTTAAGAGGATTGTATTTTTTTTCTTATTTTTGACTATTTTTTTATTTAAAATTCTCATGATCTGCCTATTTACGTATATATATTTTATTATATTATATATTATTCTAGA
>KQ435883.1:1242811-1259180 GCA_001276565.1 Melipona quadrifasciata
TATATATATATAAAATATTATTTTATATTATCACTTCTAGGTAAGGAACCTAAAACTTTTTCAACTTTGGTTCAACTAAAAACAGATGAAGCAATAGATGATAATAACGCTTCTCAAGCACAAACTAATGATGAATTAATCAAATCTCCATCACTTGGAAATTATAGACTTGTATATCCTGAATTTCTACCAGATCCTAATCCATTATTTCGTAATGGTATAAGAGAAAAATTAGAACGTATGGATATGTTGAATAGAAGATCAGTATTGTCTATTCCTGAATTTTATGTGGGTTCCATATTAGCAGTAACTTACTCTGACCCACATGCAGTTGGAAAAATAAATAAATTTGTTGGTATATGTATATTAAGAGAAGGCTGTGGATTAAGAAGTTCATTTCTTTTAAGAAATGTAGTCAATGGGGAAGGTGTAGAAGTACGCTATGATTTATACGATCCTGCCATCCAAAAAATTGATTGTTTAAAGTAAGTATTAATTAATTAAATGTAATTAGAATTTAAAATGAAAATGTTCCTTTATTCATAGATTAGAAAAAAGATTAGATGATGAGTTACTTTACTTGAGAGATGCACCATTGGAATATAGTACATTTCCTTTTGACATGGAAATAGAAGCCAAAATTTCAGAATCTATTCCAGTAAATGATATTAAAATTCCTCTCAATCCATTACCCTGGTCACAAAGATGGGAACGTTATAATTTAAAAGGAATTAAAGAGATAGTTGTTAATGAAAGACGTCAAAAGAAGGCAGCAGCTTTTGCTAAACCATGGGAGAAATATGATCTAATGAAAACATATAGGTAAAATTGAATATTGTCAGATATAATGTCTACCATTTTAAAAGAAATGTACTGAAATATATCGTATGTTTCAATAGGGAGACCATTCCGGAAGAAGAACAAAATGAAATATTTTCAGATGTATATACAAAACTTAATGAGTTGGAAATACAGAAGAATATATTAAAACGCAAATATATGTTGCAAAGGCAAAAATCTTCAAAAACGAGAACTTCATAAATACTTTGTAATATTAATAATAAAAATTTGTTTCCTAATTACGTGTCATCTATATATTAAAAAGAGATGTGATGTACATGTTTTTCTTACATAATTTCTAATTATTTGTAAAAATATAGATATACATATATAATTTATAAATACATATTTGTTGTAATAGCAATTTCGTTTGGATATGTTTTATACTGAGATATCTAAAAGATTTTATTAATAATACGTTTTGTTTTATTAGGAAGTGAAAAATATACAATAGAAATTATAAAATTTCAATGACACTAAAAATTACACATTATTTCGTTTTTTGAACATTGTCATGTATTAGGGAACAATTATTTTTTGTATATCATGATATTCGAATTAACTGGGGAAAGATAAATATGCAAACATGAAATTAGCTAGTTAATAATGCCACATTAATTTCTTTAACCATTTTAATGCGATATAACATTTTTATGAGATGTTCCTTAGCCAAAGGAGATGTTGAATACCACACTGGGCTGTCCGGTACACAACTTCTTTCTGGCAATAAATAGAACACATCGTTCCGAGTTTTAACGCTCTCTGGACTAAAATAGTAATGCAAAATTAATATAATTACTATATTTTTTATTTAAAATTTTTATCTATTATACAGGAAAAGTAAATAAATGAACGTACCATTTAGACAAGTAAAACTCATATAATTTGACTGGACACCTTAATGGATTTTCTTCATTTTCTTGTTGTTCATATACTTTTTTTTTACGTGAATTGCCTTCTGAAAGAAATTAGAATTTTATAATTTTGTTATTTCTTAAATATATAAATTATTTGATACTCACCTAATGCTGATTGTGGCGGATAAAAACGAAGAAGAACGTTCCTAGAACCTGGAACTTTTCCTGCTCCTGCAGCAGGTTGGGTAGCTGGATTACGTTTCCAATGTTTCATGATGTGTGAAAATGATAATTGCATATGCTCTTCTACTGTCTAAACGATATTAAATTTTAATTTATTTTAAAACAAATGATAATATTTATATAATAATTTTAAATGATTTATACATACTACAAGATTAAAATGTTTAGTATTAAAGAACATTAAAGTACTTAAAAGTACATGAGGAGAATGAGCACCTAATTGTTTACATTCCCATAAATGTTCTTCCTCGACCCTTGTTACAATGTACTCTACAAAAATTTTAATATTTCTATTACGACACAATTTTCTGTATCGACTTTAAAAACAAACATTAACTTACGTGTATCATTATAAAGAACAGAAAATTTTTTTGCTACTTCGTTTAAACAATCTGTAAATCTTTCATAATATGTATCTGTGAAAATATTGTCTATTCTATTATTTTCAAACAAATACTGTTGAATTCCTGTAACATAAAATAATCGAAGATAATTAAATGCTTCATTTAAATAATGAAGATGATGGAATTAGTTACCTAAGCAGAGATAATATATCGTGTCAGGAGCATATTCTGTTCCATTTGGCTTTCGAACTTCTTTCACAAAAAGGCATAATGAATAATTCAATTCATCGGCTGTGAGTTGCAAAAGATCCGTCTTAAATAATTTCATTTTTCTCATAGGTGTACTTTGTTTTTCTAATTCAGCATTTTTTGCAATTACCTATATTTTTAAATAATTTCTGATTTTAAACATCTACATTAAATTGAAATTAAAAACGAAAGTGTAAAATATTTCAATTACCCATTGTCTCCACGCATTTACTCCAAAAGTATATTTGAGTGCCATATTGGCATCTGGTTTTTCTATGGGTTCCATTATTCTAGGTTGAGGCGGAGGTTGAGGTTCAGGAGGTGGCATCAAAGGCATATCGTTAGCACCAGATACGCGCCTTCCTCGTTTATTTGGTGTAGATCGTGGTTTATATGGAACCATTCGTTTTCTTCCCCGAGAAGGAACAATGAGCCGTTCCGATTGAACTAAATGTTAAACAAACCTTTCATTATCAATTGTTCTTTTCATTCTCCTTCATTACTTTCATTACCATCATTTTCAATAGCTGTATCAGATTGTGCTGGTGCTTGCGTAGCAGTAATAGTATTTGGAGTTAAAGCAGCTTCTAAATCAACAGCTGGTTCATCTAATTCTCCAGTAGCCATTTTCAAAGCCATTTGTAACATATCATCACCAAATGTATTACTAGAATCGACACCTTCTGGACTGAAACCTCCACTATGCGAATGATCACGATCAGCGGCATCTTCGTCTCTATAAAAACAATAGAAGAGGAAAATAGAAAAAAAAAAATTCAATAAAAGCTATTAATAACATACCTGTCATCTGTGGAATCTGAATCAGTCTCATTGGTTTTTTTTTCTGTTGCAACCATTTCTGCCATCATAAGAAGTTCAGCTTCAAAAGGATCTGCTGGTATTTTTTCTTGTATTCTTTTGATTTCTTTAAATATTCCCTTAGCACTATTTCTTGTTGTTGGTATAAAAATAGGAACAGGAATTGGCAATGGAAAAGGTAATGGGACTGGAAAAGGCATAGTATACATATGTACTGGAAATGGAACATAAATTGGAACTGGAATCGGTACAACTGCTTGCTGAATTCCATCCGTCTGTGTAGATTTTGTACAAGGATGTGGACGTACTGAAACTCCTTTTGTGTGCATCACCGGCTTACATTGAGTTATTTTATTGTGAACTTGGACTGGACTCGGTGGTCTCGTTATAATATGCTGCTTATAAATTACTTGAGGTGTTTGATTTTGGCTAATACCAACTGAAGGTACTAACATATTATTTACACTGTTTTGTTGAGTTGTTGGAATGGATTGACCATTTCCAATTGTGGCTAAACTTGTCACAGAAGAAATTACAGGTATATTTTTTTTATTTTGTATATCATTAGCTTTTTGATTATTGGAATTTATACTTCTTTGAGGTACTGTCCTTTTAGGCATACCGGTAGGTACAGGATCATCACTTGTTGGTATCGTAATCGGAGATTTAGTATACTGAGCTTGAAAATTCATTACACAGTTATATGAACAAAAATTTCGTATCGTTGCATCCGACATCGTTAAATGATATTGTGCTTGAGAAAATTCTTTACAGAAGTCACAGTTTATTCGTTTTGCTGAAACTGCGTTGATGGAAACCTATATACAATTAAAATTAAAAAAACATCAGTCTTGTGTGTAATATTCTTTAAAGTAAAAAATATGTGATCATTTCATACCTGATACAACGTTAAGCAATTTAAGCTGCACATCATCATTACTTGACCCGTTTTTAGTTCCTTTTTGATCATGTCGAAATTATATTTTTTTACTTTGCACCAATTGCAAGGAACAATTTTTCTATTGGTAATAATAAATATATTTAAACAAGTTTTAGAACAAAACGTATGAGCTTCATTTTCATAAAACACAACAGAACTTTTTTTGTTAGGTAATTCAAAAAATTTTTTGCAAGTAGAGCATTGCTCAGGGTCAACTTTTTTTACAAATTTAAATGCCGCAAAACATGGCTCACTGCATATAGCTACTGGATCAGATCTGTCTATTTGAACTTCACAATGAACAATTTTTTCCTGTTATAAAGAATATAACTTTAGTTTAGAAAGTTTCTACCAAATTCATATTGAAGACACAAATAAAAAAAAAAAAAAAAAAAATGACTTCTTACTTCTTGACAAACGCTGCAGCATTTCTTTTCCATATTTGGAGGTTCAACAGAACTCATTTTTGAATATTTTTCCATACAATCTTGAGTACAAAAATCCTTAAATTGCCCTTTTTCACCAACTGGCGCAAGAAAACCTTCTGTACTAGAGCTTATATCTTTTTGACAATAACTGCATACTTTTAGACCTTTTTTAAATTCCTCTAAACATGTGGAACAACAAAATTGTCTAACATCATAACCAAATCGTACACAGTACTTTCCTAAACTTACTGCCTGTACTGAACCATTACAATTTCTGCAATAACTTCCATATTTTGTCTGGAATTTACCTAGACATTCCTCATTACAGAATTCCATTGTTTCCCAAGAAAGATTACGTTCATCATTATGTTCAACAATTAACAAACAGTTTGCACAACGTTTCTCTCTTTTGGAATTAACTCCATCACTGGGTATATCCATTGCTTTATTATTAGCAACTTTGAATAATGCTTTACAGTTTTTTGAACATACATTATAGGTATCAAACCCAATTTTTACTTTAATTTTACATGATCTTTCTTCATTACATTGTTTACAAATTTCTTTGGCTGTGATTTCTTCAATTTCAGAATTTTTTGACTCTTCGTCGATATTAATAACATCTGCTGTGATATCTGTAACTTTATTAATTGAATCTGTCTCTGTTCTGGTACTTTTTGCATGTGTTACAATAGATTCATTTACAGTATTTGATTCTTCTGCATCTTGATGCAAATCCTTGTTTCCATCATCATTTGGTTCTTTGTTTTCACATGTTTTAATTTCATTTTGCTCATTGTTATCTTCATGCACTGATTCTTCATTATTAGAGTTTGATTTTTCTGCTTGCTCAGGTATTATGACTTTCATACTATCTGGAATAATACATAACTCATCATCTTGTCCTGGTAGAACATTAGATTGTTCATCCATTGGTGCTATATCATCGACAGATTTCTTTGTTTGATCATCAGATTTTTCTGTTGAATCTCCAATGTCTGTATTTAAATTTTCATTCTGCTTTGGTTGAACTGAATTTTCATTACTATCTTTATTAGTATCCTGCGAATCTAGTACAGTATTTGGAGAATGCAGAATATTAATAGAACTGTCTTTATTTCCTTCATTGTTATCCTTTTTATCAATATTAAAATTGCTTTGCAAATTATCAGCTTGATTGCACAATTTGGAGAAACCTATATTAGCATCATTAAGATCGTCAGTATCCATAGGTTCAATATTTTCTGTTATAAGGCTATCTCCTCCGAAAGGATCTTCAGCATCCATAGACTGACTTTCAATTTGTATATCTCCATGTTTTTCTTGAGAAAATTGCACAAATTCAGTATTTTCTGGTTCTACAATGTTTTTCTCCATTATATTTGCATCGCTACCTTCTGATATCTCCTTTGAATTAGTCTTATCTGAATCATTTTTTTCATTAACTGAAGATATATTTATTTGAGTATTTTCTAAGACATTTTCAACAATTTCCTTTTCTGTTAAGGTCAAACCAGAGGAAACGTTGATATTGGCACGTTCCACATTTTCTATTTGATCTGATATATCTTCTAAACATTTTTGAGATTCTGTACATTCTACTGCGTTGGTATTATCTGGTAATTTATCTATATCATTTTTATCAGTAGTGTTGGATATCGTTAATTTTACTGAACATTTGTTTTGTAAAACATTCTCTGCTGTATTTTCATGTAAACTCAATGAATGTATATCATTACGTTCTGTAACTGTTACATTCGTATTATTTTCTTGTACAGATAACTCCTTCACTCTTGTGTTATCTTCTTCAGGAATATTTTCTTCACATGTAGTACTTGATAAATCTTCATTATTTATTACTTCATTACTTTTCAAATTTTCATCAAATCGTTTTTCTTTTATTTCATTGTCTATGTTTACTTTTTCATTACTCTCAATTGCATCGATAACTTTTTCATCTTTTTTTGACATTAATAATCTCTGTTCTTCACTTGTGGCAATATTTTCACTTGTTTTTTCAGTAGATTCATTTGTGTTTTCAATTATATTTTCATTTTCTGTAGATGAATCCTTTTGAGTTTGACTAGTTGCTAATTCCATATCAATATTGGAATCCATGTTCATTTATACGATTAGCTATACAAAGTAATAATTTGTTACTTATATTACAAATCATATAATGTTGATGTAATGAAATGAGAAAACATAATAAATTTAGATTCGACGATAACTAAAACTCAAATGATTTAAAAATGCAAAAGAAATTTTTAGAGAAAGGGAAAGAAAAAATAACTATAAATAAAAAATTATCATGTATCAGATATCTTATTCATTTAACATAAATACATAAATAATATAAGTTCATTTTCAATTATATAAACAAACACAGATAGAAGAAATGTTATAAATATAAACACAATAGGATAATTACACTCGTGAAAGAACTACCACACAAATGAAACATCTTTTCGAAAACAATTGATGTTACATTTCTTTCTGCAAGTATAATAAACAACTGTACAAAAAATTGAGGTTATCGTAAAAAAAATAGTTCCACTTCGCCATGTTGTATTTTACATTTGCGATTAAAACCAAATCTGACAGTAGGAGCGAAACATAAATAGAAATAGAGAAAGATCATATTCATATTTCATAAGAATTATTAATTGTAATATACTTCGAGTAGAGAAACAAATATTACAGTTTGGTATCTCGAACTGAAATGTTATGTGCTGTCCAAAAGTTTGCATCGACCAAGATCATAACATTTTACTTGAGAATAACTGTCGCACTTTCCAATTTCTAAATATTAAGAAAAAATAATCATCACCTTTTTATCTCAATGCACTTTTGTCACAATTTTTAGTTAAAAATATAAAACCGTATTCATTGTCGAAACATAACAACTGTGGCGGTAATCCGTGTATACTACCAACATATGATTGTAAATTTGTTTCAAACTAAATAAAGCCTCATTTCCATAACTGCGTTATCGTGTTGTTTTCATTCCCGTTTCATTAAATGTCATACAAAAATATATTGAAATTAATTCCAGACATTGTATCAGCGTCCTAATTAGGATAATTAATATGTGACGAACCATTAATGTGCGTTGCACTTAACGATTTAAAAATTTGTTGTAAACCGATCTGAATCGTGTGTACATTAACTGAAAATATTTTTGTTTTTATGGAGATCATAATGTATTAGATGATATAATTGAATTTTGTTAACAAAAAATATTAATAACAATATCGATAGACAGTCTACATTGTACCTAATATATTTGAAAAAATTCGCTTCAACTGGATAAACTTTAACGCGTATTTAACGAATAAACGAACTCTTCTTTCTAAGGTCTCATAATGAGTTGACGGACTCTTAAAATTAGCATTCAAAGATGAATAGAAAGTGTCAAGCAACTTATCAGTCAAATATCAAACAAATGTACCAAACATTATTGTTTCAATAAAAATGTGTATGGCACGATACTTCTAATTCTAGACGAACGTTCTGTTACCGCATCTTTAAACAAAATTAAACACATCGAGAATTTAGCCCTGTAAATTACTTTTGAACGCTTGAAACTTCGAGCGCATGCCCTAACTCAATGTATAACGGTTAAGTGTGAATTTGCCTGTTGTTAGTTTAATAGTGACGTACATGTGTACTTTCGCAGGTAAAGTCAATGAGTTACAGTACATGTTAAATATTTATCCAATAGCGCATAAAAAGCGGAGAACCACACACACACACACACACACACACCCGCGCGCGCATACACACACACACACATACACATATGCAGGGGTAAAATTTTAGTAAAAAGCTGAACCTCGAACGACGTTGGAAAGGGGAAAAAAACGAAGAAAGACAGGCTAAAAGCGAAAATTGATATGTGAAAAGTGTCTTTTTAGAATTTGAAAAAACAACCAAGTACTTGTTAAACTAAGTTGGTGATATAGCATGAGATATCGTGCAACGTAGATTATACATTTGTCGGAACGAATTTTTATCCCGCTTCGTGTTGGTATTGTCAAAAAATTGTACGCGATCCTTAGAGGACGCGTTGTCGATTATTGTTAAAGTGGAAGCTTTAGAAAATGGCCGACAGTTGGACACAAAGCGTTGTTTGCCGGTAAGATATTATCCCGTAACTTACTTTACGAGGAATTTTACTAACGGTGTGAAGCTAACGAAATAACGAGAGACACAGCTCTGCACGTACTAGAGTAGATTTTGTAACACGTTGATAAATCAATCTGTAAAAATATCAACATCTTTAAAGTTTTTGCGCTTATTTCCTTTTTCTTTTCCTTTCGTCAAGTGTCGTTGAATTTGTCAACTTTACTTTGGACCGTATCAAAAAATTATTGATTGTGACAAATATTATGGAAGTTTCACTTGCTACTTACTACGTAGATGAAAGTTAATTGAAATTATGTGAAATTTGCAGCACATATTATTTATGTATTTTGCGTAATTCTATTGAAATAACTTATACAGAATATTCATGAGTGGTCTCAATATTCAGTTAAACTCGTTAATGATGAAATGATATTGACATTGATGTAATGTTTTGATTCCTTTTTCTTTGTAGATATTTCAAAAATGGTATGTGCCGCGAAGGGAGTAATTGCAGATACCGCCATTGGAACGATGGAAATAACGAAACGTCTTCTTCTGCCTCATCTGTGAATAATGTTTGCCGCTTTTTCAAACACGGTGTCTGTAAATTTGGAAATCAATGCTATTTTCGCCATAATACTGAGACTATTGATAATAATCTGGTAAATGGAAATTCAATAGAAAATTCAACAGAACATGCTTCAAATATTTCAACTTCGACAGCAATAAAGAATATGTAAGAATGATCTTATTTTAGCAAGATACATTACAATGTGGTGCATAAAAATGCGTGAGACAGATATTAAATTAATTAGGATAATAGAAGATGTGTAATGTAGCAGAATGCGTTTGTATATTTCCAGTAAAGACAATACTCGTATTGCCGAAGAATGGGTAAAAGCACCGGAATTTGTACCTTCACAAGTAGCTGGATCATCTTCTACAAATGAAGCCTCTACAACCTCAGGCACATCTACAAGTTCTTCGATGTCAATATCTTATGCTCAAGCTGTAAATCCATCAGGTCAAGCATCCAGTCCATCTTTAGAACCTTTATGTCCATTTGCAGAAGCGACTGGAATTTGCAAAAAACGAAATTGTACATATCTACATGGAGATATTTGCGAATTGTGTAATCGTGCTGCACTTCATCCGTACAATGAGGAACTTAGGAAAAAACATACAAACGTAATTACGCAGGATTATTATATTATATTATTTAAATAATATATTCGATTATATATTGTATAAAATTATTCTCCATTATTAATATTATATAATGTCTCAGGCATGTGTCAAACAGCATGAAGTGGACATGGAACTTTCATTTGCTATTCAGCGCAGTAGAGAAAAGTCTTGTGGTGTTTGTTTTGAAGTTATAATGGAAAAAGCATCTGGGGAGCAAAGATTCGGAATTTTACCAAATTGTAATCACTGTTTTTGTCTAAGTTGTATTAGGAAATGGAGACAAGCTAAACAGTTCGATAATAAAATTATAAGAGCTTGTCCAGAATGCCGTGCTACTTCCGACTTTGTATGTCCAAGTATGTACTGGGTAGACACTAAAGAAGAAAAAGAAAAATTAATAAGTGACTACAAATGTGCGTTAAGGTAGGATAAAACATACATAATTATAATGTTTAGTTACGTTACATTGCTTATTTATTACAGCACCAAAGATTGTAAATATTTCAATAAGGGACGCGGAAAATGTCCATTTGGCAATAAGTGCTTTTATCTACATGCACTTCCTGATGGTACTAAAACAGATGTTGGTCCTCCTGTTCGTCAACGACGTAATGCAGATGCAGATGTCGATATTTTACGTGTAAGTTGAAATTTTTATTGTCATTTTATTTATGACTCGTGTCATAGATTTTTTAAAAATATGTAGATTTTTATTCGATAACATTGTTGTGAAAAATGGCCAAAATGTTCAAAATTTTTTACAGCAACTTATTTTGTGGGACTTTTTTGAGGAAAGAAACAGCCGTTGGATATATGATGTAGATCTCGAAGATATTGTTTCCCTTTTTTCAAGCTCAGAAGAGTCTGATTGGTCTGAATTTGAATTTCCGATTGAGTAGTTGTATTAACTCACTAATTTGCTACTGTTGCTGTTAACTGTATCATCTATTTCAACGACCACTAACATGTGGTTTCAATGGCTGAATAGACAAGTAGTTTATGAATTGTTTGAATAGTTATGATTTAAAGATATCTCAGCGTTAAAAATTTGTGTGCTTTGCTTGATGATATTTACGTGAGAAATATGTAAATAATATCAAGTTAATAATAATAACAAAAACAATAACAAGACAGTTACAGTCGCATGTACAATGGCAAGTTTTTAAATGTTACATAGTCAATTTGTAATCGCTTTTGTTTTTCTATCTTGACCAATATTATTACAATTAATACTCAGTCATAAGAAATATGCATCAAGTCTATTGCATCAGTGGTCCAAATTAATTCAATTGAAAGAATATATATCAATTTGCCAGCATGAAAATGAATATTTTATTTTTATTCTTCTCAATTTGGCTCAAATAGATTCTTTTGATAAAAAAAAAAAAAAAATGTCACACACAACACACATACACATAAGAATAAGTTTATACATTCAAAAAAGTTTCTATCAAGACATCAATTTTGATTACTTTCTCGAGTAGAATCACTGTTTTAAATGAAATTATTTTCGTACTATTATTTTCATTATTAATCTTTGGCTCAAAACTTAATATTTGTTTAAAAATTTAGTAAAATAAAAAATACAGACTTACCTTTTTTATAACATAGCTTTTGTAGCTATAGAATTAATTTTAATTTTGTTTGGGTACTTATATGAGAAAAAACTAGATTCGATTTTTATTACATTTATTTGTTATTCAATTTGAAGACTAAAGAATTTGTAGAACATGAAATTTTGGTTTATAAATTAAGGAGATAGTAAATTGTATAAACTATTAATTACAATATTCAATAAGCACTGTCTAATTGATTACCGATTATTCATATTGAAGATACAATTAACAAGTTTCATCCTACCTCTTGTTATGGCTCTGCGAACATTTAACAAATTCCCTTAAATTATTGAGCTGTATAGTGTTAGTTTCTAATTCATAGTTTTAAGACCGTGATAAATTGCGCAAATCGAGTGTTCTATGTAATAAATGTATGCCTGGGCGAATGAAAATTTGGTTGAATGTGTATACTGCTAAATATAATAAAAGAAAATCACTTTTAGCGAGTATGCACAAACAGATTCCAGATTTAGAAAAGATAACAAATAAAAATTATTTTATGTACAATAATTGAATTCAGAACTATTTAGAATTTTTATTTTATCTTTATATTTTATTATTTGTTGTATTTCTAAAGATTTTTCTAAGACATTTTTCTAAAAATTACATTTTTTTAATGAATAATATTATTCAAAAAGATATGTTATTTTGTATTACCAAATGAGGGCAATTAGAACTTTATAAGCAAAAATAAAGGCCAAAGAATATGGTATTCATTCTTTCTTCTGATCAAGCTATTTTATAAAAGTAATTTTTTTAAAAATTGTTCTGTATGAGTTATGTAACGGAATTGTTTTAAAATATTTTGCGCATATAAATTCCAATTGTTATTCACATATAGTTATAGGATACGCGTTTCTTCATCAAAAATCATCTGTCCTCAGTGTTGCCTTTGAAGAACAAGATAATTATTCTATTCGTCAGTATGAGCAAATATTATTCGAAGTTTTCTCAGACAATCTTCCCACGATAAAATATGCAAGTTGTTCATATTTTCTATAGAATTTCTATATTGTTAATTTTATAGTAAATTGTTACAATTAAATGTTTATTGTTATTGCTAACGCTATTTATAAAAACATTCTAAATATTTTGTACAATATTTTTTATATAGATAGCATCTATCTTATACTTTATCTTTCATTTATATTCATTTTAATATAATATTAATACACTTATTGTAAATTATCGCAGTTGAAAGCACATGAAAATAATTAGAATATTACACAATTTTTGCATGTTATATAAGTATTTATTTCTTCTTAATATTTCATCATTAATTAGTGAATGTCCAATAATTGATATACATGCGTTAACAATAAGAATAACAATAGCACTATTTGTCAACACTGAGTGTGACCGCTTGTAAATTTTTTTTTTTTTTTTTCAATAATATATATTTCATATAATATTGTATAAAAAAGAAAAAAGCGACATATATAGTGCCAATGGGTTTGATTGTAAGCTAAATATTAATTTATTTTATGAAGTGCAATTGTAAAACAGATAATAATATTTCGTTCATATAATAAGTTACGCGTATGCTTGCAATTGCACTGCTCGAGTGTATGAAATTAGAAATTTTAGTTTGCGTGATAGTATGAGACATAAATTTTTAAAATCAAGTTACTTAATCGGTATTATATTTTAGATGTAATTGATATTTGTTTTTTATTTCTTACCATATCGACGAATTTATTAGATAAGATTTTAATCATTACACAAGTCAAATTTTAATTTTCGTTCTGTTATATTTCATTCATTTAAATGTATATCTCTTGTTCTAGAAAAAAATACACATTACATAGACAAATGATACTTTTTTTCAATTTATTGATAAATTTTATAAATGTTGTTTTAAATATATTTAATGTTTTATAGTTTATTCAAGCACATAAATAATATATGTTGCAATTTTAGAAATTTATACGTGAATCGTAAAGTTAATTTGGAATATTAATTTTTATTATAAATTCATATATAGAAATCAAAATTCTTAAATTTAGAAATATTGTTTATTTACAAATATTTTTCTTAGAAAGAACAGTACTGTTTTATAAACAAAACATAGTTTCATTATGAAAAGATGTAACACTTGTTTTTCGTAAAACAACATTAAAGATAAAGTTAAATTAATCAATCACTTATTCTTAACAAATATATCTTTATTTTAGATAATGTATTTAACGAACAATGGAAATTAAATGAAGTGTGCGAATTATTCACATTTCTGTTAAAAAATTGTAACACTTATATAACTTAAATATTAATTTGAATATACTGTACTATATGTAGGCTCGAGGTGTTTAATATAAAACTGGAGATAATATGATAAGTAGAATGTACTAGAAATATCTTATGAAACTAAATATAATTTCGTTACGTTTATATGTTATCTTTCAATAAATATAAAAACATCAAAATACATTATTTGAGTTTGCAATTTTTTAAGTTGAATAAGTTCAAAATAATAAAATCTATCGCTTTTTTTCTATTTTCTATTTCACAATGTTTTTCTAAATTGCGCAAATGCTTATTGATAGAATTATCTTTACGAAAATATATTATAATAACTATAATATATTTTTTATAATAATTACTTAATTTAAAGATTTTATTCTTCAATGATTATCATTTTGATAATCGTACATTTTTTGTTCTGACAATTTCTTACATTATTGCGATTATATTTAGTAAATATTCTATAAAATTAATTATACAAAAATTCACTCGTATTTTACATTACGAATCTGAGCAATTTTAACAAAATGTGATCAGTTTTTAGTATATTCTGCATTTTTCTTCTTTCTTTTTTTTAGTGAAAAATGTAGATTATTTCTAAGCATGATTATTAATTATACACGTGACCCAAGTATATAATATCCAAAAATTTCAGAATATTTGCTTGAATTATTCAATGCTTCTTGACATTATATCTCTTATAAATAGTATAAATTAAATTTTAGTCAAAATTTCGACAACAATTTTTTATCAAAATAAAGATAAGGCACTTTTCAGGTCTCCATATAAAATTTTCAGGTCATAATGCCATGTTGATGCAATCATTGTATTATTCATAAATCTGTTACAAATGGATTCTGAATATTTACTTAGACAGGTCCAGCCTATCTCGTCTTTTCTAAATCATTGTGTTAGATTATTCCTTTATGCATAGTCAAAAATTATCTTAATGACGTGAGATAAGGCTGACACGTCATTCTTTGAACAGGCTGATAAATTCTTTTTTGAACCGAACCAGCAATTCCATTGTGCATAGTATTCAGGGATTCGGATTCTCCAAGATCGTTCGTTCTAACGTAATGCGATCCTCGAGAATCTTTTTGAGTCTCGCTTAAAACATTTTGTCCATTTATCTCGTTCTTCTTACGAAACTTGGTGGAATATTTATAAAAATCAGACATTTCAAAAGGTTTTGTAACTTCTCTGTATGGTTGATACTTTCCAGCTTGTACAATAGTACAATTCTGAGCGGATCCTAACATAATCGATTCTTCGTTTGTTTCTTGAGGTGATTTCGACTCGGCTGGAATTTCAAGTACTTTTCGTATCGGCTCGTATCGAGATGATTGTAAATGATCAGTATCAATGGTTAACATGTCACTTTTACGATGATTTACTGAAGAAATATAATTGCTTTTGCTATCTTCGCCATTACTATTATTGGATGATTTAGAGCATACAGGAAGCGTGGATTGATAATGAATATTTTTATGAGAAGATATTATATTAATATCTGATCCTGGACTTGTACCTGAATCCAAAGAGGTTTCATACCATTCTTTTTCTTTTCCTTTTCTGCTGACATTATCCGTCGTATCTTTACCATCGTGTAATTCATGTAAATGACTTGAATGCCATTTTTCCACGCTGCCTAGAGATTGTGTACGTAGTAACATTTTATTATTAATTGGCGGCTGTTCAGATAGTGGGAGTAAATGAACAGAAGCATTTTGATGAGACGCAATGTAAGAAGGATTTTTATTACAAACTACAGATGCTGTACGATATCGTGGTTGCATGTCGGCTCCAATACTACTAGTATTTTGAACGGCATTGCGTTTCCTTCGATCCAAACTACCAAATCTATCTGTAGCAAATTGATCATCCGGGCACCAAACAATTTCATCTTCGTACCGCATCCAATAACCTGATGGTAATTGTGATTCACTTGGTGAATTTGTGTATCGTAAATTTTTATTCGTATCCCGATCTCGCCTTAATCCGGACTGTGATTGAGAATTACTTTTATGATATGTTGGGAACTCAGGTACATGTATATAATGTAATGTACGAAAGTCCCTTTCATAATATTCTGGTCCAGACCTTCGTTGGACATCATTGTCCAAATGTTTGTAGTCAGAATATTGTGGATAATTATGCACCTGTTCTGGTTGAAATTGACGACATCTTATTTGCCGTTCGTCTTCAGTATACGCGCCTGGTAATGGTCGATATGTCCGTTCATTATCTTGATAATGATTTTGGTTGCGCGAACCACCACTACCGTGGGAATATGTTCGCGTGCGACATTGGTCTGGTAATATATAAACATTTTGATTATCGTTATGATCATGTTCTATTATTTTTATACTTTGTCGCTGGTCGGAAATTGTAGGGCAATAAGTACCAATGTGATTGTGATTACAATTGTTAGGAATCACTGATTGATCGTCATATCCATGACCAGGGTAAATAT
>KQ435883.1:1321618-1332062 GCA_001276565.1 Melipona quadrifasciata
CCCCTCTCTGACGATAATCGTCAGAGGCTTGGCTCTCCCGCGCCAGTTTCTTTTCACGCTTTGATTCTTGCTTCGTCCTTTTCTATTCCATTTTTCCCTCCCTTTTTTTCTTCATGGTTACAACTTCCAAGTTCCAATTGGCACGTATCCCAGTTCGATGCACAGTTCGAAAGGGGAAGCGTGAAAAGAAGCAGCACGCGATACAGAGTCTCAATCCTGTCGGCAAAAAAAAAAGGAGAGGAGGAGGGATAAAAAATTGTCGACGATTTAAATTTACGTAACTTTGAAAAGACTGATTGTATAACGATCTCTTTCACTTGCTCTCATTTTGAAGTGTGAAGCTTCTAACTTTATTCTAACTAACTCTGAGTTTCTTTTTTTTTAAATAAAAAAAGCTACGTTATATTCTCTCTTTCCACTCGCTATTTGATGTAAAATTATCTTTATAAAAAACTGTCGAAGTAAAGATTTCACGTTTTAACACATTCACGACCGATAACGTAGTTCTACGTCATTTTAAATTATCTAATTAATAGCCGGTAAGGTAGTTCTACCTCATTTCAAAATTGGCGCTCCCACTAGCCGCGAAGCTGTATTATGCCAGATGGTTGAATGAAATTTTAATAAATATAAAAACATTCAATAAATAAGCGAACAATAATATTGCAATTATCCAAGCTGGAATAATATCGCTGAATATAGTTAATATAGTATTAAATCTGTAAATGAACGTAATAATACTTGTATGGTAAGAAACTGATTATTCATCAGCCGTTTTTTTAATCAAAATTATCAGTATCTTCGTTTTTTTTAATTAGGTTATTTATTACCAAGTTTTTATTACATTATATAGCCTCTTTACAGGTTAATCATTTAAAAAAGAATTTTACTACAGGAAAAGAGATAATTTTGCGAATAATGTTTATGCGAATGCGTTTTCTGATTAGGAATTGAAGTCGTCCGAATCCAATAATGACAGTGACAATGTCCAATTGCCCCGGTGCAATTCAAATGGAAGAATATCAGAATAATAAAAAGCGATGAAGAGTCTGATAATTCTATCATTCACAATAGTGCCTACACAAGTGTCCGCATTTTTTCCCACTCGTTCCCCGCCAATTTCAAGAACTGGAACCATTTCACTCTACGCTACCTTACCGTGCGACGGTACCGTGGGAAACAAAAACACTTGCACAATAAAAAGCGCAGAATATATCTTCAATTCCGTTTTCGGACTCTTAAGGTAGGCACTATAAATCGTTGCGTCAAAATGTATCAAAATGAGACCAAGCAGATTTCTTTTTAGAAAATTATATCAACAATCGTTATTCGTACAATTGTGCTCTTCATTGTATCTACTCATTTCGAAACCGAAAACTAACCTAAACGTCTCAATAGCCTGTGAGCAAAATCATAGAAAAAGAAGGAAAAATCGAACAATATCGGATCAGCAGAAAACGGAAACAATTTTCACTTCGCGTAGAATATTTGCGTGAAAATCCGCGTAAAAGGAATATTCGATGAATGATGGAAAACCACGGAGAAGAGACGCTAGGTGACAGAAAAGAAGAAAGGATGAGATGGGGATGAAAAGGGTATGCAAGAGTCGCAGTCGCAGTCGCAGTCGCAGTCGCAGTCGCAGTCGCAGTCGCAGCTTCTGTAGAAAACATCGCAGCAGCACACGGGCGAAGATGGCTCAGACGCGTCACGTGGCAGTCTGGTTGGCGGTCATGCGAACGACAGACGGCGACGTATTTTCATGTCGCCTTTCGCTGTGTAACTGTACTGTGTAGTTCATAGCGCGGCGTCACGTCGCGCGCAGCGTCCCCTCTCCCGCCGCTCCAACTCCCCCTCGCGCCCCCGACGAGGGTAAACGTTCGTCCCCGCTTTATCCAGATAATCTGAATCTGAAGCAAAGCAATCGAAATCGAACGGAATTACACATCGAGCAACTGGACTAATCTGATTTAAAGCCACTTACCGAAAGCTCGCGGATGCGCGTTGATCTTTCGCCACGATCGAAAATCGAGTGGAAATCGAATGCGAGCGATTTTTTCCCTCTTCCTGTTCCCAACCGGTCCATCGCTTTCGAATCCTCGAATCCGATTCGAGCTTTTGGCTCGGAAAAACCGTCGCCGGCACACCATTTCTGATCCACTCGAGAAATCGTTTATTTTTATTTCGAAACCGATGGTCGTGCGACGCTCTGATACACTCTGCTACAAGAGCGAAGTAATTTCGAAATCTCGCTTATACGCGAGAAATACGCGTTGCGTTGTATTATGTCATTCTACTAAGTCATGTGAAGTCGTGCCACGGACAGATCGTAGATATTTGAAGAAAATGGGAAATGGTCATTTTTGTCGATCATTTTTTGCGTTGAGTATATTTCAAATTTCTATTACTGCTCGGAATTTTACGCTGCTAGAAGAATCATGTTGATATGATGTGATAAACAAACATTTATTATTCAGCTCTCGATTGTCGCATCTTGGTAAAGATCTGTGACCTCAATAGAGATAAATTCGTACGCAAAACTTGATAAATTTTGGACATTAATTTTGGACGTCATTTCAAGGTCATGTTCTTTACACATCTGTACAGAAATTCAAGGTTTACTGGACAATGTTTTCTTTTCACTTTTTGAAAATTTTCTACTTGAATGTAAATAGAATAAGAGATTAAATCTAATAATAGACTAATAATAGACTAATAATAGAAGAAAAGTTAGTGTGTTAAAGCATTATTATTCATTCCTTCCTACGATGCAAATGGGATAATTTTATAATTATACCTTTACAACGCGCGCGCGCGCGTTGTTAAGAATTAGTCATACATGAGCTGTCCTAAGATACTTTGACCAGGGACTAAAGTACAACTTGGAACGACAACAGAAAGGATCTACATAGGCAGCATATAATATAGTATTGCACAGTAGTCCCCACTTAAGCGTCCACCGCTATCCCTACCAATTCTAGAAATTGGGACTAATTCTATGCTACCTTACCATGCGACATGCCGAAGGTCGCATGAACATGACACTTGCACAATACAAAGCGAGTGAAACCTGATATCGAAAATTCGACATAATTCACAGAATACAGTTACTCACTTAAGCGTTCGCTTTTGGTCCAGACAATGGATAACAGCCAATATTGTAACACTTCTACATCTAAGTTCCAGAGTGGAAATCTACTCTTACTCGAATAAAAGTTCTGTAAAACTGTAAAGTATAATTTTTTAATTATACCTTTAGAACGTCGTAGCGATCGGCGGCCTCGAGTGAAGGAATCGGCCTACATCAGTAAGAGAAGGCAAGCTCGACGAGTGATTACGTCGTACGGAGTAACGATGCTTTCGTGTTGAGTCTCGTCGCGTCGCGTCGCGTCGTGTCGCGTCGTGTCGTGTCGCGTCGTGTCGTGTCGCGTCGTGTCGTGTCGCGTCGTATCGGTCGAATCGCAAATCCGTTTATTTCGGCGACGAGGCGAGACGAATTTTCCTCGTGTCGAAGTCACGTGCTTTTCGGAGAGCTTTTCGGAGAGCTTTCCGTATCTTGTCCCTTCATAGAGGGATGCGGTGGAGGGTAAGGGGGAAGGAGGGCACTAGCGTGACACACCGCTTCTTCGCCTCCACGCTTTACGAATTACGAATGTAAAATAACGGGACTGCCTGCGGAACGTTTATCCCCTGATTGCACTTTTTTTCGTATTCGTCCGCGCGTTTCACTGCGCCTTTCTTCGAGACACCCGAGAAAACTCGAGCTCTACCTGCTCTCAAGTTTGTTGGGAATTACGCACCAGCAGAATTTCTTTTTCCTTGCTTCGTTAATTACGACCTATTTCGTGTTATTTGCACGGTCGAACGTCAGCTGAAATCTATCAGGATTTCAAGTGCTCGATAGTACGCCCGTGACAACGTTCGGGAATCAACAGTTTCGAGTACCGGTGTGTACCGTAAATTTACAGGCTGAACGAAATTTCTGCTTCATGCTCTAACCTCTCTGTTATTTTTGTATTTGTATATTTTTGTTATATCCGTATTATTTCTAAAGTTATTCTTTTTCCGTGATACGGTGTGTCTGCTGGTTTTAGCATTTGCTGTAATAACAATAAATTCGAAGTTCTCGAAACCGATGTTACTGATTGATATTCACTAAATAACACTAAATACTGAAACTTATAATTTTGCAAAAAGGAACCGTACAGTAAGAAACTTGGGCCCGTTTTGAAGCACCGTCATATAGCACTTTTCTTCCCAAAAATGTTATAAATTGTACGTAAAAACGGTGAAAAATGTTTTTTTGTGACTGAACCTACGAAGGATTTGAAGATTTTCTGCACAATTTTTTCTCGCCAATTTAGTGAACATCAGGTGGAAAAATGAAATTTCTTCAATTTTCGTTTAATATTTAAGGTTCAATGAAATAGCGAAAAAAAATTATACGTCAAATTCTTGAAGATCTAGAGGTCTCAATTTTTAAATTCATCGTAGATTCAGTTGCGAAAAAAATTGTTCAATGTTCTTACGTATCGCGTCAAATTGTAGCACTTTTGAGAAGAGAAGCATCTTCAATCATCCACCCGCTGCATGATATAAGAGCAGCTTAGAATAAAATGAACGATGCTTTTTAGAAAAGCAGAGGCTTCAAGCTGTAATAATGAGCCCACGTTTGTTGTCGCACGATCTTTTTTATCGACAGTTTGAATATTCGGTGCCCGAATATTATACGTGTCGATTAATCACTGTAATTTTATATATTTTACACATATCCCGAACTCCACGTCGCGCGTACACCATTTCCGGTATACATGGCACTCCGTAATAGTTCACTCGATACCACCACGGCACTCAAACGCGTTAATTTACGAAATTTCGAGCGGAGGAAGAATCAAACTATTTCCGAGCCCGAGTCGATACTCTGATATACCAGGCCACGGGAAATGCGATAGATTCCGTGTGCTTTCGTCGTCCTTGATACGTTTCGAGTGTAAGTGCAAGCGCTTGTAAGACGAATCTTATACGTAGTTGGTATTGTTGCGAAGCTACGCTCGAGAACTCTCCGAGGGACTTCACTCGTGGAAAGTGTCGACGAGAACGGACGGAGAGACAGTGCTCGTTCTTACGTGCGGAAAGAAAAACAACCTATATATGTACCGAATAAAGCCTACAAAGACCATCTTCCCTCCCTTCCTCTCCCCCTTCTCTCTCTCTCTCTCTCTCTCTCTCTCTCTCTCTCTCTCTCTTCTATTCACGTAGAACGGTCAATTAGCGATTGCTACCTTTAAGTCGATTCAACTAACCTTTTTAATCTGAGAAACACCTAAGGAGGTTCTTGAGCCCAGATTTTTTTTTTTAATTTTCGTTTGCAAATGTTTGTTTATTTTTGTACATTTTATCACTGAAAGTGATTTTAGTGGGGATAACCCAGAAAATAGGGCTCCTTCAGGTGCAAAGCTAATGCAACGAAAATTAGCAATTGGTTGATTTGAGTCACGTGATTCGTGCGTGGGGTAGACCTCGAGTAGGAATGGCGTTGTCTGGCGCTGTACTGAACGATCGCGCCTGTAATTTGTTTTGTATCGATTCAAATGTTTGCATATCAATACAATTTTACGGCAAAAAGTCGTCTTCATTTCCTAGTCGGAACAGTTACTTCTGGGCTTTTCAGTGAGACAAATCGTACTGCGGTATAAGTCGTGCAGTTTTTGTATAAATTAAAGCATAGAATAACGGTAATCAATCTTGAGGATTGCGATACAATTATCGACAGATAATACTAAATTTTGTGCAAAAAATATTCAAACAATTATTTCTCGTCGTACATACGTTCGTAATTAATGTATGAGAAACACTGCGCGCAAAGGCAAACAATACAAGGACAAATAGAAGAACTTCTTTAGAGTTAGTTCGCGGAACCAGTTGGAAATCAGTTAGTAAATAGTTAAAAGAAAAGTTCAAATATAACTTAAATCTCAAGCAAGTTTGTTTGCAAAAAATACTCTATATTAAAATACTCTATAACTCTGTCATTCATACATAACATTGGGAAAGTCAGGTTCAGATTTATTCTGTAAGTGTGCATTTTCGGAACGCATGTAAATGAAAATAAATTCAAGGCGAAAGTACATATGTGTTTCTCGTCTCGTTTACAATGTACAACAATACGCTAAAATGAAGTGAAATTAGTTAATTTTGCCATTAAATTACTTTTCCATTCTTCCTTCGAAATGACAATGATTGAAAAGGTAATTTGATAGTGTCATGGCCAAGGAATAAGAATAAATAATTACCTTTACATCTTCCTTAAGTTCGTAATAAATTATTAGAATGTATTGAGGTGAGACTTTGTTCTCCACTTTTGACTGCGCAAGATCTACATTAACTCTACGAGCTCAGACGAGAATCAAGCGTTTTACAAATGCGAAACATCATCTTTGTAAACTGCGAAAGACGAGCCACTTGAAACTCTTATCTCTCAGTACCAACCAAGATTATTTACTCATTTATTTACTTTCTAATTTCGGTCTTCTTTAGTTTCGAAGTGGCGCAGACACTCGACTAAAAAATTCCAAACTAAAAGCGATTTTCGTTGCAAAAGGAACTAACAATAACACGGTAACGCGTTAATCACGAATCATTTTTGCTAATCAGTTAGATCGGCTCGAAGCGAGAACAACATTCAACGGATATTTGGCTAACAGGCATCGTCGCACGGTAAAAAAAAAGAGAAAAAAAAATGAAAATATCAAGATAAGATAAAGAAAGCGATCGAGCTCGTGAATTGTAACGTTTTAATTGAATTCGCTCGATATATTGTGCAACTGTCATAGTTCAATTGCTATTCAATAGGAAAAGAGAACAGAGGGGCTAATTGCGAATTCACCTGTAGCTACTTGCCGGTAACTATGTACGTGTTTACATTACCGACCGATATCTAGCTCGAATTCCAACGAAATTTCAACGATCAAACGATACCACACATGTTGCAAGATCAGCAAATTACGTTTCCCCGTTGGAAAAACTGTTAACTATGCTTTCCGTGTAACGAACCGAACAGAGAAGTGAAAATGAGTATGAAAATGAGTACAAGTCAAAATAACGAACAACAAAGTCGATAAATGAAAAAGAAACGTGCGAATTACGGCACGTACGCGCCTCTGTTTGTGACAAAATGAACTGCAGAGAATTTTATTTACACTGAATCTATTATTCAGCACAGCCGCAAGTCTACATTCATGATTTTAAATTCTCACAAATCAAGCTTTCAATGGATATGCGATTTCAATCAATAACATCAACAGCATTGTCAATCATTCGAATCTTATTTACGGTGACTTCTTAGAGAAAAATAAAAGAACATACGACTTTGGACAAGTGTTTTGACGAGATACGACAAAAAATTACTTTTCTAGAAAGTAGGAAATATAAAACGGCTGTTCCAACATTCGTTGTCAGAGTAATTTTAGTTCGTTCTCCACTAACTCAATCCAGTTGAGTAGAGAAAATTTGAGTCTTTAATTGGTCGAACGTGTTGGGCTACTTAAAGATAAAAATAGAAGGTAAGAGAGATAAAAAGAATTTTTTAATGAAAAACCAAACCCAAATGGGAAAAAGCAAAATTCATTTCAGAATCACGAAAATAGGAAATGTTTTACGACGGAAGACAGAATTTTTCAAAACAAGAAAAGTCCGCGAGAAATCAAATCTTTCTTATGAAGTGGCAGAAATTTCTTCTCTTTTCATGGTTACTTTCACTCCTCAAATCAAATTAAAAGTTCCTAAAAGTTCATTTTATAACCCGAGTTTATGTAGTAATCTATCATACGCCTGTATGAGTATTTTGAAAACATCTACTTGGGGTACCTTCTAGTCGAAAGTAATTTTTAAGCGTGAAACTTCGACTTCAAACCGATATACGTAGAAAAAATTTGGGAAACGTTGACAATGGTGGGAAAAATCTCGCACGGTAGTATCGTAACGATACCTTGCTACGAAATACTAAGTACACTCGACCGCCTTTGAAACCGGTATAAAAAGGCCGAGCGACAGGCCACTGGAACATGCTGTTAAATAGGCCGCGAACTGCTACGAAGGAAATGATTAATCACCGCGAAACCATCTTCTCGCCTTAAAAATTACTCGCACAACGAATGCGTTCAATTGATATCCTCCTGTGCAATATTGCTTCTAATTCGTACTCGCGATATTATTGCGAGAAAGGGAAAGTAATTCGCCAGTTTATTTTTAATTTTTCCTTACAAGTATAAATTTAACCTTATTTTCGTCTTTCCTGCGTACATACATTAACACATTTGTTACTCATAGTAACATTCAAGTAATTCGCCATTTTATTTTTAACGTCTTCTTATCAGTACAATCTTAACCTTATTCTCATCTTTCTCACGTACATGCATTAACACATTTGTCTCTGTCTCCTTATATTTGCTACCTTATTCTAATAACATTTGGTAATTACTATGCAACTACTTGTACAAGTGCGAATCCTAAATAATTATAAAATTATCATGTCCATTTAAGTTGAACCAACTTTTCCTGTCATTCGAAGATGAGGTTATGTTGCATATTGCTTCCTTCTATTGTGTCATATAACAACATTTGTGCGTAATGTATTATCAAACAAACAATCAATAAAATAATTTGTTACATATTTGTTTCTATCTCTTTGTATTTACCATTTTGTTCTAATGATATTTAACAAATATCATACAATTACTTGTACAAATTCTAAAGGCTTATAAAATCATTATATCCATTTAAGTTGAACAGCTTTTCTTGTCATTCGAAGATGTTATGAAGGTTATGTTGTACATTATTTCCTTCTATTGTTTTGTCACTTTGAGCAACAGAACTTGCGTGTAATGCATTACCAAACATACAATTGATAAAATAGTTTATTACGCACTATTGTAAAGTTAATAAAGAGGTTAAGACACTGAACTGTCTTCAAAGTAAAGCACTATCTTTGCTTATTATGATACGGCTATTTGATTATTTCTTATTTTGATTATTTCACATTGGTAATATTAAAAGAAAGTCTAAATATATTTCTTTAATTTATTTGGTCAAGTAAATCATTCTTTGAAATGTGGCAGTTTAGTAAGTTTCAACCTAAATGATAACATGTATCAACTAGCAAACAGAAAAAATGATTAAGTTCAAACTATTTTATTAATGATCTATCCTGATTTAATGAAAAACTTGTTATCTGATCACTGTCAATGTGCACATTACTGATACCTTCTACGATGCAAACTTTGAAACTAGACAACTTTATGAGGTACTGACTTCGAATGTACACAGTGATACTTCATATGTTAATCAAAATAGGCATCACAAATCAAAATGATTACTATACTTTTTTACTTGGATTAAAGGCATACTTTCATTATATGTTAGTCTCTCTTTCTCTCTCTCTCTCTCTCTCTCTCTCTCTCTCTCTCTCTCTCTCCCTTTTCCTCTCTCCATAGAAAAATAAAAATACAAATATAGAAAAGTGACGGAATGTACTTACTCTGCAAGTAGTAGACAATTTAGGAAAGGTGGAGTTTGCTGCTGCTGGCAAACTGGGTAGACAAGACGGTGGTGGAGAACCGGTAAGAGGTTTCCGAATGATACATGAACATCGGATGGCATAGGACACACGTAGCGATAATCGTTTGTATTGCTCGTACGCACTAGTATCACCATCCATGTACTAGGATCGTCACCCGGCGAAAATCTTACGCATATATCCAAATAGTGAAGGAATCGAGACTCGATACATACGGTACGGTACAGTACGGTACGGTACGGTAAGGTACGGTACGGTACGATACGGTACGCTACGACACGACACGACACGACACGACACGATACGATACGATACGATACGATACGATACGATACGATACGGTACGATACGGTACGATACGGTACGATACGGTACGATACGGTACGATACGGTACGATACGGTACGATATACGGCGGTACGATACGGTACGATACGGTACGATACGGTACGATACGGCACGATACGGTACGATACGGTACGCTATAGCAAAGCAAGGCACGACACGATACGACACGATACAACACGATACGATACAATACGATAAAACACGACACTACACAGCACGGCACGGCACGGCACGGCACGGCACCGCACGGCACGGCCGGCACGGCCGGCACGGCACGGCACGGCACGGCACGGTACGGTACGGTACGGCACGGTACGGTACGGTACGGTACGGTACAGTACGGTACGGTACGGTACGGTACGGTACAGTACGGTACGGTACGGTACGGTACGGTACGGTACGATACGATACGATACGATACGATACGATACGATACGATACGATACGATACGATACGATACGATACGATAGGATACGATACACGATATTACACGATACGACACGACACAATGTATGATATGATACG
>KQ435883.1:1332327-1346527 GCA_001276565.1 Melipona quadrifasciata
GATACAATACGGTACGATACGATACGACACAAGACGGTTTAAGAAAGGATTGGTCGCAACACACGAGATACGCACTAAAAATGTAGCGAATATCGTAGAACTAGGGACCACCACCTCGAGGACCACCGTTAAGACTGTGAGATATATTATGTGTGTGACGGCGGGGGCTACGGATTAATATGGCCGTCCCTCGTTGACACAAAGTTTCGAGTCACAGATAAAACGTAGCCGGAAGGAAATGCGAGAAACAGGTTGATCGGGATATCGTTGGCAAAAGAGAAGCTTGTTCGCGTATGACGCGCACGCATTTGTTTCACTTGCGACACCACACACCACCCGCGATTCTCCAGCTATCATGCACTCACTTCCGTGTATCACCCTGCTCCCGTATTCTCCACGCGCTTTTCCACTTTTCTTCTCTCCTTCCTTCTTACTTCCGCTCTCCGGCAGACTGCTCGTCCGCTCCTCTCTCTGTCACATACGATTCCCTTCAACCTCTCGCTGGGCACGTTCCTTCGTCCTCTCTCTCTTCGTTCGCCTCTCCTCGGCTCGTCGTTTTCGTCAAACACGGCGAGATGGTTCCAGCGAATACCACGCTCGCGTTTCAAATTCTTGGATATCTTCTCGCTGTGTCGCGTTCTCGTACGAGCGCACCACGAGGGTCGCGGAAGCATTCGAATGATCACCTTCTTTTCACGCTTTTCGAGGACGTGACACGGCCTTGCTACGAACGACGTCAACATCACAACCGTACGCTTTCATGGCGGCCATCTTTTCGGGATACGCGAATCGCGGAACGGGAAACGCACACGCGTGTATATCTCCAACACATGTATACACGTGGCCGCCACACACCTACGTACACGCAGCACTCTTTCGCTACGTGCGCTCGACACAACGATAATCAAGAGTGAGGGAGACACTAGCGCGCACACGCATACACGTGCAACTTGACCGTACTAGCCTGGATATTTGGACAGCGAACGGTAATTTCACGTACAACCGGAGAACAGGCAATAGTTGATGTTTCTTGTTTAACGGGGAATTGTGGCGCTACTGTCTTCTCTCGTTTGTTACTTTCCTCTTTATTCGTTTAGTAAACCCCTATAACCTTTGCGCGGTTTCTCGACCAATCGCAATCTCCGTTTTTATTGTAACCGGGATTATTAACTAGGGATTTTTCTATTTCCGAATCTTCCCACTTCTAGTTTCTATCAGTTGAAGCTTCTTTCTACCGTAATTTGCGCGCCATTGTTTTAAATTGTCTCTCTCGTTCGATATTCCCTCTCGGACGTATCAAATGCGTTATTTTTGTGTTTATTCGCGAGTACGACTTACATACGACGAATAAACACACGTGAAACATGTTCTCATAAAGTTTTTATTATTTGTATTTAATATAATATTTAACATCGAAAGATTGTGCGTTTGAGGTAGTAGGTATCGACAAAGTTGATCAAAAATTCTTGCTGCAAATAAATATCTATTTACTTGCGTGTAAAACGATAGTTTTTTCTCAAAATAGCAACGCCCCTGTCATTATATACGTGTCAAATCTTCATATAAAATTACACCTTTTGGATATTAAAAGTTTGACACAATTCTCAAGTATAATATTCTTCTCTTGAAACACGTATGTACAATGTAAATGCTCAAAAACGGAATGCACTGTATCTCTGATATTTGTAAAAATATAATGTAGCTTCATGTACATTTTGATATGGTAGTTGGTTTGACATCAGAACAAACGATACCGGTACCTTTATCTAATCTTTACGATTACAATTTCAATACTTCCTGGACTGCAGCAACGATTTTGCTCGTACTAATTCCATATTTATCCAACAACGCGTTTGAAGGGCCGGAACGTGGCACTTCGGTAACAGCTAGTTTCTTAACTACGACGTTTCTTTCCAAGGCAACTGCCGAAGTAACGGCTTCCCCCAGACCACCTTCCGGGTAATGATCTTCCACGGTAACGATTCTTCCTCCAACTTCTTTAGCATTCTTTATGATCAATTGAGCATCAAGTGGTTTAATCGTAAACGGATCGATCACTCGAACGTTTACTCCTACTTTAGACAATTCGTCGGCAGCCTTAAGTGCTTCGTACAGAGTCACGCCAGCCCCAACTACGAGAATTTGATCTTTCGAGGAAGATCTGACTACTTTGCCTTTGCCGATGACAAAAGGTTCTTCGTTTTTATATATAACCGCCGTAGCAGGACGCGATGTGCGTACGAAACAAATACCCTTTGTATTTGCTGCTAATTCGATGGCACGTTCCGCAGAAACGGCATCGGATGGGTAAAAAACGGTAGAGCCAGGAATTGTACGGAACATGGCTATATCCTCCAGACCCATTTGCGAAGGGCCGTCCTCTCCAATCGAAACACCGCAATGAGAACCAACGAAATTGACGTTTGTTTGTGAAATAGCACCCATACGAATCTATTAAATGAAAAATGACGTCTGGTAACATGCTCATTTTTCCCATTCGCATTTTCATGCCTTACCTGATCAAAAGCACGAGTGAAGAAAGTAGCAAAGGCAGATACAAACGCGACGGTCCTGTCCCTGCATGTTGCACCAATTGCTACTCCTACAACATTCTGCTCGGCAATGAAGCATTCAATGAATCTAGTTGGATCAACCGTTTTGATTTTCTCCGCATACGTAGAATTCTTCGTGTCTCCATCTAGAGCAATGACACGATTGTTGTTCTTTGCCAGCTAGATCAAAACGTAACAAAAGACGTAGCTAACAGGTGATAAATGTATTGTGCTCGTATAACTGAAAAAAAAAAAGAAAATACGAACCTTAGCCAAAGCAGTACCATAAGCCAATCTGGTAGCAACTTGTTCTCCCAGTTTATAATTCGGAGGTGATGCTAATTTAATGTTATTAAGATCTACAGCTGGAACATCGTCGATCAATGGTTTTTGAGGATGCAACCCCAAAGGACCAGGATTTTTCAACATTCCAGTCAAATGCTGCAATCGAACAATTTATTAATCTAAGATATAAAATTATTTGTATTATGCAAGAATTGCAATCTTTACTTGAATGACTTCATTTGCTTTATTGCCAAGTGGCTTTCCATGCCAATTTTCAAGATCTTCGATATTGGGGAAGTATTTTCCCTTAAACGTCTTTGCTAGAATAGCAGTAGGTTGTCCTTTTGTATTCTGCGCCTCGTGGAAAGCCTAACGAATAAAATGTTACTTTGAATTTCTCTTAGTCGCAACTGATTTCTATCAACATATATTTTTTTATACAGACTTTGGCCAACTCTTCTATGTCATGACCATCAACTACCAACGCGTTGAAACCAAAAGCTTCAAGTCTTCTGCGGTAGATTTCCATATTGTGCTGAAGAGATGTCGGTTCACTTTGTCCCAAACGATTAATATCGAAGATAGCGCAAAGATTATCTAGCTTATAATAAGAAGCAAAGTGAAGTGCTTCCCATATTGAGCCTTCAGCTGCTTCTCCATCACCAATCAGACAGTACACGCTATATAAATATTAACATAAATTTATTGCCATGTATCAAATATTTAAAACAGATAGTAAAAGATAATTATTTGAACGATAACACACCGATAGTTAGCCTTATCAAAGTATTTTCCTACGTAAGCCATTCCAGCAGAAACTGACAGGCCTTGCCCCAAGGAACCAGTTCCCACATCGACAAAGTTGAGCCTTGGAGTGGGATGTCCTTCTAAATCGCTGTCAATTTTCCTTAAATTTAATAATTCAGTCGCTGGGAAAAGTCCTGCTTCTGCCCATGCTGTAATTATATGAATCGCATTGTATGCCTTGGAACTTGACTTCACGGAATAATTAATTAATGCAAATAAATTTAATAAATTTACCTGCGTAAAGAATAGGTGCTGCATGACCTTTGCTCAGCACAAATCTATCATTGCTTGGATCACGTGGTACCGATACTTTGTAACGCATCGTGTGGAAAAATAAGACAGACATAATTTCCGCCATCGAAGAACATGATGTTGGATGTCTAAATATTAAAAAGAAAAAAAAAATAAATGATAATATTGAAATGAAAACGGGCACAAAGTTAAATAAACGAATACACCGAGTATTCTAATATTAAAATTCTAAGAATATATAAGTTAGATAGTCGTGAACTGCTGTCTTCGGAGGTCACAGAGGTCATCAATCTCGATCATACGATCGTTGAATATCGAAATAATCGTTGTAATTATGTAACACGATCACGTATGTAAAAAAGGCAACGGTCATTAGCTATATTGTTTATAATAAATTTTTCTCTTTTTCTTATTATATTTTTTTGTGTTAAAATTAATTCATCAACAACGTTTAATTCCTCGAATTACGTTGATCGAATAACGTTGATCGAATAACGTAATATTAGCCTAGTATAATATAAAACTTTTGGGCAGTTAATATAGTTAATAAGTTAATATATTATCTTTTATATTTCTATCCTTCTTTATTATTTGCTGAATTTTTCTCAAATTCAATTTTATTTGATAATTTTGTTTCACTTTGCCCGTACAATTATTGTCCAACAGCATGCTAAATGAGAAACTTTTGTAAATATTCCGATATTCAACAATCGCTGATTCTGCATCCAACATTTTTAAATAAAATAAAACAGTTAATACACATAAGAAAAACGCTCTAACGTATAATTATGCGACTTTCACGTAAAAAATTATTAATCGTCACGAAATTTTCGTAATACGACGATTCATCGATTTACTTCTCTTACACGTAATCGTATCGGGAAAGATTACAAAGAAAATGTTGAGATATAACTAAGAAAGAACGTACCGATATTCTACAATTGACGAGAGTGAGGTTTCAAAATGAAAGTAACGAGCAAGGAAAATATATTTTAACTTCGACAAGGATACGTGAAAATTTCCAGGGCAAGATTTTTCACTCGCGTTTTTTCATACCCGCTTTTCGATGCCTCAGTTGCCTGGATACTGTCAATGCGGAGCCTGGTTGCAAGATCCTGGAGTTTCTCCATGTTCGTGTCACGCACCATTTTAAACTTTGAATTGCAGGGAATTTTTGAAGTCGTCTCTCAGTAACCGTTCGATAGTAACTAAGGGGACACGATTGTACGATAGTTCGTGAGACGAGTAACTGCGCGCTGGAGGAGCTCCCTACCTTCCTCCAAACCTTCCTCTTTATCGTGCATTTCAAAATCAACGCGTTCACGTTTCGTGGGTGTGAATCACTTTTGGAACTCATCTATAGCTACGACCGATACACGAATACCAAGAGCATCTTGTTTGTTGCGTTTAGTTGCACGTTTTATCGATGCGTTTCTTCAGTAAACTCTAACACGGTATTAATTATTATTGTTGCTCCAAATAAAATTATAACATATGAAAAAATTTATTTTATAATTGAATAAAATCGTAATGAAATAATTTAATGAAAATTATTTTATAATTATAACCCAAAAGATTTGTTCTAAATAATATAAATTTAAATACAAGTAGCGAACGAAAGTTTTAATAATTTCAGTTCCACGAATTCTGTTACAAAAGTTGTAATTGTCGCAAAGAAGCAAACAGTGGACGATTTGAAAGTTATTTCTATTTCTATTTAAGGATAAGAAATTTCAAATGACATGCATGTCCAGTTTTCAACTCTTGATTATTCAGCATTATCGTACGTTCGTTACGTAACTGCTTCGTAGCATGCATTTTGGTATTGTGCACGTGTTGCTAATGCGATTGCCATGTATTAAAAAGAAGTATAAGTAAACATGTACGATGTCTATCTTTGTAACTATCTTTTTTTTTTAAAGGTTTCGTTAAATTATTCGTCAAATTATTGTTGTATATAAAAGTGTAATTTACGATTGATACATCCTGTTAGTTATTATTTCGTTAGTATTTGTATGTAGGTTTGCTCCTTTCTTAGATTTATTAGATTTTTGCGCAAAGTTTCTCCAATATTTTATTCTCCACTTTGACCGGAACTCGCTAAAAATAAAACCTCACCTCACATTTTTTGCTCCAGCATAGACGTCAATTCGATTTCTGTGTATGAAATATCGCATGAATACGAAATGAAATTATACAACTACCTTGAATCGTGAAACGCAATGTAATAAGATATACACAATATAAAAAATGATACGACGTTAAATACATGCACTGATAACTCGGAGAAGTATATGAAAATAAATTAACACGATGCTGGGAGGTATATAATTCTAGGGAAAATTGTTGTACGTACTCTATCGTGTACGTTGTATAACGTAATTGATTCTAAAGCAAACACTCTCTTTTCGTACCATTTTTATCGAGGTAATCGTCGGGCGCGATTCTACCAGTGTTCGAACTTGTTAAAGCTTGATCGAGAAAGTGATGAAAAAACTAACAACGATACATCGATCACCGTTGTTTTGTAAGAGAGACGTTCGACGAACAATTTATTAATGACACTGCTATTATAAAGTATATCGCACACATACCCGGATTTACTGGCTTGTGTGGCACTGATCGAGTGAATTCTCAATTTTGTTGCAATGTCTTTCAACTCTTGAATGGTTTTCGATTCCGGTTTGTGATAGTTTGCCATTTTTTCCGTGTGCGACGTGATGACTTCTTAAAACTGTAACAATCTCCGGGGAAAACTTCGGAAAAAAATGCTGACCACGAGACCTGTTTCCCAGCAACAAGTAGAATTCGCGCAAGCACGATCTAAATCGGACATAGAGAAGAATTCAAACTCTGAATTCGAGCGCAATTTGTCCCCAACCATATTCTTCCATTGTTCCTAGATGGCACTGCACTGATTTTCATAACGCATATATGTGTATTTATTATTTACGTAGCCACAAATTATTTTCTCTATTGTAAAAGAATTAAAGTTTGCAATATCCTTTGTAAATTCAAAAGGACGTCTTAATCTTAATTATTTTTAATTTCAATTAATTTTTTCTCTTTTCGAGCAAACTGCTGCAAATATAAGCGGTAAATTATGCAATTTACACGCAATACAAATATGAAAGAGGTACTTTGATTGAACTTTCACGTACGATATTAATGTAATAACAAATTTATTCGACGTTTAGGAACAGGATTCGTAGTTATGTTTAATACTACTGATATCAAAGTATTCATTTATAACTTTACGTAGCCGAGAATAAATTATTCAATTAAAATTACAGAAATACATGTAGAAAATTTTACGCTAGATTGCTGTAAAAGTAATCGTAATCCATAAAAATTACATATATAGAATCAAATTACAGATTATAATGTACAATATTGCGTAATCTTCAATCTTTAACATAATGTTTTACATTGTTTTTTTTTCTCTTCATACTGCAATGAAAATGATTAAATCTTTGTACAAATTTTACTATTGACTAATACTTGATATTTGTAGCGAATACTTTGTTTGAGAATTTAACTTATTTTTATAATATTTCACAAAACGTATGCAAGCAAGAAGTGACTCAACTATTTTTTAGTGATTGTATTGGTACAAATATTTATATACCGTCATTATCTGTAAGAATAAATTGTTATAATGAACAATTAAACTGTACGTCGTGAATTTTAGATTTTATAGCTAAATATCTAAATAATATTGTTAAATTATATGTATATACATTTTAGAGATATATCATCGGTTTAACGATATTCGCATTTCAGCATTCGGAACGATGGTTACTGACAACGATTCAGTAAGATCGTACTTAATTATTAATGTACTTTGTTTTCCAGTAATATTTTATCTGATCAATTTCATCCTAGTTCTATGATCAAGCCTTTAAATGTAATAGCTATCCAACAGATGTCTTTAATAACGTCTAAATGTGCAAAATATGCGGTTTCATCGATGCATTACAACTATATAGGGACAGGGAGCAGGAGAAGAATTCTTATATCGTTTGATCGTACAACAACTAACGTGAACTAGTTAGGTTCGAATGTCTTTTTCAGTAACCGCCAAAACTGCTGAAACTTCAAAACCATCGAAATGAAATATTCTTTATATTTAGTACACTTACGTAAACTTAAAAGTAATTGTTTAATACGCATATATATACATATATATAAATACACTTTTATATATTTATATATACTTATACATATGCATAACGTGCAATTGGTTCCCATATTCCTTTGAACTTCGTACATATGCATGTTTACATAATAATTTACATTACCAATCAATAATTTTATCACACATATAAAATTTGTTCTATTTACATTAATTTTTCACCTACGTCTGGAATGTTCAAGCAATTTATATGCGACTCGTGGTGACGTAAAAACGACTCCTTTTCATTCTGTTTTGACCTGAGAATCTCAAATTTGATTAGGGTCAAGCTCGTGTCATTTTAATTCTCATTCGCTTCAATATTAATCAATTTTGTTTAATCGTATAATTATCATACGTGACTTTTTACATCGCTAAATTCTCATAAATTCCTTCGAAATCAATGTTTGAAGATTACATTCTTGAAAATTACAGTCGTCGAATTTAATACACGACAGTCGAAAGATTTATACGGAAGATAATTTAGAGATTATATACAGTGTCACTTAATATTTACGAAACTACTATGCCACAATTTGATGGAACTATGTATTCCTGAAACTGTAATTTCTTCTTGTACAAATTTGTTCATTTCAGTAAAAAATTGTTGAAATTGCGCAATTTTACTCTATTATTTTGCGTTTGTTTATCGTATACCAACTACTTTCGTGTTCCCGTATATATTGCTGATACATATACCCAAATTCTTTTTCTTCATAAAATTAAAATACATAATAACATTATCAAACATTGTAATGCTCATTACGAGCAATAATCCACGAGTTAAAAAATTTCTTATAAGAGGTTAATCATAATTCCGTCTGTAAATTCTCAGCAGCGTATTTGCAAACTTATATTACTAACTTTTGATTTAACATGATTTCTCGCATGGTCAACAAACTGTACTCTCTTAATAGTAATATATATTTTAATTAAAAAAAACAAAAACTTATTAAAAAAAATTGGTTGTTTAATTACAAATATAGACAAAGTTAAAAGGTTACAATAAATATGCGAGCACACGAAATTTCTAAGTAAAAAATAAATAAGCACAGTAATGTATGCTTAATAAACTTAATTCAAGTACGACGATTACGTATGAAGGATTTCTTCAGGTAATATGCTTTCAATTTTTGCTTTCAATGCCGTACTGTATATCAGCAGATCATAATTGATCTCGCGATGGAAAGTATATTTTTTCTATAAAATATATCGGTATTTCTATAAAGAACGATGTTTACATTGGAAAGCATCAAAATTGAAATTGTTTTCACAAAAATTGGCTCTGTAAGAAGTGACTAAAAGAACATGATAACAATGGGCAATAGGTGTCAGGTACATTTTGGAATTGATGTTATACTCAGTGCAAAGCTTTAAAGTCAGCATAAATATGCTGAAAGATTATTTATTGTTCCTATGTGTAATGTCAATATCACATATAAGTACACTTTAAAGCTTCTAGAGAAAGAGGCCCTGTAACTGAGCGATCACTGTGTTTCACCACAACACATTCCAAACATTTCCTAACATCCATATTGCTAATATTTATCTGTGGTAACGTAAAAAAAAAGAAAATACTGTATGTACATAAACGACAACCTTCAGTACAAAGACTGAAATAAAATCAACAGTTTAGAAGATTTTACACTGCTTTTTCCAGCTTTCCTCATGCCATAGAAATTGTAACATTAATTCCTAGATTTCCATTATCGGCAAATAATTGCGCGATCGAAGTGTCAAATACAAGGCAGTCTGAATTTAAAATAGCGGATGAAACACCCTCGTGAATAGAACGCGGCATGGCTTCCCATGTTAAGCGTCTTTTATGCCCATTCAATTCCAGTCTGTTGAATACGAACATTGACATGTTATCATTATTTGTTTCAGTAACAGCAACCGTTATTATTTTACCTTTTGTCCACGCTATGATATATATTTACCTGTAAGCAAAATTTTCTGCTTGTTTTCTCGAACCAATCAGTTGAACAATTGCAAAAAATTGTTGATGTCCATCATATTTTTCTTGTTTTTCAAGCACTAGCATAAAATGATGTCCGAAACAGGACTGCATCATTACCCAATCCACTGCACCTGGGAGATTAATATCTGTTGCTAAAAAAACAATGTCTTCCCCTGTAATAAAAGTGATTTTGACATTTGTGTAATTAAAAGAAACATAAATGTTTTATTTAATAAAATTACCTTGAAGAGTTGTAATACTTTTGTGACTCATAACAAGATGTGGCATTACTTGCTCAAGAGATCCTTGCCATTTACAAGAAGCACCCGGACAAGGACAACTGTATGGACGGAATTCACATGCATCTTCATGATCTGCCTTCTCAGTATGTACGAGTGAGACTGTGCATCCACTTGTTGAATATTTGCAAGGGAACATTACGTTACCCGCTACCTTTTCCATTGCTAGATTTCGGATATTACCTGCATTACAGGTTCGCAGAGAATTGTTCATTAAAGCGAAATTCACAAGATTATTTTCAAACATACGTGTTCCATTTTATTAATATCTAGATACCTAATGGACCCCTACAAGTAGGACAGCAGTTAAGCTTTGGTCTGCAATTACTACAAACAAGGTGTCCACTCTGGCATTGTAAAATCGGTGGAAGAACATAATCAAAACAAACTGGACACTCAAAGAGGCTCGCTAAGTCAGTTGAGCTGCTCAGAGACGATACAGTAGAAGCGGAAGAGCTTGCAACACTCCTCCCTCTCTTTCCAGTACTGATACTTAGTTGGGACATTTTTTTCCTCTTATTTTATGTATCAAATAAGAACACTTTGTCTTTCAGTTGACAAGAAAATCCATTTAATTTGGAGATGTCTAATAAATGCGATGCATTTTGAAATGAGTCATCCACGTCATATCTGTAAATCATTTGAATTTCAACAACATTACATATACAACATATGTAAATTTATTTTTACATCTATAAAAAATCTTGTTAATTGGAAAATTCAATAAATTTTGCAATTATTCCTTTGCATGAAATGTAAGTTGCTTTAACACACTGAAAAATATACATATTTAACACAAGTGCAACCATCTTGCAATATGTATACTCTAAAGAAACATTATATATCATTATTAAATTTTACACAAAATAAAAAAGTTCTTCATTATATACATAATTTTGCAAGTATTCTATATACATTGTCCATGATATTTTTAATTTTTAAACTTCATTAATTTCATTGTTATATAAGACTAAATAATATTTCAGTAAAATACATAGGAATGTACTATTACAATGTTATAATATTATACGAATATACATTTAATCAGAACACTCACACATTTCTTGTGAAACATTTTCCTAATTAATTAATTTTATGTTAAAGCAAGACAATCAGTGTACACAAGTATACGTTTTATATACGTATTGTCCAAATCAATTGATATGAGAAAAAAACTGGATTTCTCATCGATATTTTTGCAAAGGAAAAGATAAAAAAGGAGAAAAAAGAAATGCTGTTTACAATGCTGCGAATCAATAAAATAGCACAATGTAAGATTACGTTGCATCGATCGCACGACCATTTATCGCGTGTGCGTCAATCATATCATTGTCTCTCCGAGAGAGAAAAAAAAAAGTTTACTCGACAAGCTTTTTTCGTTGTATTTAACAAATTTTCTCAACGACGTATCATCTCGCAAGTTGTTCGATCGGGAAAGTAACAGACAGAAGAAAAATCTCGGAACAACATCGTGAAGAGAGTCACGGATCACGATTTCACGACGAATCAACGATCAACAGATAAACAATGCGCAAGAAACACGTAAGAACGCAGGTGAATCGTCTCGCGAAAAATTCTGCGCGACACAGAGCACACGAACTGAGTTCGACTGAGAGAGAGAGAAAGAGAGAGAGCTGCACGTTGAAACACTTACCATGTTGTATATTAACGTATTAGGATGTCACTCTGCGTTGCGTACGCTGGTTTTCGCGCGATTGAAGTCGGAAAATAGCGAATCAAAAGCGCGTGAGAGGAAGAGAGAAGGCACTTGAGGATGGTGGCAACGAAGATACAAACGAGGATGGAAACGTCGAGAATAACGACGAAGGATGACAACGACGGTAGACGAACGTTTTTGCGAGAACAACAGCAGGAGATTTCATGCGACCTGGCTTCGAATACGCAGCACGAAATGCTCCCGATACTTCTCGGTGCATCGATGAAGAATAAACGCGAACGCGACGAAATCGGCTAGTGTAAGAGGCTACATCGCGGCTTCTCTCGGCCAGGCGGGCAATGTTAATTGCAACGTGACTTTCGTTTGTTCTCGCTGAGGCATAGTAACAACTCGCTCCTTTTCCGAATCTCCTCCGACACTTCACGCTCCGTTTCCGTACAACAAGACCTACACCAAGTGATGACACTGCAGCTGTCTGTCCGACTGTATGTCCGTCCGTTTACACCCAACGCAACGCATGCAACTGCCATTTACTAACGTTAAGCCGCGTTTTTAACGTGCCAGCCGATACACGCGATATTTGCATTTGGCCATTTTCATAAATGACAAAGAGCAACATTTTATGTTCTACTTTCGTCGAGAAACGTTCTTTACGACGAAATGCTGCACGTACACGTTATATAAATATTTTCATGGACTTGCCGCGAAAATGTTAACTGCACGAAAGTGTGCGACTATTTGAAAATTTAATATATACGTTATTTATATTCCCACGCTTTTCCTCTTAATTTTCATTTGTAAATAAAATTTCAAAATATTTCTTGTCAAAATTGATCGATGGTTCCACAGATTGAACCATTAGATTCGGGTGGTCGTTATTTATTTTATCTATTGTATCGGATATATTTATTTGTTTATTCCAATTATGTAAATTTTCTAGCAATAGAAAGGAAGTAATTCTATAAAAAAAAGTTGACGACCATAAAATTGGAATTGGTACTTTGTTAAAATTCGTTTAAAGTTAGGATTGAGGGAAGGATTTGTATCAATCTATCATTTCTGAGATAATCGTGTATATATATATATATATATATATATATCACTACAAGAATGCTTTTCTGTTTATTTATAAGCTTTTGTATTGAAAGAAGAATATCACAAAATACTTTTCAAGTAATGAATATTTTATTTTTTGTTATAATTAAAATATACACTGTGTCATGGGTGAAACAGGCGAATAGTAATCAATAGTAACAAAATATTTGTGTTATTTCCTTTAATTCCACAATCTGATCTCTTTTTTTTTATATATATATATTTTTTCCACACGCAGCAAACATGGTATACACAGTATACAGATTTACTTTTCAAAAGCACAATTAGTTTGGCTTAAAATACCCTTTGTAATCTTTTCTCTCCCCCCCCTTTAGAAAACTGTCCATTTTCCGTGTGTACGTGTTTTATGAAAATTATTTAAGCCAAACTGTCGTAACTTTTGTAACATCTGAGAGAAACTTGAATGTTTAAAGCCTTATCAGCCTTGTGTGTAATATAATTTCGATGTACCTAAATGTAATCCCCACAATGTCATATCTACATTTGCTATATGTAATTATTTATTTTGTCATCTTTAAACATTTTTTTTTTTCCAGAAAATCACAAGATGTATTGGCTGTCAAATTCTCTAGTATTTGTATTACGTCGAATGATACTCTACACATTAACAGTCTTCTTGCGATATGAAGAGCAGTCTTTGTACACCAGACAGGAACAACTGTTTGATGCAAATGCAAAAAATGTCATAGTAGCCTAAATTATACAAAAGTTATATTTCCGCTAGTTTCAATGCCTTAAACATTCTGTTGATTCCGCGTTTGCAAAACGTTTTTCACGTAACAAGCCATGATCGTTTTTGCTATAATTATATGAGTTTTATGTGACATAGGAGTACACGAGTGTAGCAACTTCTCAAGATCAAAAGTAAAAATTGCAATAAATTATTTTCTAAGGTGTAGCTTTTAACAAAGATAAGAAAAAAAGGGAAACAAAAAAATAAAAAAAGAAAGAAAAATACTAAATAACTCGTCATAAAATTCTGTGCACATTACAGTATATTTATTGCTCTTCCAATGTAATTTCAAATGTGATTTTAGAATATTTTGTGACCATCTTCTACCACTCGCGCACTCTTCG
>KQ435883.1:1368790-1391238 GCA_001276565.1 Melipona quadrifasciata
CCCCCCCCCCCCTTGATAATAATATAATTCTTATTATTCAAAAAGTGAATTTTCGACGTGGTGGAAGCCTTAAAGGCCTACATTAACTTGGTCTAAACAAACTTCCAAGATAACGACATCCACGAAAGAAAAGAAAGTAGAAAGTTAAATTTTCATTTAAAGAAATACAAAAAATTCACTGTTAACAACTCATTCTCGAATTGCTCCTCCCCTTCTGGAAAATCAAATTGGTTAATAACCACGAGTTTAAATGTTATACTCTGGCAGCGATAGATCGGTTATTATTATTCGAGCTTTGATAAACCGAAATAGCCAACAGATTAGACAGTAGTTTACAGATTACAGTAGGGATAGGTAGCTGGTCCAAGTTAAGAAATCGTGAGAAATCGGTACTTGGTGAAACTGACTGATTGGCACCATCCTCGCGATTGAACGCAGACGCTTCGAGTAACCTCGATGAAGTAAACGATGAATAACGTTTACCTTTGACGCGCGTACGATCTCGTACGTGAGAAGGATATTTAACAGGCGATCGATCGGACGAAAGGGTTGCCACCACGGAGCAAGTTGCCTCTGTGTTCTCACTGATATCATTCTCCTTTTTTGGCTGTGTTTCAGGAAAAAATAGAGTATATATTTCTTGTGATTTTTACGGTCGAGTGCGTTATGAAGATCATCGCTTACGGCTTCGTGGCCCACCCCGGCGCTTATCTTCGAAACGGATGGAATATATTAGATTTCTCGATAGTAGTGATAGGGTGAGTATTTCTACTTGATTTTTATGTCAGTTTGCATAGAACTGGCAACGACTCGAGATTACGACACGGTTCTTCGATGTTAGTGGCATGTTTCCTGGACGAGTAACAGTCTGTTTTAATTAAAGTCCAGTTGAGTGTGTATATGTGTTTAAAGATCTATCATTCAGGGAATTCCACAACTGATGGTGACAAGCGACTAGGAGGTGATTCTACGTGAAAAAATGAATCGAAGGAAAAGAATAACAGCTTCATTTTCGAGAAAATCGAGTTTGAAAATTTCTCAAGTATGCCTGAATTTAGCTGTATTTGGAATAATATTTTGCGTGCAAAAATAAGTGAAAAGTCTAGAATAAAATTCTTTCGTTTACGGTTAGGTTCGTCATTTTCGAGAAAATTTAAAATTCTCGAAAACAAAGCATCTTGTAAGAAAATTTTATTCTACTCTTCACTGATTTTCGCATGCAAAACAACGCCTTCCGTTAATTATTCTTTTCTGTCACGTCTAGAATTGACTAAACTCAGATGTACTTGATAAATATTCAAATCCAATTTTCTCGAAAACAAGACCTCGAACGGAAAAGTTTCATTCTTCCTTCGACTCACTTTTTCACTTTTAGAATCATCTCCTATTTATGAGACACTTTTCAATGGCCAACCCTGTCTCACTACTGTCGTTCCCGATCTGCCCCTTTTGATTTACCAAAAATCATCAATTCATTGTCAACGACGCGATCTCCTCCGCAAGGAAGCAGAACTGCAATTGATTTCTACATCATGCTACAAGTTTATCGGCCCAAAGGGAGAACACGCGCAGCTCGTAATTTGACGATTATGAGAATCGCTAGAGCCAACGACGAAAATTTTACTGCACATAGATTTCTCGAGCAACTTTCTACCGTCGTTGCTTCGACTTTCATCGCGTCTCCGTGATAAAAGTCGCATTCGTGTGCTTGGGCGCGATCGCGTCGAATCGACACACAATCCCTTTTCTTCGATTCAATAAGTTCTGCTTACTTCGCGAAACGAGACAGTTCCCCTGTTCTCCAAGACTGTTTCGGCTTGTCAGCCAAGACAGTTTTCATTTCGGTTCAAGTTGTCTTGCGTACCAAGCATTCTTTCATCCTAACGTTGTTCATTGTCGATTACCTGTTTATTATACAGGTCCATTCAAAAGTGAAACCTAACCTAAATATACATATCTTTTCGAACTGTGCGACGATGCAAAAATATCTTTCATGTCTACATGAATGGTATCGAAAGGTCAATAAGGTAGAGAATATTCTTTCACCAAGGTTATTTTTTTCCAAGATCACTGATGTTTTTTTTTTTTTTATACAACTATGTGTTTGCATCGTGTAGCTCACATTCAGACGTACAAAGAGCACGAGCTCGAAGTGACGTTGGTGTCCAAAAATTTATGTTTTGGACTATAGAGTGGGCCAAAAATCACTTTCTATTAAAATAAATTATTTTTTTTATTAATTGAGAACGCTTTGAGAACGCTTCGGCGGTCAACATTTGAAAGAAATCATTTCATAAAACGTAATCTACGATGAACAGAATCACGTTTGAATTTGAATTTAATTTAAAATTAATAAAATTAGTTTTTTCTTATATTTTGATGTTTGTACATATAGCAATTAGCGACGCAGTAATCGAAGAAAAAGGGCAAGAATGGAAAGAAAGCTTGTGTCAGAATAAAAAAAGAATATTGAAAATCGATGTTCTGTCAAATTATCTATTTTTGCTGCAATCCAAGGGTCTCGACTCTTGCAAATTGAGCAAAATCTTACTTTAGAACGATAATTGTGAAACGTAGGTACGTCTCTCATAATCAGTGACCGACCATACAAATCAACCCCATTGGGTCTGTAGATTAGAAAGAAAAACATGTTTTCATCTTCAATGGTCCTCGGTTGAGCTTGCTCTCGTGTTCAAAACTAAACGCTATCATGGTTTCGTTCGCAGAATGGTGAGCACGGTGTTGTCAGTACTTATGAAAGAAGGCTTCGATGTGAAAGCGTTAAGAGCTTTTCGGGTGCTACGACCTCTGAGGCTGGTTTCCGGCGTACCAAGTAAGAAATAAATACATAAATACATTTATCTCGTGCTAGCTTCGTTCGTTGTTCGACGTAATGTTGGCTGATCGGGCGCCGACAAAGAAAAACGGACGGTGACGAATGCCTCTGTCGATTTGTGCAGGTTTGCAAGTGGTTTTGAACTCTATTTTGAGAGCGATGATACCCCTTCTCCATATCGCTCTGCTGGTTCTATTCGTCATCATTATTTACGCTATTATCGGCCTCGAGTTGTTCTCTGGGAAAATGCATAAAACCTGCAGGCACAATATCACCGGTGAGTATCGTCGCTTTCGTGATAAGTAAGAAATAATTCGGAAACTCGCAACATACTTAACATCACAGATAATGGAATTAATTTTTCAGTGTCAAACCATTCCTTCAACTAACTGAAATTAATTGAAATTTATCAGTGAAAATTATCTTTCGTTGTATCATCGGATCCTGTTCCGCGTAAAACTATGTATTAGGGATACCCTATAAGTAACGTAGTTTTCTTCAAATTTAATAAACGTTGCCATTTTGTAACAATAATTTATAACATAACTTATATTCCAGTGAAATATATTGACATTTAACGTGCTTATCGTTAAGTTACGTTACAGATTAAAACTGTATTAACTTTTTTAATTAAAATAAAATTTCGCACAGTATCAAAGAACGACGTTACTTATGGGTACTCCTAGTATATTGCAACGACATATTACATTATACGGAAGAAAATGATAAACCCCATAGTTGCGCTGCGTCGCGTCGCATTGTTGGCCGATACGAGATACAAAAGTATGCGATGACAAGCGGACAGCGATGAGATAATCCTTTGGACGGGGACTCGTGCCTGTAAAGAATTTCTCTAGAGATGAAATATGGCCGCGACACTAGTTGGCAATGTGGCCCGCAAGTCTTAACCCCGAAACACAGTTTGCACCTGCGCGGCCGCGACACTATTTTAGATATGATTCAGCCGCCGATTCGGCGAAACGACTAACAACTAATCTAATTATTCTTATGCGATCTGCGCGTGGCCACGACTCGTTTGTCTCGCCAGAATCTGCGAGAGTTCCTTTCACAGATTCTCACGTCGCTCGCTATTCGAGACAATGGCGACAACTCGTTTCGAAATTTCGATTTTCGAGCGAGGGGTGAGGAATGAAAAAGAGAAAAAATGGCTGTTGAAATGGATTGACAGACGCGGTCATGGAAGAACCGATTCCCTGCGGGCCCGGTGGTTTCCAGTGCGACAACATCGGACCCGAGTACTACTGCAGCAAACAGTTCTGGGAGGGGCCGAACTGGGGCATCACGAACTTCGACAATTTCGGCTTGGCCATGTTAACCGTCTTCCAGTGTGTGACGCTCGAGGGCTGGACCGACGTGCTCTACAGCGTAAGATCAATCTCGCTCTCTCTCTTTTTCTCTTACGAAGAGACTCAACCGGAAGCGCTCGATCTTTGATCTCATCCTCATCCTCTTCCTTCTTTCTTGTTTGCCTCTTTCAGATCGAAGACGCGATGGGAAGCTCGTGGCAGTGGATTTATTTCATCTCCATGGTCATACTCGGCGCTTTCTTCGTGATGAATCTGATTCTCGGTGTACTGTCCGGGTGAGTATCCGAGCGACGAACAACATCAGATCTGTAATAATTGGCTGACGTGGTTAGGACGCAAAGAAAGTAATAACAAAACAAGAGAAAGTAAATCGAAAGAAGAGGAAGAAAGCGACGCGCAAAACCGCGGTTTTTAATTACATACCGATGTAGTTGTTTATTGTTTGTTGCTTGTTTATCGCTTCTTTGCAGTACCGTGTATCGATTCCAAGACGTTTTGTAACGTCTCTCCTAAGAAGCGTCTAAATATAAACGCGTGTCCCTTTTGTCGTCTACGATTGCCACTATAGCAGCGGCTCTTCTCGACGATCGAACGATAAAGCCGCGTCTTATCAAAGTGCACGGGCGAATTCGTTTCGCAGTGCCGTCGTTGTTTCTCCCTTTAAACGATAGATAAGACGCTCGTTTTCTCGAACGCTACGAGTAAGAAAGATAGAGTGAACAATCCGGAAGATCGTTGGCTCCTGTATCTGCATCGCACAGTGGACTGGATGGAGAACGTGACATTTTTGAATAAATTTTGATCTCTAAAAAATGTCACAATGAAATTTGACATAAATATTTATAAAAAAATATTACTTTCCAATGATACATTTATCATGTTTAATCATTGTTTTTTTAACTTTATAAGCAAATTTTTTAAACAATTGTTTGTACATTTTATTTAATATATCTTTTAATTTTAGTTATTCTTTTAAGCTAATAAAACTTTTAATTTTATATTATGTACCATAATTGCCAATGGGAAGTACGACCTCTCATCAAGAAAAACCATCTTTTATCGTGGAAAATTACACACAGTTGTTACTTGACGTTTCAACGAAGAAGAGCAACAAATTATTTGATGAGAATCGAGATTTTTAAAATGTCTAACTCTTTTTAATCTCGTTAACTTGTTCATTTTTTAGGCTTTCGGTGGATATTTAGAAATCAGTGTGTATTTAAAAAAATATCAAACTGAGAAAGTTGATTTTCTTTTTTTTTTTGTAAAATGTCACGTGAATACTTGATTCAGCCTACTGTGCGTTCGTGACGGACGGGGAGGAGGAAGAGGGCGAATCCTAGTCTCACCCTGGTTACTTTGCACCAGAAACTTGAAACGTTCCTCTTGCCCCGTTTGCGAGGCGAAACTCTCCATTTCCATTTCATTCGCGAACGTTTCAATTACGCTGGCGGGGAGGAGGAGGTGGGGGGAAGGAGAGGGGTGATCGATGTCCTCTAATCACACCGTCTGACGCGTTGCAACCGCGTACCTTTGCTCGGCGCAGTGAATTCTCCAAGGAGAGGGAGAAGGCAAAGGCGAGGGGTGATTTCCACAAACTCCGGGAGAAGCAGCAGATCGAGGACGATCTCAGGGGTTATCTGGACTGGATCACGCAGGCCGAGGACATTGAGCCGGAAACCGACGAGCCGAAAATGCAGGATGGAAAGAGTACGTGTTTCACCAATCGCGACGCCTATCTATCAGGATGGTAGTGATAAGATTTTTTCAGTCGTGCGCAAACATCGATTAAATGTAATAAGAGTTTCATCGAATTTCCAAACTCTTGATCGTCATTACCTTCAAATAATAATCTCAAACAAACTTACGTAGATCAAAAGATTAGTCTCATGGTCAGTATAATCATTAATACTCGACTTATTATAATCCTTTTGTTCCGAGTCGTTACATATTAATTATTTGACAATCGATAAGTTGTTACATTTAGTCCAGCAGGTACTAAAAGTAGGTTTTTTGAATTGATCTCTCGTGCACTAACGACAGTAACAAAATGATCTTTCGAACAGCGAAACAACAGAGCGAGATGGAGAGCACGGATCAATTAGAGGGCGACGAGGAAGGGGTTCAACAGGAATCCGTCTGGAGGAGGAAAAAGCTGGATTTCGACAGGTAAGACGTGTATTTGTGTACTTTGTTCTTTATCGTGGCTTTGCTACGAGCGTGGCTAGCAGAAAAAGAGGAAAAAGCGAGCTTCGTTGTCAGTTTGTCACATAGTTGTACCTAGCTGTTGTTTACCTTTGATCGTGGTGAAAATTTGCAATGGAAATCCTTCGCAGAGCGAACAGGAGAATGAGGAGAGCCTGCAGAAAAGCTGTCAAGTCGCAGGTTTTCTACTGGCTGATTATAGTATTGGTTTTCCTGAACACTGGCGTTCTGGCGACCGAGCACTACAATCAGCCTCACTGGTTGGACGACTTTCAAGGTACGAGGATCAATTGATCGCCCTTGGACAACTCACGATTAAAAGTATCTTGTTGTTTTCTCGATTGTACACAGAGATCACGAACATGTTCTTCATCGCGCTGTTTTCCATGGAGATGATGCTGAAAATGTACAGTTTGGGATTTCAAGTAAGTCTCGCGCGCACACAGCTCGATGAAAATTCTCGTTTTCGTCTCTATAGATAAAAAGAAAAAGAAAAAAAAACTATACTCGTCACTGTTCAGGGTTACTTCGTCTCGCTGTTCAATCGTTTCGATTGTTTCGTCGTGATCGGCTCGATCACCGAGATGATCCTAACGAATACACACGTGATGCCACCGCTCGGCGTTTCCGTTCTCCGTTGCGTCCGATTGCTCAGGGTATTTAAAGTGACAAAGTAAGTCTCTATCTTCAAAGATTTTCCTTCGAATTGCAATAGATTGCGGATTTTTACGCATAATCTTTGTCGCGATAAAAATATCCGCAATTCGATGATGATGATGATGATGATGATTAGAACCTTAGAATATAATACTTGTAAGAGAAAGTAAGTAAAAATAAAAAAAAAAAAATCTCTGGATAAGGAGTTGACCGCTGAATCGATGAACATTAAATTTTTGTAGATATTGGAGGTCGTTGTCGAATTTGGTGGCTTCCCTTTTAAACTCGATACAATCGATCGCGTCTTTGTTGCTTCTGCTCTTCCTTTTTATCGTGATCTTTGCCCTCCTAGGCATGCAGGTATGATTCATTCATCTCGATATCAACTATCGTCGATGAATATCATCGAGTCGTCTAGCTACCAGCCTCTACTTTGTTTTTTTTTATTCCCTCTCTTCTCGCAGGTGTTCGGCGGAAAATTCAATTTCAACGATTTGCAAAACAAGCCTCGTCACAATTTCGACAGTTTCTGGCAGAGTTTGCTGACCGTCTTTCAGGTGAGCCCCTACCGTCTCACGTTCGAATGCCGTTCGAACGCGCCCGTCGAAACCTAAAATCGATTATAGCCTCGTTATCGTTCAATTTATAGATATTAACCGGCGAAGATTGGAACGCCGTTATGTACGATGGAATTAGAGCCTACGGCGGTGTTGCAAGCTTTGGCATGCTCGCCTGTTTCTACTTCATCATTCTCTTTATATGCGGCAACTGTATCCTTTTTTCCTGCAAAAGTGGACGAAAAATCAGCAAACCTAACCTAAACCTTGTCTTCGATCGCGTGTAATTTTGTCCATCGCGAAGACGTATCGTATCGTTATCGTATACCTAACCAGGGGATCAGTGACGTTGAGTACCAGTAATTCTTTTCTGTTCTTGTTAAATGTTCCTTGACGAGGAAACCTGCAGATATCCTACTCAACGTCTTCTTGGCCATCGCTGTCGATAACCTTGCCGACGCCGAGTCGTTAACTGCCATCGAGAAGGAAGCCGAAGAAGAGGTGAGTCCCTTCAATTTTGGATACTTGTACGATTTACAATTCCGACAGTGTTGTCTTACCTAAATTCCGACGATCCACCATCCTCGGTCACGAGGTGAGCGAACGCTGTTTAATCAACGATAGAATTGTTAGTTTCAATGAAAATAGATGTAGAGAAAGAATACAAGTTGCAATCGTTTTTGCAATTAATCGTCACAGCTATATACCATCGTGCACAAAACAAAGGGTTAATAAAACGATAAACTGCTTGGTAAACGAACGTCAGCCATTCTGTATTAACAAATTCGCGACCGATAACGTAGTCTTACATCATTTCAAATTTTCTAGTTGAATCTACCGGTAACGTAGTTGTACGTCACTTTAAATTTGTTAACTGAATACAATGGTAACGTAGTGCTACGTCATTTCAAATTCTCTAGTTGAATCTATCGGTAACGTAATTGAACGTCATTTTAAATTTGTTAACTGAATACAACGGTAACGTAGTGCTACGTCATTTCAAATTCTCTAGTTGAATCTACCGGTAACATAGTTGTACGTCGTTTTAAATTTGTCAATTGAATACGACGGTAACGTAGTGCTACGTCATTTCAAAATTGGCGCTCCTGCCAGCCGCGAGGCTCGTGTATCACACCAGATGACTAATACTACAGTAAAATACAATTTTCATTTGTCTAATAAATGTGTGAACAATAATAAAATAACGAATAAAGTGAACAATAATACTGCAATTAATAATAATAATGTCGTTGAGTGAACGTAATAACACTTGTATGGTAAGGAATTGATTATTTACTTGTATATCACTCGTTTTTTATCTAAATTATCAGTGTCTTTGATTCAAATTTTCATTAGGTCACATATATTACGTACGTAGAAATAACACGTGTATGGTAAGAAATTAGTTATTCATCAGCTGCTTTTTGTTAAAATTATCAGTCAAAATTATCTTCGTTTCAAATTTTTATTAGGTTAGGTTAGGTAGTAAGAAACTTTTATTGTGAAGAGGAAGGAGATAATTTGTGAATAATGTTTACGCGGATACATTTTCTGATTATGAGTTGGAATTTCAAATATCAAGTTTGGAAGGTGAACGTAATAACGTAAGGTCGGTTTTTTAAATCAAAATTATCATTTTTGTTCCAAATTTTTATCGGGTTATGTATTCTTTTTAATCATTTAAAAGAAACCCTTACTATGGGAAGGAAGAAGATGATTTTCCTATGCGGATGCGTTTTTTGATTACGAATTGGAGTTTAACAGTGATGTTCCCTGTACAATTTGAACGAAGGAATATGAGAATAATAAGAAGCGACAGAGAATTCTGCCGATAATGGCCTATTTCTGCCGATAATCTCACACGAGTCGCGATTTGTTTGAAAAAGGCCAGCAACATCGGCGCACAAGCAGTCGCAAGGGCGAAGAAAATTATGAATGTCAGCCGTTTTATCGTCGTAGAAGAGCAACGAGCAGGATAGCGAATGCTCGTTTGCGGCGTCAACATGGACGTCTCGGCGCCAACGTTGACGCCGCGCCTCGCCGCGTGCAAGCGCGTCGTTCCACCAACATTTTATTGCCTGTTACGCGCCTTAAAGCGTGTACCTTGCGAATATTTGACGCGCCGTAATTACGACCGTGTGTATCTAGGCCGAGCATTAATTTCCCGATGCCTCTGGCCGCAACAGTATTTTTAATTACGGAAAATTTACTCGACTTACCCATTGAATATTACGTTAGAACGCTTTAAACGATTTAAACGATTTCACTGAAACTCGAAAAACCGTTGCTTTCTCAGCACAGCACTTTATTTTCTATAAAATATTTTGAAATATATATTTTTTGATATACAGAAATGTATGTTGCTCATTGGACTATGTTGTTTGTATGTTTGATAAAAGAAGTCCGGAAATAGGAGAGGCTATTTTACACCTCGCCTAATCCATCTTTCAAGAAAAGTTCTATTTGAATGTTCAGTCCTATTTAAATCCACTGGACTTCTTCTTTTGTGGGGATACTCTAAAAATATTGTTTACTCTTCGATTCAATGATCGAATCAATGACGTAAACGAATTACATCAAAAAATACAAAATGCTTGGTGAAAAGGTCAGAATTCACATTCGGGAAACACTTTGGAGGAGTACGTAATTCTTTAATACGAAGATATCAACCTCCTGTAATCAAAAGAAGAAATAAGGTGAACCACAACTTACATACAGTACGATAGAAATTTGTTTTTTCAACCGAAATAAAAAAATCGTTTATAACTTTGAAACTACTAATTTTTCGACCTTTAGGATTTTTTCACATTTCGGCGAATACCATCTACCGCAGAAGTGATTATGAATCATCTTTTCTATTCAAGCCTGTACATCAGAAAAGCAACAAATCTCAATCAGAAAAATTATTATTCCGACTACGTGTGATTGGTTCGTTGAAGACTTTTGATCGTTTTGTTACACTATCAAAGGATCATTTTACTTCATCTGTTTAACACGGTGTAGGTAAGACATTAATTAATTGTCTCACTAGAAATATATTATACAAAAGACAATGATTCGCGATTCGTTTGTCGTTGAGTTTACAATTGCGAGAGTTTATTTCAACACCGTTAGAAAATAGAAGACGCGGTCAATTTTTCTCTGCCGTCTTGGCATACAATTGACGAAATGTAGATATACTCGCTGATATTTTTACCGAGGAGATACGGATCTTTGTCAAACGGTCAACCGTTTTACCGAGAGCTGAAATCCGATCTAACGGACAAAAGGACATTTCCGTGCAACTTTGAAAGGAGCTTTGTCCACTTGGAGGTATTACAGGGGCAGGTCACTGTACAAATATTTTTTAACATCCACGGGAGTTATTAGTCACGTTGGATCAATAAGCAAGTAAAACGTTAAATCGTCGGAGGACTGTATCATCGCCTTTAATTTGAACGCTTCGTTGCTCCAACTGTTGCTACAAACTCTCTCTATATGCAATATGCCTATATACGTATGTGTGTATGTAGGTACATATCGCGTACTTAGAAAGGACGCACGCAAAATCGAGGTCATCGCAATCGAATACCGATACTCCGAAATTAAAACCATTATCTAGAAACATTCGCTCTATTATTGCTAGTTTTCTGTTTATCCTTGTCTCCACCTCCTCCTCGTTCCTCTATCTTTTCCCCTTGCCGACATTTCACAATCGAGGCTCTATACTCTGTGCTCTGTAGTATCGTGTGTAGTGTAAATGTGCGAGGAGTAACTCGGACGTAAAAGCCACCACGGACGTAAGAGCACGGGGAAACAGAGAGCTATCGTCGTCGTCGTTGTTGTCGTTGTCAACCTCACAGCGAGGCATCGTCGAGGCTAAAAGTTCAATCGTTCGTGATTTTTCGATAAGCTAATGAAAAGTCGATAGCTCGCATACTCGAGTATTAACCCGAGGACGGAGGGTTGATGCCGCTTCGAAAGCTCCGTGAAAATTCGACGGGACGACAGTTTCTCTCATTTTGAACAAGAACGGCGAGTCAACGTCTCTTCAACGGTTATTAATAAACTTGCTGTCAAACAAATGTCAGGTTTTGAAAAATGTTTCCTTTCGAGAGTTGAATCCTTTGACGGATTTCTTTCAGGCAGAGAAAAACAAATCTCACAGCGCCTCGCCGACTAGGGATGAGGTTAGCGGAGAGCAAGGTGACGACGGTGGCGAAGGGACCGGTGCGGAGGACGAAGGCGGTGGAACCGACCTCGAGCATGATCCGAACGAAACGATGGAGGATTATGAGGCTGCCGTGGACACGGAAACGTGAGTTATTCTCTCGTCTCGTAGCGATTTTTTTCTTTCATGCTTTCGAGATTTCAAGTGTAAAAGTTCACGAAAGAGGAATTTCGTTAGATGTGTAATCCATGTATTGCGAATTCAGGTCGGAGAAAAGCGACGACATGAACACTCATGCCAAGGTACGATTGAACATAGAGTCTGACGAGGAAGTCGAGGAAGAAGAGGAAGTCGAACACAACGAGATGCACGGTATCTACACGGACTTTTATTCGGGTCTTGGAATTATCTAAATCAGGCGTGTCCAACCTGCATCGCGGCACTTAGACTACACTCTAATTCCAGGCCCTTGACCAAAATTGAAATAATTGAATGAGAATTTTATTATTTGAATAATTCTAACCATTAACATTCATGATTTCGGGGAGTATTTATATTTGAGAACAGATTTTTTCGAAGCACACAAAGACAAAATGAAATAAGAACAAAAATTTTAGATCGAGCATCTGGAAAATACTCTTCGTATTTTGTATGTATCAAACCAGATATTGATGAACTAAAAAACAAGCTTAGTATTCTTGTTAAAAATTTTCATTTTTTTTTTTTTTAATTAATATAAATATGTATTGCTCCACTATAAAAGTTGTTTTAGTATTCTCACAAATAATATCACTGATAAAAAAAATATGTAAACTACGTGCGATCCTCAACAAATTTTTCTTGGCCAATAAGGCCCAGAAGATCTGAAAGGTTGGGCACCCATGATCCAAGTCGTCTATGTTATTCAATCACCAAATTTTCATTTTACTTTATTTTATTTTCTAATAAGTGTATATTGTTCGAGTAAATATTATTAATTATCTAAAGGCAAGAAGAAGTTCTATTGCCTAAGTATTGAAATAAAAATAACAAGGTAGTTTTTATACAACTTATCGTCATCAAATTGTCATTGTCGTATCTCTGCGTTGAACAAAAGTTGTCCGCGTCTTTGAGCACAAATGTTTATAAAACAAAAATATTTATTCAGATGACGGTACGGATCAGGGAGTGTCGGCTAGACCACGAAGAATGTCCGAGTTCAATATGGCCACGAAAAAACAACCGATTCCAGCCGGTTCGGCTTTCTTCATTTTCTCGCAAACGAGCAGGTAAACGCATACGCCAGTAACGCGTATATACGTTCTTCCTCCAACAAGATCTTCTAGACCTTTTCCAATTTCTATTTCTATTTATTACGTCTTTCAGGATTCGAGTGTTTTGTCACTGGCTATGCAATCACAGCTACTTTGGCAACGTGATCCTCGTGTGTATCATGATATCTTCGGCCATGTTAGCGGCCGAGGATCCTCTACGCGCGTCTTCTCCTAGGAATCAGGTAAGGCCACCCCCAGATAAAATTTATCGAGCCGACGAATCCCGTCCCAATAACCATCCTCTGTTCGTTCGTTGTAGATTTTACAGAATTTTGACTATTTTTTCACCACGGTATTTACGATCGAGATCTGTTTGAAGATGATCTCTTACGGTTTTATCATTCACGACGGTGCGTTCTGTCGGTCGGCGTTCAATTTGCTCGACCTTTTGGTCGTCTGCTCCTCTCTCATCTCTATGTCTTTCAGGTAAGGGTTCTCGAACTCGTTTTCTTCCTCCCGTGAGATCATTTCGGCAGCACCGAGCACAAACAAATCGCAAATACTCACACTTGCCTTATTCAGGCAATATGCCTTATTTTTTCATCAGTTTCCTTTTATTAATCACTGCATTGAGAAGACGACTTGTTGTCACAGACAAAAGTCTCACACAAATCACAGACATTATTATATTATTGTAGGGTAGGTCAAAAGTTTTTTCCCAACTATTTTCTTTTTTTTTAATAAAACATCAAAATATGAGAAAAAACTAGTTTTATTAATTTTAGTGGGATTTATTTTAGTAGGAAGTGATTTTTGGGCCACATTTTGTATTTATGGTACAGGGAACGTAACTTTGCTCATTGACTGCTCGATACTGCCGAAATTTGATCGCCGAACTTTGTGAAACTGCAGAGAGAAACATCTATTTCGTCGTTTCTATTTCTATTTCTGTTGCTGTCTCTGTTTCAGTTCCGGCGCGTTTTCAGTGGTGAAAGTGCTGCGTGTGTTACGTGTGTTGAGACCTCTGCGCGCCATCAATCGTGCCAAGGGATTAAAGGTATTTCTCTTTGCTCGTTACCCGCGAACAGTTAGCCAATTTGCCAGATCGGTCCCGGATAATATACCTTGTACGTGTCCCAAAGTAGACGTACAAGCAACATTCGATACTATAACGTAACTTTCAGTCGCGATTTTAGATCGAGTCGCGTGAAAATTCCAGCAATCTTGTTGTTCACTTTTTTGTCTTTTTTTTTTTCTCTCTCAAAGTTAGCAGAACCGTTTTCGTTCGAATCTCGGTAGTATTTGGACTATTCGCGATTACTTTTGAAAATCAACGCGGCAATCGATATTACGTACCCTAGTGAAATCGAATCTTCCGTATCGCAGAGGAAACTTTTTTGCAAACTCGTAAATTCCATCGCCGAATCAAGTGATCCACGTGTTGCATCGATCATATATCAGGGATCCACTGTCGCGTTTTTGCCTTTGTTTCCGGCAGTTTCCTGTTGCGGTTCGGACAGAGAAAAAGAATCGTAGTAAATCAGGGAAAAAAAACAGATAAAGAAAAATTCCAAGAAAAAAAGAAAAAAAAGAGTAAAAAGTGAAAAGTCGGATAAGAGAAAAAAAACAGAAAAATACGAGTGGTATCCGACAATGTCCGATAAGATTAGTCGGCACACGCATAATCTCCCAATTTGTAAATGAGCGAATCTACATTATGATTAATGTTGAACCCAGCACGTAGTACAGTGCGTCATCGTAGCGGTAAAGACTATCGGAAACATAGTCCTCGTCACCAGCCTCCTGCAGTTCGTGTTCGCCGTCATTGGCGTACAACTGTTCAAGGTAGGATTGCCAGGCCCCGCACACTAAAAAACGGTCCTGGGATATTCCTTCGAACCTCTCGTAGTACACTAGAGTGGCATAATATACAACCGATACCTCTCTCGATACCCCCTCATTGTCAGCCCCCCCCACCTCTCTTACCATCCGATATATATGCATATATTACTGTCATTCTCGTTCATCCATTATTTCACATACCTACCGTTTGATGCAACGCCGAAATAATTCACCATCACCAAAATTCACTACTACTATTACTACTACTACTACTACTACTACTACTACTACTACTACTACTACTACTACTACTACTACTACTACTACTACTACTACTACTACTACTACTACTATTACTACTACTACTACTATTACTATTACTACCAGATCGTCTACCACCTCGGTACGCCTTTGCTCGACGTCCCAACAGCCATTCTCCGCCATTGTTCCCCGCGTTTTCAATTTCTTTTCGAACTTTAGTGTCTCGTGTCGAGTTTTATCGCGAGTCTAATCGTGAACGTAATCGCGATCGTTTCGTTTCCCCTGTTGGAAAGCCAAAAGGAACAATGACGAGGAAAGGCGAGGGCACGAAGCATAAACGTTGTTTTTTCCGACAGATGCACCTCTGGGTACCTTCCCTGCGAAACGAATTGCGTTGCGTGTAACTTATTCTCATTGGGTTTCTTGTCTTGGCACTGTCTCCCCCTCGCCTCGATACCTCTTTCACTGGGATTACCGTGATTTCTCCTCACCCTACCCTTCCTCGAACGTTTCTCTTTCTTTCTGTCGATATTACGCGTATAACCAAATCGAACGAACGCGATCGCCCCCATCCGAGATACTTTTACGCTGTACACACTGTAGCTCTTTTGTCTCGATGATTTTTTCAACTTTGCAATTAGACTTACAATGACCGTAGAGCGGAGACCAGCCAGCCGTCTGCGTCTCCAACTCGATGCGCGTTACTTTCGAATAGATTCGAGTGTCGTTTCCTTTTTTTTCTTTTCTTTCTTTCTTCTTCTCTTTCTCTTTCTCTTTCTCTCTGTTTCTCTCTCTCTCTCTCTCTCTCTCTCTTCCTCTCTCTCTCTTTTTCTTTTTTGGCGTAAAAGACTGTTGCGTGGGGGCTCGTATCGCGATCACCTTTACAGGAGACTAATCGCTTTCATGGTTTTTATTCCCATCGAACGACCGACTCTCATCCAAACGTTCGATACGCATCGTTCGTGGGACAACGATGTTGCAACTCGTACGCACGTGATAAACAGAAACGAAGGACCGAGCCTTTATTTTTCTCCCTTGCGTGCGCGAGGTCGAAGTATCGGTCAAACGATCCCCCGAGTGTGTGATCCCGCGATCGTTGCAAATCACATCGATCTAGCAAATCGTTTCTAGCGAGATGCATTGTCTCCCTTGCGAAAATCGTCCACGCGGTTCTCTCTGCTGTTTCGAGTGACACTCCATGATTCATATGACGTAAACGTACATACGTACATACGTACACACGTATATAGGGTGGGTCAAAAATCACTCTAGCAAGTCTTACAAAAATAAATCCGTAACTTAAAATTAAAATGAAATTAGTTTTTTCTTGGATTCTTGATATTTTATTAAAAAGAAAAAAAAGAACAAGTGAAGAAATTTCGGCTTACCCTGTACATACGTACGTACTAAACACAAGGTGTTCGATATGAAGCTAACCGCGCACAATTTTCTTTTAAAAAATACATAAATCAAAATCAATCCTTGAAACCTCGGAAGCACGACCATCTACATGACAAGATTTGATCCCTCTGCAGCGAATAGTTTTTAATTGGTCAGCTTCATGTGAGACACCCTATACGTATAAAAGACATCCCACGCCTGTCTATCGAAGCCATCGTGCCGGTGGCTAACACAATATAGGAAAGATGACTCGTAATCGACAACTCGGCCGATAAAGCGGGTAGTTACTTTTATTTTCTATCTTTTTGTTCCGTTTCGAGCAATAGACACATGTATACGTATCACTCGTATACATATATTATACGCTACGCTACGGCATGCCGACATTACATATCAAGTAGTGTATTCCGAACAATTTATGTAATAGACGAGTGACCGGGGGGAAGATGAGATGGTAGCTCGAAAGATATAAAAGGTAGATAGAGACGGAATGGAAGTTTTGCTCTGTCGCACACATACACCTACATACCCTCTATACAATATATGTGTGTATGCGTGTATGTTGCCACTTCTCCCGGAAGAAACAATCTTACGGAAAGCGGCTCTTCGCAAGCTCCATTATATGGTCTTTGGTCTTTTCGACTTTGGCTTTCGTATCTTTGTTTCTTTCCCCTTTGTCTCCGGATATTTTTCTCTTTGTCTTTCTTCTCCTTTCTTTCTCTCTTTCTCTCTCTCTCTGTTTGTCTTCTACTTTTGTCTTTGTCACTTTCTCCCTCTTTCTTCTTTTCCCTTCTCGTCTGTTCTTCTTTCTGTTTCCCTTTCGCTCTTACTTTTTTTTTTTTTTTTTTTTTTTTTTTTTTTTTTTTTTTTTTGGTCACTCGAGACTCTACTTTAGTCGCGAGACTAAAAAGTCATCAAAGACACGCGGAAACGAGGAGAGAGCAACCGTTGCCGAAGACGCGCGTTGCTGGCCCCCGAGAGTGGTCGCGAGATAATTTCTCGCGAGAATCTGTGAACGAAACGAAACGAAACGTAACGAAAAACAGGTCAGTCGAGCAGTCGCGAAACGCAATGGAACGAAGCGTCACGCGTGGACGAGGGTACCGTTTGCTCGATACAGAGCAGTGTTGGCATTAGCTACCAACATTATTACCTCGACAATGGTTGGTCGAGAATCGTACGCGTGCTTTTGAAACGGATTGACACAGCCGCCAACGTACTACATACGTACGTACTTAACACGACACGACGCGACACGACACGACACGACACGATATTGTACGACACACGCACACACACATACACACAGTGACACTCATATGCAGGCTGCGTGGTTAAAAACCGATAGTAGAGGATTGTTTGAAAATTGCATGCTTGTGCCGGCTGAGCGTTGCAGTGGTGTGTCGCCTATATTAACACGAGAGAAAGGAAAGGGAAAGAAAGAAGGGACACTCCTTTGTTCCGCGACTTTTTTTCGAACTTGTCGTACTATCGTCTCGAGCTCGAGATTCCAGACAGAATTAGAGTGTCTAGAGAAAGTAGAAAGAAATCGAACGCGCGCGGCTGTCCTTTTGCGTCTCGTCGACTTGCACAATTGCCTCGATACGAAGCATCACGGCACTCCTCTGTCCGGTCTGCTCGCACAATTGTTTCCCGTCACGATCTGAGTCGCGTCAGAGTTAGTTTTATCCGTATTTTTTATACGTACGACCGTCCCTCGGACAAATCGCTCCTACACTTTCGCCACTCCGTTAGTCAGTGAGTCGCTTATGCAAGTGATTCGGCGGCACTTGTAGAAACTCCCGACGAACGTACAGGGTGTAAAGGAAAGTTTGTTCGTGGTTGTCATGGATGAATTTTACACCTTTGGTTTGATGGAGATATACGTGCGAAGAACCTGTCGCAAAATTGACTTTCAAGGTGAAAAATTCTTTTTTTTCTCTATTGCATTGTATTCTTCTCATCAGGAAGGCAAAACTTTTCTAAGGAGCCATAGGTCGCGACCTAATAGTTCTCTTAAAAAATGGCAAAAAAGTTAATACTGCGTGTGCTCTAACAGCGACTTTATGATTGTGGACGTATAGCGTGGATGTAATGTTTATATTTTGAATAATGTTGACAGTTAGTTTTATCATTTGATTATTTAGACTCACACCGATGCTGAATTTATCACAACTATGATGAACGAAACGTTAGTGAAACCTAATCCAGAACTATAAAGTCGCTGTTAGTACGCGTCCGCAGTGTTAAATGACTAAGAAACATTTTTGCCATTTTTCAAGAAAACTATTGGACAATCTTGGAAAAGTTTTACCTGCGTGATACAATTGTTCATCTACAGTATATAAAAAGAAAATTTTTTTCGACCTTGAAATTCAAGGTAAAGATCAATTTTGCGGCAGGTTCTTTACACCTGGTATTTCCATCAGATCGAAAATATAGAATTCATCCGTGATGGCCACGAGCAAATTTTCCTTTCCACCCTGGATTCCTGTTAGACTCGCGTCTCAAACTTTCATCAACAGCGTCAAATCAAATTTTGAAACAATTACACGACAGCAGTGAAATTTTCAAACGTTTCGCGCAATGGAATGCGCAAAATGCATTGATAAACTTCGACTGTTGTCGAATTTAACAACGGCTACGTTGGAGATCACGACACGACGTCAGATTAACTTAATTCGAAGATCGCTACGAATCACGCTTCGATTACTCATCGAGGAAGCTTGACAGGAGAAAATTTAGACAACTGGTAGTGTATAGTTCGTGTTCGTTGCTTCGTTCAATTAGCGATTAGAATCGTCATAGTGAGGCAGATGACGTAGTTTCGCCCGATTTATTGTCGTTACACGTTACACGCTCCTTGACAATCACACGCACGAGCATCCACCGGTGCGTCGATGCGTCGTCGACGATCGTTCCGGTTTCGTTATCCTTCACATCTACACCAACCGATCGTTCGAGCTCCAACAATGCATTTTTCTTCGAAAATCGGATCGTCGAGTTTCAAGAAAAAATCGGAGAAAATTTTCGCGGCCGCTGCGTCGATCGGTCATCGTGGAGAAATGAAGGAATTTCCTCGCGAACGAGGAAACGATCGCCGGAAGCTCGAGCAACTTTGCGCCGATTCGTGGGACTAGTTTGGGCTAGAAAGAGTGCGAGAGGGTGAAAACACACATGGGTCCCTACAGAGCTTGACAGGTTCTCGGTAAACGAATAGCGACACGTTTACTGGCCAGATGGTGAATGAAATACCCTAGAAAGGGTTAGTTGCGCACGTATTAGTAACGTATAGTTTGCGATAGTTTGCGACTTTTGTCGAACATGTTTACAAAAAACGATTGGACGATTAGCGTGAAAGAACCGGAAGAACGTCCTTATATATAAATTAGTTCGTTCGCGTATTTAAGACACAGTGCCTCCATCGACCAAAAGCGCTTGACGCTAGAACTATCGACTAACTTGTTAAAGTATAAAATTTGCTTTGACATTGAAAACAAAAAAGAAAAAAAAGAATAAAGAAACTTTACATAATATACAATGAAGTATACAAGCTTTTATTCATATATCTTACGAAAAATTATTGAAATCAATTTCAAAAAAACAATTTCGTGTCTATAAAATGTTGTCGAACGACAGTTAAATCAAATTGATCATTGTTGACCACTTTTTGGTAGTTCTAGCGTCAAAGACGTAACGAAAAGTTTTTACAACGCGGTATTATTATACCATAAACCCTGCCGTCAGAGAATTCGATGTTTTTCTCCTCCATCTTTTCTCTCTTCTCTATCTTTCCCAATTTTCTCCAACTGTTCTCCGAACACGACCGCGCGCGCTAACCTAAAAACAGCTCGGCTTGAAATTTATTCTGAGAACAGCGTGTTCGAAATCGGCCTGACGTCAGCGTGTATGGCAACGTACGTACGATTGAAACGAGACGACCCCAGACGATAAAAGACAACGAGACTTTCGTTGTAGCCGACGGCGCGACGGTCGAGAATGCCAGCCGAGAAATTGTTACTCGACGAGAGAGAACACGTTGTCCCGTACACGAGGCCCCATAGGTGCATTGCCGAGGGAAAACATCGAGCACTGGTGGGTTGGATGGATGGCGAGGGCTTAGTTCACGATCACGAAAAGAAAGATTCAAAGAGGAAAGAGCAAAAAAGAAATAAAACCGAAAAAGAAAAGAAAAGAAACCGAAAGAACACGGGGAAAAAAAGAAAACTAGAGAAAGGATTTAAAAAAAAAACAACAGAAAGCTACGTAAGAGGGAAGGCTAAATCGAAAAGGGAAAAAGAAAGAGACTCGTGAGGCTACTACCGGTCGTCGAGAGAAACGAGAGAGGGGGCTGTCGCGTTGAGAGACGCCGTGTCGCGAGAACGAGACAGACAAACTCGAGAACGGTAGAAACCTCCGTGCGACGATACGAATAGCGATTGCACGAGATACCCCGTAACCCGAGGTAGTGGAGCAAACGTTTCGGACAGGCTTTGTTTCGCGTTTTGCGAAACGGAAGGGAAGACAGACGCGAGCAACAAAATCGAGAAAGGAAAAAAACGACGACGAATTAGAGCACGAAACAAAAAGAGAGCGTGGAACGATCGTAAACGTTTGCGCATTTGCAAATAGCAATTTAATCTTCTCCGAGCCCCAAAGCTCAAAGTCCCCCCCCCCAAATAAACGACCCCGACCCCCATTAAGATACCTAGCTTGACGAGCGAAAAACTAGCTAAAAAAATCGAACCCTTTTGGACCAAACCTCTTGGATTAATGCTACTTTGTATTTTCTTTGTTTTCTCTTCTCTGTCTGTCTGTCTCACACGATCCCGTGTTCCCCGCTGTGCTCGTTCGCTCACCTGCTCACCTGCCCTCAACCAACTACGTATAAAGTACGTAGTGAAGTGTGTGATTGTCGCCATTAAAACGATTGGCAACATTATGTTGGTCACCTATCTCCTACAGTTCATGTTCGCTGTTATCGGGGTACAGCTGTTTAAGGTAAAGCCAACTACCACCACTTAGAAAATTTATGCTACATAAGTCAACAAAAGAACTTGTTTCTTTTATCTTCACTACTACGTCTATCTTCTTCTTCTTCTTCTTCTTCTTCTTCTTTACCTTGATTTTCTTTCTTCTACTACTACAACTATTACTATAGTTTCTTCTCTCTCTCTCTCTCTCTCTCTCTCTCTCTCTCTCTTCTTTTCGTTATTCTTTAATTTTCTTCTCTCGATTTGGTTCATTCGGCCGCCGCCTCATCCTCGATGAGGACGGCCTCGCGTCACAGCCGGGAGCTTTGAATGCCGATTGGATCCGCGCTATACCTCCGGAATGTAAATTTCCCTCGCGAAATACGGGGTAGAGAAAAAAGAAAAAGAAATTCATTACCGATCTGAAAAATCGGACCTTGCACCTTTTTTCGGACCCCGAATTTCGCGAAATTACGCTGCACACTGGTCGATCGCGACGTCCACAGAGTCGAGATATTCAAACTCGAGATCCGACTAGCTTTCTTTTTCTCGGTCCTCTTTTTATCCGACTCTACAAAGGAGAATATCGGCAACACGAAAAAATCGTCCGTCCCGTGGACGGATTGATTGGACGATCAAAGAGCGATTCGAACGATTCTATGGAACCGCGAGACGATTCCGCTTCTGTGGGACACGCGCGATGTCTTTCCTTCGTGTAAATGTGCGCACCAATTGGTCGGCGTCCTCTTTGCGAGTCGATGACGCTTTTGCCGGGACCGCTTAAGCCAGGATCGTTCACACCGAGGCATGAAACTGGGACGTTAATTGATCAACCTAGTTGAGGACTTGAGGCTGCCAATATTACCCTTTGCAGAGAAAGACTCTGCGCTCGCGATAACACCACCCTCGAGCACAGTAACACACACGCTCGCTGTTAACGATTTAACGCTTCGCCAAGGGAAAAAAAAAGAAGTCAGCCGCAGTG